>JABWTJ010000531.1:481344-1005234 GCA_016801875.1 Solanum sitiens
TACCACATTATACAACTTTCAAAACATCATTTCCAGAGATTTACCCAAACAGCCCTACAACAACATATTCATAAGCAGCCACTAACAGATCTCAAATCTTTCAGCATAATAGGAGGAATATTGAACTTCAAAGATTTATCATCATCCATGAATTCTTGCATAAATATATACAAAATTCTCCAATCAAACATAATCAAAGAGAGGGAAAACAAATGTTGGCAGTCTTACCTTAATTCTGAAAATTTTATCCTAAATTTATCCTCTAAACTTGTACTTCAAGAATTCAAACTCTCCTTCAAACTTCTTACTTGAAAATGAGACAGCACTCAAGAATCCCTAAGGTGTTTTAGGGCTGCTTATTGAAGCCAAGAGAGACCAAGAAAGAAACTTAAGAAAATCTGAAATTTTGCAAGTTCAAAATGGAGAATAAGACTTGATCCTTATCCTTTGAAAAAGGAGGTGTTATGGCCGACACTCTTGACCAATTTTGGTCCATATAATGTCAAGTAGGTGCCCCACCTGCTTGTCCTTTTAACTTGGGCCCTTTTGGACTTAATATTATTGGACCTTGGCTGTCCATTTTTCCTTTGTTCTTTTAATCAGCTTGGGACAGATTAGTGCAAGTAGGTGGTACACACTTGGCCCAATAACATGGTAAAACAAATCTTAGGAGGTCATGTACTTACTTAGTTTCACTTGGGCTTTATCCATAATGGCCAATTGGCAGATTTGGCTGTTGGGCCTTCTTTCATTCACATTTTCTTTAATAGGTTTGGGCTTCAAATGAGCCCTTAAATATAAGCCTAAATCTGGTCAATCAAACTTGGTCCCTTTAACTATAATATAGATCAAGTAGGTGATGCAACTGCTAGCTCAATTACCACCTTACTATAATTACTTAAATACTTTCCATCGGAGTTAACTTGCAATACATATGCTAAAACGTGCAAGGCATTACATCACCTTCCAAGCTAGTTTAAACCAACACTAATCATGTAAGAAACATGATCCCTCACCTACACTATAAGTATATGTCAAGTATAACATGAATAGAACTACCACATACAAAAATACAGGCCGTTACAACCCCACCCACTTAAATAAACCTAACCCATTTCATTATATGGTCTCCACTCTCCACTTCAACAAGAAAAAATCAAAAAATTGTTAGGGTTTCAGTGAGCTCTGAACTGGCCTCCATCAATTTCAATATCGTTCAAAATCTTATGTAAGTTTCTACTACTTTCTTCACTTTTCTTTTAAGGATCTTTCGTGTTAAAAATATAGGGTAAAATGTAAAAAAAATGTAACTGAGTTTACTTATGTGCATTTTTCCCTTAACATTCTGTCCATGGAAGATTTATTTTCTTACTTTAATACATGAGTTTATCTCTTTGAATGCAAAGATGGAATCTTTGTTGGTCCCCAATTAATTACTGTCTCTTTAGGATTTTAAAATTCATTTTTCAGTTGGTTGGTGTTAAATGCTAAGGTGGTCCCTATTATGTCTAAGTTATTTGCTTGTTGCAGGTGTCATTTTAAAGGATGATCGAAGAAGTGGATATTGTTTTCAACTACGGGGGAAATTGGGTAATTTCTCCAAAGTTGGAATACAATATAAAATTTCAGCACACCTGGTATTATAATAATTGTTTAGTTTGTTATGATGATTTGTGTGAAGCTTTTACTTCCAAATTTGGATTTAGGGAAGTTCAACAATTGTTGGTCACTGGTCCATCTGGTACTTATTATGTAATTGAAGATAATGATGGAATTAAGGCTCTTCAATACTTATTTTCAAAAGATTTCAAGGTGATAAATTTTTATGCTATAGATGCTCATGAATTGAGAGTTTCTGCCACAAATATCATATATCATACCGAATCATATTTTGTGGATGTTGAAGCTGCTACTGATTGTGATTATAGTGATGTGGAAGATGATACTCTTTATGAAATGGGCGACAATTGTGAAATTGTTGAATATAATGCTGAAGTGCTTCAACGTTATGAACATGAAAAAAAGAGAGTTGTGAGTGACGGACTTGAAAAGTTTAAGGAATTAGAAATGGGTATGACCTTTAAGACTATACAAGAAGCTAGACAGGTTGTTAGTTTTTATGCTATGGCTAACAAAAAGAAGTTGAAAACAAAAAAAAGTGATACAAAAAGAATTAGGTATGAGTGTTATGATGGTTGTCCCTTTACTCTTCTCATATCTAAGGATGGAAAATCAGCAACATTTAAGGTTAAAACATTGAAGCCAAAGCATACTTGTGGTGATTCTTTTGTTAATCCATTGGCAACTTATCATACATTGGCTGTTTATTTTAAGGATGAAGTTCAAAATGATCCAAAATACTCTATCAAAGACATGAGAGGAATTCTTGAAAAAAAATTCAAGTTGAATGTCTCAAGATCCAAGCTAAAAAGAGCTAAAATAATGGCTCTTGATAAGTTGGAAGGCAGTTTCAAAGATGACTACAATAGGCTTGAAGCTTATGGTCAAGAACTTAGACAATCAAATCCAGGATCTGATGTGGTAATTAATATCTCTAAAGATGCACTTGAACAAGGCATAAGAAGATTTTTGAGAATGTACATTTGCTTCAAGGCTTTGAAGGATGGATGGAAAAGTTTGAGACCTATAATTGGTTTAGATGGAACGTTTCTCAAAGGAAAATGTAAGGGGCAACTATTAGTAGCTGTTGGGCAAGACTCAATGAATCATTTCTACCCAATAGCTTGGGCGGTGGTGGAAAAGGAAAACAAAGGAACATGGACATGGTTTATTCAGTTGTTGAGGATTTCGTTGGAGCTTAAAAATGGTGAAACTGTAACATTTATGTCTGATATGCAAAAGGTAGCTTTAAAATCTTTTTTTTTCTTATTGCCTTTTCTTTATCTTTTTTCTTACTGTCATTTGTTTCTTTTCGATTTTTAGGGCCTGTTGGATGATGTAGCTAATGTTCTTCCAGAAGCACACCATAGGTTTTGTATGAGGCATATAGAATCTAACTGGTGCAAGAAATGGCGGAGTAGTGAAGAGAAAAAATTAATGTGGTGGTGTGCATGGAGTACCTATGAAGAAGAATTCAAAGACACTTTGAAGGTGTTAGGAAAGGTGGATGAAGATTCAGCTAGTGATCTTCTTCATTTTCCTGTAATTAAATGGTGTAGGGCATATTTTGATACTCAGTGTAAGAATCTGATGGTAGACAATAACTTCACTGAGTCTTTTAACAGTTGGATACTTGAAGCGAGACATAAACCAATCATCAAAATGTTGGAGGAAATAAGAGTGAAGGTGATGAATATGTTGGTGAAAAATGAAAAAATGGACAGAAAATGGCAAAATGATATCAGTCCAACAGCTATGAAATTGTACAATGACTATCGATTAATGGCTACCAATTGTACAGTTGAGTTCAATGTAGATTATGGTTATGAAGTGAAAGATGGAGACACGGACACACATACAGTGAATTTGGAGTTGAAGAAATGCACTTGTAGATTATGGGACTTAGGTGGAATACCATGTCACCATGCTATTAAGGCACTTTTGCATAAAAAAACGGAGCCATTGGAAGAGGTTCATTACTGGTACAGAAAAGAGGCTTATTTGTTAACGTTCAAGCACAAGTTGCAACCAGTTAGGGGTTCTCAATTCTGGAAAATCGACCCTGCTCAAGTAATGGAACCTCCAGAAATAGTAAAACTTGTTGGCAGACCCAAGATGAAAAGAAATAGAGAAATTGATGAGGCAAGTTTGAGAAAGGGAGCATGGAAGCAGTCAAGAAAAGGAACTCTAATGAGATGCAACAAGTGTGGTGATTTCAATCACAATGCTAAGGGATGTTATAAGGTAATCTCTCTTAGTTTTTTCTTTTAGTTAAAGGTGTTCGTTTTTGTCAATCACAACAATTTTTTTGGGTTGAAGGACCATGAAGAAGGTAAAAGTTCACACGAAATAAATAAGAAAGCAAGCAGTCAAAAGTCGAGGAGTCGAGCAGGAAAAAACTCTACATGTAGTGCCACTGTAGAGTATGAGACAGAAGCTTCACCCCAACATTTTCAGACGCAACAGTCTACTGCATATGGTCCTGAGATCGGGAATGAAGAAGATCCAACATTGCGACCAATGGTAATTTCTGAGACAGAAACAAGGATGGAAAAAATGTCTCGAATATTTGATGGAATAGGAAGCAGGAAGATTGTTTTTAAAGGAGATGCAAGAGGAATCTCGACCCCTTCGGATCTACCATATTCACCAAAGAAGACTATTTGGAAGGGCAAGAAAGCAGTCACGACTGGTCAGTTACAAGCTGAAGTAAAGAAGAAAAGAGTGAAGCAAATGGCAATGAAGGGCAGACAACCCATGGATACTGATGATGATCTAGTTTAGAAATTATTGTGTGGTTGATAATATTTGACATTAGGTGGTTATTTTGGATAGTATTATATGATGTAAATCCAAACAATTTCTCTTCTTGCTAACCATATATTAGATATTTGTGGTTGGTTTAACCACCAGAAGGTTAATCTTCTTTTGTTGGTAATTTGTGTTAAGATAATGTTATGAAAATTGAGAATTATGTTCTTACGGTGTTAGTATAAAATAAGTCAATCTTTTCAAGTTTCATATTAAACTGTGTAGTAACAAGATGTGTATTATCATGGAAATAAAATTAGAATTTACAGTATTTCTTCTGTAAGCAAAAAGGAAAATCCAAGATTGAAGAGCTTTTATTCCATAAGATAAAAGAAGACAAAAATGTAGTATGCAACATGAAGCAACGAGTTAGGTTTATTTAAGTGGGTGGGGTTTTCTTGTTTTCAATTGGGTTGGGTAGGTAAAAAGTAATTGGGTGGGGTATTTTAAGAGCCACGTGGCATTTTCTCAGATTAAAGCATAAAGAAATGAATTTTTAATTTATTAAATAATGGTCTGTTAAGTAAAAGGGCATATATGAGCCATTTCTATAACGGCAGGGGCATATATGGGCCATTTTTTAAACGAAGGGTATATTAGCTCCAAATCACAAAGTTCAGGGGTAAATCAGACCCCTTTCCCTTTAAATAATCATGAATAGGGTAAGCAAAAAGACAATTGGAAGTAATAATTTTTTTTTTCCAAGTGAATAATGACTTTCTTCAGGTAAATAAAGAAATATGTTTCATCTTTTAAGTAAATCATTTCATCTTCATATACATTTCAAAAGGCATGGAAGATATAGGAACACCATTTTAGTTAAGAAATCGAAGACTTTAAGACAATCATGAAGAACATATGACGTGTGGTGTCTGCAGTGATTTCTCGACAGCGACAACGGTAAGGAACTAATTTTTGTTTCTAGAAATCTCATAGTCCTCCTGCCCATCATCATTTTTCTTTTTTGAAACTAGAGGTTTAAATTTGTAACACTATTTCTTTGTTTTTTTTCTTCTACCCCCCCCCCCTCTTTATTGTAGAATATGTCTCTTTTTAGATTAATTTGTGATGTAATTTGAAGTGTTCTTGAAATTCAAGGTATATAGATTTATTCAAGTATTTTTATAACCAGTTTCAGTCAAGATATTCAATGGTTTTTTTCCTTTTTCTATTTTATTAGTCTTTATTTGTTTCTTTTTCCCCTTTTTACTTTATTTTTCTTAGCTTGTTTTTCAATTTTGAAAAGGTGAAATTTCAACAATAAATATGATGAAAGTAATAATAAAATAATTTTACCTTTGAGAATCACACATGGCATTTTTCGCAGCTATAATTTTTTTTATGCAATATATTTATTCTCTTATTTTCACATATAGACTTTTAAATTGTAAAAATCATCATTTCTCTTATAAGAGTCTTTCCTTCTCCTATTTAATTTTTGGGTGATTGAAGATTAAGATATTAGTTAGAAAACATATTTTATTCTTCCTATGTCTTTGATATTATTTTCTCTTTAGTTTGAATTTGTAATATTTTTTCCTTCAAATAATATATGACTCATCACAAACATGTTTATAATGTTATTATTGGTTTGCATGTTTTTCTTATTTTGTTAATTTATTTTCTATTTTTAATAATTAAATTTGAAAACTAAAAGATATTAATTATTTTTACTATTTGAATAAAGTGATGAATTTTTCATGATTGATACACCATATCATCAAAAACTAACACAAATAGTGCTATATTTTATATAAATACAATAAAATATACTCATATGTCGACCCATGGACTTATCACAAGTAATTACATTCTCAAGGCAATCTTATCGTATTGTCGTTAAGCTTTGATGTTTAGGTGCTTTATAGAAAATGCAAAATGTGTAATTGAAATTTATATTTGTGACAAATTTGTCTTGCGCCTTTGTTATTTCATTAAAGATATTAGATACATTTATTGTTGGGAAAACGCGGACAAGCGCAAAAAGATATATGGTAAAAGTAATGGAAATAAAATGGAGAAATAATAACACCAAGAATTTTACGTGGAAACCCTTCTGAATAAGGGAAAAAACCACGGGCCAAGAGGAGCAAAAGATATTACTACAGTAAGGAATTTTACACTGTGTAGTCACGAATACAATACTCAAAGTGACTACTACACACTCAAAAGGAACAACACTCTTTTGGTTTCCGTCTTACTAAAATATCGCTCACACTCTATTTTTCTTCACAGACTATTTTCTTGTATAGTCTATGGAATACCTCACTTTGCTCTCAAAATGGTTTTTCTCTCTAACTTGGTGTGTTCTACAAATGAGCAACAATGCTCTATTTATAGAAGGATAAAACCATGCCTATGTCACTAATGACATAGACAAATATAGCAAAGTCAAAAATGATTGCAAATCTTACCAATTTTCCAACCACCAAATCTTTGATTTTCAACTCCAATTACTATTCCTTTTTAACAATTGCTTGTAGTAATTGAATAGCTAAAGTTGACCAAAAAATGGGATGGACTCAACAAATCTCCCCCTCCAGTCCCATTTACTGGAAGAAGGTATCTTCATCTTCTTTAGAGAGAGCTCATACCCACAAGTTCTTTGCATAAATCGAATTTGTCTTTCGGTATCGTCTTGGTCAGCATATCTGCAATATTTTCACTTGTGTGGATCTTTTTGACGTGAAATAATTCACTCTCCACTTTCTCACGAATCCAATGATATCTTGCGTCGATGTGTTTTATTCTTGCATGGTACATGGATTTCTTGCTCAAGTCTATTGCACTTTGGCTGTCACAATAGACAATAAACTCCATCTGATTCAAACCAAGCTCTTGAATAAATCACTTTAGCCATATCATCTCATTGCCGGCTTCAGTAGCCGCAATATACTCAGCTTCAGTTTTAGATAGTGCAACACACTTCTGCGACTTTGACTGCCATTATATAGCTTCCCCTGAAAAAGTAAACAAATATCTAGTAGTGGATTTTCTGTTATCAAGGTCACCTGCCATATCAAAATCTGTATAGCCTTTCAAGATTGGATTTGATGCTCCAAAACACAAACATTCATCTGAGCTTCCTCTAAGATACCTGAGTATCCACTTCACAGCTTTTCAATGCTCTTTTTTCGGATTTTTGAGAAATCTGCTCACAACACCAACTGCGTGAGCAATATCAGGTCTAGTGCACACCATTGCATACATTAGACTTCCGACGACGGAGGAATATGAAACTTTGGCCATGTTCTCTTTTTCCTCCCTAGCTGTAGGACACATCTTCTTGCTCAACTTCATATGACCAGCAAGAGGTGTACTAACAGGCTTAGCATTCTTCATATTGAAGCACTCTAGTACACGTTCAATGTACTTCTTCTGGGACAAATAAATTTTCCTTTTATCTCTGAGACGAGTAATTCTCATGCCCAAAATTTGCTTGGCATGGCCCAAGTATTTCATAGAAAAAGACTTACACAACTCTTTCTTCAGCTCGTCAATCTTGGAAGTATTCTTGCCCAAAATCAACATATCATCCACATACAGCAAAAGGATGATAAAATCATTGTCAGAAAATTTTTGTACAAATACGCAATGATCTGAAGAAGTCCTCTTATAGCCTTGCTCCCCCATAACAGATTCAAACTTCTTGTACCACTGTGTGGGAGCTTGTTTTAGGCCATAAAGACTCTTTTTGAGTTTGCACACAAAATTTTCTTTACCTTATACTTTGAAGCCCTCAGGTTGTTCCATATAAATCTCTTCTTCTAGGTTACCGTGAAGGAAAGTCGTCTTCACATCCATTTGCTCAATCTCCAAATTAAGACTAGCAGCCAAACCTAAAACTGTGCGAATCGAGGATATTTTCACAATATGAGAAAATATTTCGTCAAAGTCAATACCCTTCCTTTGACCGAATCCCTTAACAACCAATCTAGCTTTGTACCTGGGCTTCAAGTTGTGTTCTTCAACTTTAACTTTGAACACCCACTTGTTCTTCAAAGCTCTCATGCCCTTGGGCAATTTTACCAACTCATAAGTGTAGTTCTCATGGAAAGACTTCATCTCGTCTTGCATGGCTTCAATCCATTGATCTTTGTGCTCATCTTCCATGGCCTCCTCATAACATTCAGGTTCTCCCCCGTCAGTGAGTAACACATACTCATTGGATGAATAACGAAAAGAAGGAAATCGCTATCTTGTGGACCTCTGAAGCGGAAATGATTCGTCCACAACTTCATGAGCAATAGGATCATCAATAACAATATCATTGTTATTATCAACATCAACATGTTGATTCGATACATGATTCTGGGCATCACCTTGATTATCAAGCCCAATAACATCATGCACATTTGTGTGAGGAATGTCATCATGATGAACTATACCATCAAAACTTGAAGATTCTACCGTTTTCGCTTTGTCAATATCTTCAATTGTTTGATTCTCCATGAAAATAATATCACGGCTTCTCACAAGTTTCTTTTCAATTGGATATATAGCCTGTAACCAAATTCATCTAGGTCATATCCAATGAAGATGCATTACCTTGTCTTGGCATCTAACTTTGACCTCTCATCTTTCGGCACATGTACAAAAGCTTGGCAACCAAATACTTTCAGATGGTCATAGGAAACATCATTTTCATACCAAACACTATTTGGTACATCACTTTTCAAAGCAACAGCAGGAGATAGATTAATAACATGTGCAACGGTCAATAAAGCCTCACCCCAAAATGAATTCGGCAACTTTGCTTCAGAAAGCAAACATCTAACTCTTTCCATCAAGGTCATGTTCATCTTCTCAGCCAAACCATTAAGCTGAGGAGTCTTGGGAGGAGTCTTCTGGTTTCTAATACCTTGATGCTTGCAGTATTCGTTAAATGATCCACAATATTCACCACCATTATCAGTACGAATGCATTTCAGTTTCTTTCCAGTTTCTCTTTCAACTGAAGCATGAAACTGCTTGAAGACACCTAACACTTGGTCTTTAGTCTTCAAAACATAAACCCAAAGTTTTCTCAAGCAATCATCAATGAAAGTGACAAAGTAGAGTGCACCATCCAATGTCTTTGTCTTCATTGGACCACATAAATCAGAGTGCACTAACTCAAGCAACTCTGTCTTTCTCGAAGGAAGGTAGGACTTAAAGGAAACTCTATTTTGTTTACCAGTCAAGCAGTGCTCACACTTTTCTAATTTAGCACTTTGGAAATTTGACAATAATTTCTTCTTGGCTAGAACATTAAGTCCTTTCTCGCTGATGTGGCTAAGCCTCTTGTGCCATAATGTTGAAGAGTTATCGCTCTCAACCGCATTCACCATATCAACAAAAGCAGAGGCCGTAGTCCAGTATAGATCACGACGTTTGTTATCACGAGCCACAACCAAGGAACCCTTGATGAGCTTCCATTTTTCATCACCGTTGGTACTAACATATCCTTCATCATCTAAAACACCAACAGAAATTAGGTGCAGACGAACATCAGGAGCATGTTTCACATTGTTCAAAACTAGTTTAGTTCCAACACTAGTTTCCAAACAAATTGTACCAATACCAACCACCCTAGAAACAATCTCATTACCCATACTCAAGGTTCCAAAATCAGCAGGAGTATAGAAAGAGAAGAAATCCTTCCTTGATGTCACATGAGATGCGGAACCAGTGTCCACAACCCAGCTTGACTCATCAAAAACAATATTTATCATGTTTGCATCAAGAATGGTAACAAGATCTTCGGTGGTGACGGTGGCTAGGCAATTTTCATTGTCATCTTCTTTAGTTTCCTCTTTGTTTTTGTTTTCCCTCTTCAACTTCCTACATAACTTCTTTGTGTGCCCTTTCATGCCACAGATAGCACTCAATATCCTTAAGTCTGCCTTTGGATTTGCTCCTATTTTGTTCTCTATACTGAGAACCACGAGTTATGTTTCTCCCCCTGGGGCCAGTTATCAGGACATCCGACGAAGAAGAACCTAGAGATTTTTTTCTCATCGCTTCGTTCAAGACACTACTCTTGGCGGAATCCATAGAGATCACACCATCCGGAGCAGAATTTGACAATGACATTCTAAATGTTTCCCAAGAGTCTGGTAGGGAACCAAGTAGAAGCAATCCTTGAATTTCTTCATCAAATTTGATGCCCATAGCAGATAATTGGTTCATGATCCCCTGAAAATTATTCAGATGGTCTGTCATTGGAGAACCATCATGATACTTCAAACTCAACATCTGCTTTATTAAGAATATTTTGTTGTTGCCAGTCTTCCGAGCATACAAACTTTCAAGATGCTCCCATAGGGTTCGGGCATGTGTTTCTCCAGAAATATGGTTCAACACATTATCGTTGACTCATTGCCTAATGAATCCACAAACCTGTCTATGCAACATATTCCACTCTTCATATGTTTTATTATCAGGCTTTACAGTGATAAATACTGGTTTGTAAAAATTCTTAACATAAAACAGATCTTCAATTTTCCCCTTCCAAATGGCATAATTAACACCATTCAAAGTAATCATTCTACTTGTGTTGGCTTCCATTGTTTTCCTCAAAATATATAGTTATCGCAAATCAAAGTAAATCTTTTATGATGTGGAAGTTCAGACTGTGCTGCAACCACAGAGCATACTCAGATAAAATCTTGGATCTGATACCAGTTTGTTGGGAAAACGCGGACAAGCGCAAAAAGATATATGGTAAAAGTAATAGAAATAAAATGGAGAAATAATGACACCAAGAATTTTACGTGGAAACCCTTCTGAATAAGGGAAAAAACCACGGGCCAAGAGGAGCAACTGATATTACTACAGTAAAGAATTTTATACTGTGTAGTCACGAATACAATACTCAAAGTGACTACTACACACTCGAGGCGCTGCAAGCGAGCAAAGAAGCACTTCTTGTAACCAAAACAATACTCTTTTGGTTTCCGTCTTACTAAAATATCGCTCACACTCTATTTTTCTTCACAGACTATTTTCTTGTATAGTCTATGGAATACCTCACTTTGCTCTCAAAATGGTTTTTCTCTCTAACTTGGTGTGTTCTACAAATGAGCAACAATGCTCTATTTATAGAAGGATAAAACCATGCCTATGTCACTAATGACATAGACAAATATAGCAAAATCAAAAATGATTGCAAATCTTACCAATTTGCCAACCACCAAATCTTTGATTTTCAACTCCAATTATTATTCCTTTTTAACAATTGCTTGTAGTAATTGAATAGCTAAAGTTAGACCAAAAAATGGGATGGACTCAACATATTATTTTTCTATTAGGAATTCATAGACATATTTTACCGTCATGATTCACATATTTCTGGTTTGATAACAAATGCACCATTCTATTTATGATTTATTTTAATGAATAAAAAATATATATAAAATTAATATTGTTAATTTCAATATTTTATATCTTATAACTCACTTTTAAATAAAATAAAAAATTGTAATAATAATAAGGAACAAACGTACAACGCACGTTATCAGAAACTAGTTTATATAAAGGTACCACTGAAAATTGTTACAAAGGACAAGAATACACACAGAAAAAGATGAAACTTGCTCTATACAAAAAATACACTTAACTTTCATCCAGGATAAATTTGAAAATTACAACACCCTTTTAATATCAAAAAGTATTTTATAGTGTTTTCTTACATAAAAAACACGAATTTACCACATCATTTTCATAAGAGAATTTGTGTTTCCTAGTTAACCTTTCACAGCAGTTGAGAGCTAACTCCATTCGAAATCTTGGGCAATCTCCATTTGATTGCTCACAAGGATAGCCAATAAACCCTAAATAGATTGATCATACCGAACCCTTAACTCACTTCATCGACAGCAAAAACCAGACCATTTAAAATGTCCCTTCGCTGATCTTTTTGTTTTTTTTTCTTCAAAAGAGTGCACTGACTAGCACTAGCATTGCTCTATCCAACAGTTACAAGAGTTGGCATTCAAATTACAGATCCATAGGTTTAAGAACAGACCATTGCCTCTTCAAGTTATCAATTTTCTCTTTAGCCTTGACCAACAGTATTTTGGTGTCTTCAATCTTACCTGCTTTTTCTTCTGCTGAAGACATAGTGTGGTTAGCCTTTACAGATAATTCATGTCTTTTCTCTAGAATGTCAGCCTTCCTCTTCCTAAGGAACATAAGCATATTTTCCATTTCTTTCTCTTCAGCCTCTTCTTGATCATACTTTAACTTCAATTCCATGTCAGTGTTCCTCAAGTCATCTAAAGTTTTCCTGTGCTTCTCAAGATCAATGAAGAAGTCTTGGCAACTACACTCGGTTTGGCTTGCGTCCCTCAGGTCTTGAACCATTGATGGAAATATATGTTTGATCTTTACCAACAACCTGGCTTGTTCGTCAGTGAATGACGAGAGATTCACGTTCAATAGGCTAATTGCTTCCTTCAATACCTTTTCATTAGCTGGGTCCGCCAACATCTTCAATGGTCCTCCAACAAAATGTTTTACTGTTTCCTTTGCAGACTCCAGATTAGAATTTGGTGTACCTGATAGTGAATGAAAATGATACTTCGGGATAGACTTTAGGAATGATTCTACTTTGTGGAAAGTTGAGTTCACATCTTGAATTATTGTTGGAGTTCGACTCTGATTGGGTACAGATGTGCTTTCCTCGGGTCGATCCTGCTTCATGCATAGGAAGAGAAGGAAGATAAATCCAGGATAACCACATTAAAGAAACTGTCAGGATGATTTACTACCTTTTCCAAAGAAAGAAAATGACTGCAAAAAGTATTTCGACAATCAGCTTTGGGTGTAGTGGCATTTTCAATATCAGAAGATATTTTCCTTTGACCTGGTACCATGTCCTCTAGTGGTCCCGCAGTGTCTGAAGATGCTGGTGGAGTTGCTTGTAGCATGGCCTGAAAAGAGAAGACAGATTGTTACATCGAAAGATAAATCCAGGAAAAACATATTAAAGAAGCTCACAGGATAATTTACTACCTTTTCCACAGAAAAAAGACTTGAAACAGGACTTCGACAATCAGCTTGAAGGGTTCTAACCAGCTCATTTTCAATAGCAGAAGATATTTTCCTTTGGCCTGGAGCGCTCTCCTCTAGTGGTCCCACAATGTCTGAGGATGCAGGTAGAGTTTCTCGTAGCATGGCCTGAAAAGAGAAGACAGAGATTGCTACACATGAAAGATAAATACAGTCAACCCCGATCGAAAATCAGGATTCATTCTTTTGGTTATCAAAAGAAGTTGTCAAGATAACTGCACTACCTTTCTGGCATAAAAAAGCTGACTTAAACCAGGAGCTCGAATATCAACTTGAGGGGTTCTAACCAGCTCATTATCACTAGCAGAAGATATTTTCATTCCCGGTGGCATGTCCTCTGACTGTCCAAAAATGTCCAAGGATGTGGGCAGTGTTGCTTGTGGCATGGCCTGAAAACAGAAGATATAGATTGTTATACATCTAAAGATAAATCCATGAAAACCATGCTAAGGAAGCTAACAGGATGACTTTAATACCTTTTCTGCAGAAAGAAGATGGCTTGAAACAGGTTTCCCACAATCAGTTTGCGAGGTTCTAACCATCTCATTTTCGATAGCAGAAGATTTTCCTCCGGCTTGTGGCATAGCCTGAAAACAGAAGATATAGATTGTTATACACCTAAAGATTAAACCAGAAAAACCATACAAAGAAAGCAGACAGAATGACTTTAATACCTTTTCTGCAGAAAGAAGAAGACTTGAAATAGGACACCCGCAATCAGGTTGCACGGTTCTAACCAGCTCAATTTCGATACCAGAAGATTTCCTTCTGGCTTCTGGCATGGCCTAAAAATGGAAGATATAGATTGTTATATATTTAAATATAAATTAAGTTACCATTCTCAAAAAAAAAAAAAAAAATTAAATATAAATCCAGGAAAATCATACTAAAGAAGCTGACAGGATGATTTTAATACCTTTTCTGCAGAAAGAAGATGATTTGAAACAGGACTAGCGCAATCAGTTTGCGCGGTTCTAACCAGCTCATCTTCGATAGCAGAAGATTTCCTTCTGGCTTGTGGCATGGCCTGAACACAAAAGGTATAGATTGTTATACATCTAAAGATAAATCCAGGAAAACCATACTAAGGAAGCTCACAGGATGGCTTTAATACCTTTTCTGCAGAAAGAAGATGAGTTAAAACAGGAATCCCACAATCAGTTTCCGCGGTTCTAACTAGTTCATTTTCGCTAGCAGAAGATTTCCTTCTGGCGTGTGCCATGTCTTCTGACTGTCTCACAATATCCAAAGATCTTTGCTGAGTTGCTTGTGGCATGGCCTGAAACAGTAGATACAGATTGTTATACATCTAAAAAATAATCCAGGAACACCATACTAAGAGAGCTGTCAGTATGACTTTAATACATTTTCTGAAGAAAGAAGATGACTCGAAACAGGTTTCCCACAACCAGTTTGCGCGGTTCTAACCAGCTCATTTTTTATAGTAGAAGATTTTCTTCTGGCTTGTGGCATGGCCTGAAAACAGAAGATATATATTGTTATACACCTAAACACAAATCCAGGAAAACCATACTAAGGAAGCTGACAGGATGACTTTAATACCTTTTCTGCAGAAAGAAGATGACTTGGAACAGGTTTCCCACAATCAGTTCGCGTGGTTCTAACCAGCTCATTTTCGATAGCAGAAGTTTTTCTTCTGGCTTGTGGCATGGCCTGAAAACAGAAGATATAGATTGTTATACACCTAAAGATAAATCCTGGAAAACCATACTAAGGAAGCTGACAGGTTGACTTGAATACATTTCTGCAGAAAGAAGATGACTTGAAACAGGACTAAGGCAATCAGTTTGAGCAGTTCTAACCAGTTCATTTTTGATAGCAGAAGTTTTTCTTCTGGCTTGTGGCATGGCCTGAAAACAGAAGATATAGATTGTTATGCATCTAAAGATAAATCCAGGAAAACCATACTAAGGAAGCTGACAGGATGGCTTTAATACCTTTTCTGCAGAATGAAGATGATTTGAAACAGGACTCCCGCAATCAGTTTGCGCGGTTCTAACCAGCTCATTTTCGATAGCAGAAGATTTCCTTCTGGCTTGTGGCATGGCCTGAACACAAAAGGTATAGATTGTTATACATCTAAAGATAAATCCAGGAAAACCATACTAAGGAAGCTCACAGGATGGCTTTAATACCTTTTCTGCAGAAAGAAGATGAGTTAAAACAGGAATCCCACAATCAGTTTCCGCGGTTCTAACCAGCTCATTTTTGCTAGCAGAAGAATTCCTTCTGGCGTGTGCCATGTCTTCTGACTGTCTCACAATATCCAAAGATCTTTGCTGAGTTGCTTGTGGCATGGCCTGAAACAGAAGATACAGATTGTTATACATCTAAAAAATAATCCAGGAACACCATACTAAGGGAGCTGTCAGTATGACTTTAATACATTTTCTGAAGAAAGAAGATGACTCGAAACAGGTTTCCCACAACCAGTTTGCGCGGTTCTAACCAGCTCATTTTTTATAGTAGAAGATTTTCTTCTGGCTTGTGGCATGGCCTGAAAACAGAAGATATATATTGTTATACACCTAAACACAAATCCAGGAAAACCATACTAAGGAAGCTGACAGGATGACTTTAATACCTTTTCTGCAGAAAGAAGATGACTTGGAACAGGTTTCCCACAATCAGTTCGCGTGGTTCTAACCAGCTCATTTTCGATAGCAGAAGTTTTTCTTCTGGCTTGTGGCATGGCCTGAAAACAGAAGATATAGATTGTTATACACCTAAAGATAAATCCTGGAAAACCATACTAAGGAAGCTGACAGGTTGACTTGAATACATTTCTGCAGAAAGAAGATGACTTGAAACAGGACTAAGGCAATCAGTTTGAGCAGTTCTAACCAGTTCATTTTTGATAGCAGAAGTTTTTCTTCTGGCTTGTGGCATGGCCTGAAAACAGAAGATATAGATTGTTATGCATCTAAAGATAAATCCAGGAAAACCATACTAAGGAAGCTGACAGGATGGCTTTAATACCTTTTCTGCAGAATGAAGATGATTTGAAACAGGACTCCCGCAATCAGTTTGCGCGGTTCTAACCAGCTCATTTTCGATAGCAGAAGATTTCCTTCTGGCTTGTGGCATGGCCTGAACACAAAAGGTATAGATTGTTATACATCTAAAGATAAATCCAGGAAAACCATACTAAGGAAGCTCACAGGATGGCTTTAATACCTTTTCTGCAGAAAGAAGATGAGTTAAAACAGGAATCCCACAATCAGTTTCCGCGGTTCTAACTAGCTCATTTTCGCTAGCAGAAGATTTCCTTCTGGCGTGTGTCATGTCTTCTGACTGTCTCACAATATCCAAAGATCTTTGCTGAGTTGCTTGTGGCATGGCCTGAAACAGAAGACACAGATTGTTATACATCTAAAAAATAATCCAGGAACACCATACTAAGAGAGCTGTCAGTATGACTTTAATACATTTTCTGAAGAAAGAAGATGACTCGAAACAGGTTTCCCACAACCAGTTTGCGCGGTTCTAACCAGCTCATTTTTTATAGTAGAAGATTTTCTTCTGGCTTGTGGCATGGCCTGAAAACAGAAGATATATATTGTTATACACCTAAAGACAAATCCAGGAAAACCATACTAAGGAAGCTGACAGGATGACTTTAATACCTTTTCTGCAGAAAGAAGATGACTTGGAACAGGTTTCCCACAATCAGTTCGCGTGGTTCTAACCAGCTCATTTTCGATAGCAGAAGTTTTTCTTCTGGCTTGTGGCATGGCCTGAAAACAGAAGATATAGATTGTTATACACCTAAAGATAAATCCTGGAAAACCATACTAAGGAAGCTGACAGGTTGACTTGAATACATTTTCTGCAGAAAGAAGATGACTTGAAACAGGACTAAGGCAATCAGTTTGAGCAGTTCTAACCAGTTCATTTTTGATAGCAGAAGATTTCCTTCCGGCTTGTGGCATGGCCTGAAAACAGAAGATATAGATTGTTATGCATCTAAAGATAAATCCAGGAAAACCATACTAAGGAAGCTGACAGGATGGCTTTAATACCTTTTCTGCAGAATGAAGATGATTTGAAACAGGACTCCCGCAATCAGTTTGCGCGGTTCTAACCAGCTCATTTTCGATAGCAGAAGATTTCCTTCTGGCTTGTGGCATGGCCTGAAAACAAAGGTGATAGATTGTTGTACATCTAAAGATGTATCCAAAAAAAACCATACAAGGAAGCTGGCAGGATGATTTTAATACCTTTTCTGCAGAAAGAAGATGACTTGAAACAAGACTCCCACAATCAGTTTCTACGGTTCTAACCAGCTCATTTTCGGTAGCAGAAGATTTCCTTCTGATTTGTGGCATGGCCTGAAAACAGAAGATATAGATTGTTATACATCTAAAGATAAATCAAGGAAAACCATACTAAGGAAGCTGACAGGATGACTTTAATACCTTTTCTGCAGAAAGAAGATGACTTGAAACAGGACTCCTACAATCAATTTGCACGGTTGTAGCCAGCTCATTTTCGATAGCAGAAAATTTCTTTCTGGCTTGTGCCATGTCCTCTGACTGTTTCACAATATCCAAAGATCTTTGTGGAGTTGCTTGTGGCATGGCCTAAAAAGACAATACAGATTGTTAAACATCTAGACATAAGCTGGTTTTTAGGAAAGGCATGTCTTCATATTTCACTTACGTCTTGCACTTTGTTGACTGGAGTTGATGACGACATTGATGACAGAGATTTGACACCATCCATCTTTGAATTGTTCCTTCTTGTTGATAAATCAAGACGATAATGATTTTAATAGAGTGGTAGTTGTATCCCCTTGCTTATGCAGTTTGAATTTAGAAACTAGAGAGATTATGGGAAACGGTAAAAGTGCACCACAGCCCTTAAAGTTTGTGAGAGGCAGCACAATACATAAACTTATACTGCCTCTGTGCCGGTGAAGGAAAACATAGATCAAGACATTCAGTATACTTGCACATTAAATTGCTGATGGTGGAAGAGAATACTTATTTAGTAATTTAAAAGTTAGTTTAATAGAGAAAACAATAACATCTAAATTTAAAATTTGAATTGTAAAATGGATCTTAATTCTTGAATGTTTTGAAATTGGTATATAAGAGTAATAAAAAGGTTTCAAACATTTTGGATGTCCAAAGTGTCATTAAAATGGGACAGGTGGTTAAAATTACAAAATTAATTTTGTGATAGGTTAAGACTGGGGGCTGACGTCTCTGTCTTTGTAAAGACAAAGTTGAGGGGAGTTGACAATGCTTTATTCAAAGAGGTGTGGGTTAATAGGTGGATGGGTGATTTCCATTTAGATGCAGTGGGTAGAAGTGGAGGGATTGTAGTAATGTGGGACAAAAGGTATTGGAAGGGGGAGCTAATAGGGACTCCTGGTCAGATGCTTACATGTAAACTAGAAGGCAAAGTACAAAATCTCACTTGGTTTTTAAGTGCAGTTTATGCTGACTGCAACCCAATAATAAGAAAGGAACTGTGGGGGGAGCTGACAACAATTAGAAACACCTTCAAAGGACCATGGGTGGTGTGTGGCGACTTCAATGTTACAAGATATCCTAACGAAAGAACTGGCAGCCATTATCTGTCTGGAGAAATGACAGAGTTCACTGACTGGATCAATGAGATGGAGTTATTTGACCCTCTTTTATTTGGAGGATCTTATACTTGGAGAAGGGGTGAGAACCACACAACAGCCTCCAGAATTGACAGATTCCTCTACTCTAATCATTGGGAAGAATTTTTCCCTCAAATTAGACAAAGTGTGCTCCCAAGAGTAGGCTCGGATCATAGTCCAATAGCTCTAAACTGTGGAAAGCTAAACCTCAAGAAGACTTATTTTAAGTTTGAGTAATGGTGGATGATGGTGCAAGGGATCAGAGAAAAAGTAAAAGAATGGTGGGCATCCTTCACTGTAAATAGAACAGCTTCTTTTAGGTTGGCAACAAAACTAAAGCTACTCAAAGGAAAATTGAAGGAATGGGAGCTGGAGAATAGAGGCAACTGGAAACATAGAAAGGAGGATGTGCTGAACCAGATTGCTAGTCTTGAAACTATCCAGGAGCAGAGAACACTTAATGTGGGGGAGAGGCTACACAAAGCTAAGTTATTCAATGAGTTTGCAGAAATTTCTACGAATGAGGAAATAACATGGAGACAAAGGTCCAAGGTATAATGGCTCAAGTAAAGGGATAAAAATACCAAATACTTTCAGAAAATGGCTACATCACACAAAAGAGTCAATACAATCGAGAAGTTAGAAGTGGAAGGTGTGATTATTTCCGAACCAGAGGAGATCAAGAACGAAGTTGTAAGCTTTTACCAGAAACTTTACAAGGAACCAGAACAATGGAGGCCACATTTTAATCTCCAAGGGAGTGAAAGCATCAGTGTGGAGGAAAAAGAGTGGCTACAAAGACAATTTGAGGAAGATGAAGTCCTTGAGACACACAAGTCGTGTTCCAGTGACAAGGCCCCAAGCCCGGATGGCTTCCCGATGAGTTTTTACCAAAGCTTCTGGGAAATGCTTAAGGAAGACATACTGAGCGCCTTGAGGCAATTCCATGATCACCAAGTGTTTGAGAAGAGCTTAAATGCAACCTATGTGGCATTGATCCCCAAGAAGGTGGGAGCTGTAGAGCTGAGAGATTTCAGACCTATAAGCTTGATAGGTGGAATATACAAGATCATTGTCAAGATACTAGCAGAAAGGTTAAAGAAAGTGATCAGTAAGCTAGTGAATAAACACCAGATGCCCTTCATAAAAGGTAGGCATATCATTGATGCAACACTTATAGCAAGTGAGTGTGTGGACACCAGAGTCAAAGGAGATGATCCAGGAATTATGTGCAAGCTGGACATAGAGAAGGCTTATGATCATGTCAATTGGGGCTTCGTAATAATGATTCTAAAACAAATGGGTTTTGGGGATAAAAGGCTGAAGTGGATCGATTATTGCATAAAAACTGTTAGGTTCTCCATTTTAGTTAATGGAGAACCTGTTGGTTTTTTCCCGTCAGAAAGGGGTCTAAGGCAGGAAGACTCACTCTCTCCTTTCCTTTTCCTCCTAGCCATGGAGGGGTATAATAGTATGATGAGAGTAGCTACCCAAAACAATTGGTTAAAAGGCTTCAAGGTCCGCAACCAAGAAGGGAAATGCAGATTTGTCATCTGCTTTATGCAGATGACACAATTATTTTCTGTGAAGCCAAGGCTGAACAGGTTGCCTTTATAAGAATGACTTTGGTGGTTTTTGAAGCAGTCTCGGGTTTATCAGTAAATTGGAGGAAAAGCAACATCTTTCCAATTAAAGAAGTCCTTCAACCTCAGAGCCTAGCGAGGATATTGGGGTGTAAAGTAGAACATCTCCCCACTACTTACTTGGGCATGCCATTGGGGCACAATCATAAGGAGCTAGAAATTTGGGACGGCATAATTGAAAAGATAGAGAAGAAATTGGCCAATTGGAAAGCTCACTATATCTCTTTGGGAGGGAGAGTCACTTTAATAAACTCTGTGTTGGACTTTCTACCAACTTATGTTATGTCTTTATTTCCTAAGCCTGCTAAAGTGGAAGAAAGACTTGACAAACTGAGAAGAGATTTCTTGTGGAAAGGGAATAAAGAAGGGAAGAGTTTGCATTTAGTCAAGTGGCAGACTGCACAGTTACATAAACAATCTGGTGGACTTGGAATTAGAAACTTGGGGCTGCAGAATAGATGTCTCTTGTCAAAATGGCTATGGAGGTTCAACACTGAGGAAGAAGCACTGTGCAGGGAGGTGATAGTCAACAAGTACGGGTTGAATGGAAATAGGGTCTCCAACTCTGTAAATAGCACTTATGGGGTGTCAGCTTGGAGAACAATAAGAAATTTGTGGCCTGATCTAAGTAGAAACATAGTCTACAAGGTGGGAAATGGGAAGAAAATCCTATTCTGGAAAGAGAATTGGAATGGAAATGAGGCACTGATGGTCTTATTTCCTGACCTATTCTCCTTGTGTACCAATTCGGAAGAAACAATGGCTGAGGTATGCTCTACTCACGGTTGGAATATTGTGTTTAGAAGGCACTTAAATGACTGGGAGATTGGTAGAGTGGCTAAACTATTACATGTTCTCAATGGTTTTAATGAGTTAGCAGACAAAGATTCTATCATATGGAAACACTCTAGAGATGGAACACTTTCTGTTAACAAGCTATATATTAAGGAGGTGACGGAGCATCCAGGTGGCAAGCTTGGCCCCTGGAAGCAGATTTGGAGGAACAAGGTGCCAACCAAGGTAAAGTGTTTCTCTTGGTTGGTTACCAGAAGAGCATACTCTACTCATGAGGGGTTTCTATATTGCCTCTTGGTGCTTTCTCTGTAATGAGGCTGAGGAAACAAACAACCATCTGTTCCTCCATAGCAAAGAGTGACAACACAATTGTGGAACCTTTTTTTGGGACTAACACATACAGAATGGATTATGCCTGAGCATACAACAGATCTACTTAGTTGTTGGATCAGCAGAGGGGGGGGGGGGGTATTTGGAAAGAAAGAAATAGCAGATGCTATGATAACAAAGCAAATTCAATAGAGAAAGTCAAATGGAACTGCTTGACTACTTTTTATTTTTGGTGTAAAGAGGAAGGGATAGAAGAAGCTGCACAAATTTTGGATTTTATAAGCTCTTTGTAATCTATTAGCCTTGTTGTTTTTTCTCATGTTGGAAACCAATTTTTGGAGGTCTCCAGCATATCCTTAATGCTGATGAAGGGGTGTCAACTGATCCTGCCAAGGTGAAAGCTATGGAAGAATGGCCTACCCCTAGAACTGTGAAAGCTTTGAGGGGATTTCTGGGCTTAAAAGGATATTATAGAAAGTATGTAGCTAATTATGGAAGCATCAGCAGACCACTATCCGACTTGTTGAAGAAGTATGCTTTTGTGTGGACTGAGGAAGCTGCTCAATCTTTTGCGGCACTTAAAAGGGCCATGTCTACCACACCAGTGCTTGCCTTGCCAAATTATGATGAAGAATTTGTAGTCGAGACTGATGCATGTCATTCGGGAATCGGAGCTGTGCTATTACAAAGGGGAAGACCAATAGCCTATTTTAGTAAGGTATTGTCTATGAAGCATAGAGATAAATCCATCTACGAGAAAGAATATTTAGCTCTATTAAATGCAGTAGACAAGTGGCGACATTAACTTCAATACAAGCATTTTGTGGTCAAGACAAGTGGCGACATTAACTTCAATACAAGCATTTTGTGGTCAAGACTGACCATCACAGCGTCAAATATTTGCTTGAACAGAAGGTTACTACAGCAGTGCAACAAAGAGGTCTAACCAAATTGTTGGGGTTAGATTATGAGGTGAAGTATAAGAAAGGAGAAGAGAATAGAGTGGCTGATGCACTCTCCAGGCAGTATGATGGGGTTAGCTTGAGTGCAGCTGATACAACGTCTAACCTACAAGAGGAAAACCAATTACGTGAAGAGGGTCAGTTCCATGCTATCAGTGTACCAGTTCCACTGTGGGTCCAAGAGGTTGAAACTAGCTATGAAGGAGATCTTATGGTTGTAGAGCTCATTACACAATTGACAGTAGATACTAATGGTCCTAACTTGTGGCAATTCTGCTCGGGAGTATTGCGAAGGAAGGGAAAGATTTATGTGGGCTCTAATGGACCTCTTCGGCTTCAGTTGGTCCAGATTTTCCATGCTTCGAACTTAGGGGGGCACTCAGGCCAACTTGGAACTTTCAAAAGATTGTCTCTATTATTCTTTTGGCCTTCAATGAAACAAATGGTGGTGCAGTTTGTATCTGAATGTGAGGTTTGTCATAGGAGCAAGGATGAAAATGTTCCCTATCCAGGTTTGCTACAACCCTTGCCCATTCCTGATCAGTCATGGAGACGCATAAGTTTGTATTTTATTGAAGGTTTGCCTAAATCCTCAGGCAAGGATGTTATTTTTGTAGTGGTTGATAGGCTCACTAAGGGTGCTCATTTTATAGCTCTATCCCACCCTTTCACAGCTCTGCAAGTCGCAACTAAATTCTGGAAGAGAGTACACACTCTTCATGGTGCACCTGAGTCCATTATCTCTGATCGAGATAGGATATTTTTGAGTAATTTTTGGCAAGCTATTTTCAAATTGAGTGGCATTCAACTCTTATATAGTTCTTCGTATCATCCTCAAACAGATGGGCAAACGGAGAGGGTTAATCGGTGTATAGAAAATTATTTGAGGTGCATGACTAGTCACAGACCTCATCAGTGGAAGCAGTGGTTGCACCTAGCTGAGTGGTGGTACAACACCAACTACCACACAAGCTTGCAATGCACCCCTTTTGAAGCTCAATATGGGTACTCACCTTCTCAACTATCGATGGGACCAATGATGGATACTGTAGAGCCTGCTGCTGAAGATTTGCTCATGAAGAGGCAACAGATGCAACAAATTCTTAAGGACAATTTGTTGAAAGCTCAAGAAAGAATGAAGTACTATGCTGATTACATAGGTTCGAAAGGGAGTTTCAACATGGTGAGTTGGTATAACTCAAGCTTCAACCTTACACAGTCCTCCATTGCTCTACGACGAAATTTGAAGCTCAGCTCCAAATACTATGGCCCATACAAGATTCTAGCAAGGATTGGACATGTAGCCTATAAGCTAGATCTTCCACCTACTTCTAAAGTTCATCCAGTGTTCCATGTATCGCTTCTCAAAAAGAAGATAGGGGCTAAAGAAGTGGTGCAATCCATTCTACCAATTACTGGGCAGGATGGTCAGTTTTGGTTCGACCAGTGGCTGTTCTTCAGCGGCAGGTGGTGAAGCTGAACAATCGAGCCAATGTGAAATTGCTTATACAGTGGTCGAATCTACCTCCTGAAGATGCTACATGGGAAGATTATCATTTCATCAAGGCCAAGTTTCCTGATTTTGTCATTAATCCTTGAGGACAAGGATGCTTTGCAGGGGAGGGAATTGTCATGACCTGGGCTTCCAATAAGTAGTTATAACTACCGGGTAGAAGCAACGGTCCAGATTAGATGTAGATTAATGAGATTAAAGGGTGGAGATGCAGCCACAGCCACGTCATCACTGCCAAACCAGCACAAGTCACGTTGATTTAACCAACTCTGCAGAGGAAAGAAGAGGAAACGGAAATTTGGTATCTTTCACTCTTATTCTCTCTTCTCTCAGATCTCTCCTTTCTTCTTCTTCTTTCCTAATCCCACTCATTCTTCTTCTGCAGATTAAGGACTCATCTATGGAAACTTTCAAACTTTAGCTTCATTTTCCATTTGTTTCAAGTTGTAATTCCTTACGTTTAGTTGATTAATAGAAAATTGTCCAAAAACTTCTACTGTTCTATTAAATTTCTATTTGATAATTGTTGAATTGAGGTCAAGTTCTGACAGAGAGTAAGAAATAAAGAAGGAATAGAGCTAACTGCTGGAGAACACTAATAGAGGGTTAACTAAGTTTTAAAAAATCTGGGGGGAGGGAGTGGATTAGAAGCCATCCTTCAAATTTGCAAATTTAAAAGGGTAAAACTATATATTCAGTAAAATAGTGGCCATTGAAGCAGCTATAAGGGTTATGTTGCCAAAAATGCAAGAGTCTACAGGAGTGATGCAATTTTCTCAAGGAGACAAGAATCACAGAAAATTCATGAAACAAAGTTGACTATCTTTCTGTTGGTGCAACAGTTATAAGAGAAAACGTTCAGGCACAAATACGGAATAACAGTTACTATAGTTTACACCAAGACCAGCCTCTTGCCAAGAGGACTTCAAGCTAGACAATGACACCTCTACTCTACGTCTAACCATGTCATTTTCAGTACCACTGTTGATCAAAGCTTAACATGCTAGTCCATCTTCCAGGCAACAGAAATACGAAAAACACAATCTTATAGAGAAGATAGTCACACCTGCAGCACACGACACCAGGACCTACTTAATAAACAAACTACTATCAATAACACAATTTGTTTACACCAACAAATGAAAATATGGACTGAAACAAGGAGAGGGAGTAGAGAGGATAGCACAGTTTCAGGTGAGACTAACGATCTGCCAGGCAACAGAAATACTAAAACACAATCTTATAGAGAAGATAGTCACACATGCAGCACACAACACCAGGACCTACTTAATAAACAAACTGCTATCAATAACACAATTTGTTTACACCAACAGATGAAAAAAATGGACTGAAACAAGGAGAGGGAGTAAAGAGGATAGCACAGTTTCAGGTGAGACTAACTCACTGACTTCTCATTCCCAGTTCGCAAACGGCATCCGTCATGGCATGAAAAATCATCATTTTGACCTGTGGTACAAGGAGCAGATTATCACCTTTACCAAAATTATATTCAAGCAAAACTAAATAGAGGATTTATGCAAAAGGTTCCACACTCCTAAACATGTAACTGAAAGTTTTAGAAGGCATATAAGCAATATCAGCCAAAAAATGTAAATAAAAAGATAACATCTAATATAAGGGCTTCCAGTGATGAAATTATGTCAACTATTAGCACAAACACTTGATATAAAGTATTATCTTATGGAAGTAGTATTCTATCCACAAGCAATTACTGAGGAGTGCAAAATACAGAGAGAATGGGGCCAGTTTCAATATTGTATTAATCCAAAAGAAGAGCTATTAGCCGGTGTACAAATAATCTATCTAAGGAAAACAAAATCAGAAAATCCTAAATATCTCTATCAATGATTGTGCTGTGAGTATGCTATGTATTCTATATGAAAATGTGTCTGTACATTCTATAACACTCCCCCTCAAGTTGGAGCATAGATATTAATCATGCCCAACTTGTTACAAAGATATTCAACCTGAGTTCCATTTAAAGCCTTCTTAAACATATCAACCATTATCTCATGTCTTCACATATCTAGTAGAAATCACGTTCTCTTGAATCTTCTCACGAACAAAGTGATAGTCAACCTCAATGTGATTAGTCCATCCATAGTACACTGGATTTGAGGAAATGTGTAGAGCAGCCTGATAATCACACCAAAGTTTTGCTGGAGACAAAGGGTTCAAACCGATCTAAACTAAAAGGTGATGAATCCATAGTATTTCACATGCGGATTGAGCCATAGCTCTACACTCATTCTATACTAGATCGAGATACAACAATTAGTTTTTTACTCCTCCAAGATACCAAATTTCCACCAACAAAAACGCAATAGCCAGTAGTAGATCTTTTATCAATTCTTGATCCAGCCCCATCAGCATCTGCAAAACACTCAATACGAGTATGTATGTGGTTGCAATACAAAATGTCAAGGCCAGGAGCTCCTTTCAAGTAGCACAAGATCTGTTCCAAGGCTTCCCAATGTTTAACTGTAGGTACAAACATCAATTGACTGATGATACTGACTGCATATGCAATATTTGGATGGGGCACTCTAAGGTAGTTCAATTTCCCAACCAATTTTCTGTATCTTTCAGGACGATCAAAAGGATCTCCATCATCCTTAATAAGATGAACATTAGAACCATTGGCGTGCAACATGGTTAGGCTCCCAAGTTTCCAGTTTTTGCAAGTAGATCAACTACAACATTTCTTTGGGACAAGAAAGTTCCTTTCTTGCTTCTTGCTTCTTGCTACTTCAACACCCAAGACGTATTTTAGTTGCCCCAAATCTTTGGTATGAAACTTAGCATGCAAATACTCCGTGAGAAAAGAAGAAATTCCAGCACAATCATCTCTAGTAATAACAATATCGTCAACATAAACAACCAAAAGAATAATACCAACCGTTGACTGTCTATAGAGATCTGTGTGATCACACTTGCTCTTCTTCAATCCAAATTACTAAACTACATCACTAAATTTTCCAAACCAAGCACGGGACTTTGCTTTAAACCATATAGAGATTTTCTAGATGACAAACTTTTTCATACTCCCCTTGAGCAACAAACCCAGATGGTCGCTACATAAACACTTCATTGAGATCACCATGATGAAATGCATTTTGATATCCAACTTATGTAAATGCCAATGCTGAGAAACAACCAAGGAAACAAACAAGTGAACAGAGGTGAGCTTGGCAACCAAGGTGAACGTTAGGTTTGAGCATAACCTTTAGCTACAAGTCTGGCCTTAAGTCTTGTAATAGAGACATCTATATTAACTTTGACCGCAAAAATCAATTAGCATCCAATTGGTTTCTTTCCATTGGGTAAATCTACCAAATCCCAACTGTGATTTTCATCTAAAGCATGCTTCTCCCCAAGCATTGTCTCATGCCATCTAGGATAGTTCAAGGCGTCCTTCATCTTTTTGGGTATAGAGATAGAGTCTAGAGAGGCAATCATACAACTAGATGCAGCTGATAAGTGGTCATAAGAGTCAAAATTGGCACAAGAATATCTGATTTACACTGACATGAACCTTTTTGAAGAGCAATAAGGAGGTCAAGATTTTCTGGAGGATCAAGTGAAGCAACATCTGATGATAAAGGAATTGTATCAACGATTTCCTGCCTTTTCGAGTTAATTTGAACAATTGATCTTGTTGGCACAGATAGTACAAGTGTTGACATCATAATAGCGGACTGGTGCTCAATAGAAGGACTGGGGAACTAAAAAACATCTTCTGACTTTTTTGTCACAACATGAGTAACCTTGTAGACTGACCACTCATTTGTCTCCCCTGACTTGTAGAACTGGAAGGTGCATAGAAGAATGGTGTAGTCTCGGAAAATACTACATCATTTGACACCAGATATAGTCAAGCTCAGTGGAATAACATCGATATCCCTTTTGAAGGCAAGAATAACCCAGGAAAACACAATTCAAAGCCTTGGGGTTCAACTTGGTAACAAATGGTTGAACATATCAACTTAACATGTGCTTTCAAATACCTTAGGTTCCACCGAAAATAGTGACTTATTTGGAAAAAGAACATTATAAGGCACATTACCAACAAGCACAGTTGATGGCATGCGATTTATCAAAAAACAAGCAGTAAGGACCGCATCAGGCCAAAGTTGTTTAGGAACCTTCATTTAGAACAAAAGTGTTTGAGCTGTCTCAAGTAGATGCCTATTCTTCCTCTCACCAACTCCATTTTTAGAGGGTGTATCAACACATGAAGACTGATGGAGAATACCGTGTTGTCTCATGTAGGATTTAAATACTTCTGTCATATATATTCTTTAGCATTATCGCTCCTTAGAATACAGACCGGGGCATTGAACTAACTTTTGACTTCAGCACAAAAGGCAGAAAAAATGAGTAAGCACTTCAGATCGACTATTCACATAGTAAATCCAATATGATTCGAGCAAAATCATCTACAAAAGTGACAAGATATTTATGCCCTGTTTTAGAAACAATTGACATGGTCCCCAAACATCCAAATTGTTAGCATGATGGAAATCTAAATAATTGTATATATTAATGTAATTAGATAGTGATATAAATTAGCATGATCATATAGATTTGTTGTAGAATCAAAGGAATAAATATTGTGATAGAATAGCGAACTTGGAGGGATTGAATAGCAGATTTGTAGAGATAGAATAGCTGATCTTTAGGGATAGGAATGACGGATCTTTAGGGATTTGTAATATTTATTCTCTCTATATAATGGAAAAACTCTCACTTTGAGAGGCATTCAGCAAAACTGACATGGTATCAGAGCCTTTTTCAGTGCTTTGATTCTTAGTATCCTTCATCTGTGGTTCCTTCCAGAATTTTTTTTGGAAGTTTTGGTTGTGCTTACTGTTAGTCAACAGTTAGTCCTAAGTATCTTGGAATCTTAGTCTCTTTTCATTCTGGTTATTTTGCATCATAAACATGTCGTCATATCAATTTGAGTCTTTCCATGTTCGTTTCACGGGAAAAAATTACTCTGCCTGGGAATTTCAATTCCAACTATTTGTCACCGGAAAAGAATTATGGGGACATAGATGGAAGCGGTCCTACTCCTACCGATCCTAAAAAGCTCGGTCAATGGAAGGTTAAAGATGCTCGGGTGATGACATGGATTTTAGGGGTCAATTGACCCTCTTATTGTTCTTAATCTCAGGCCATACAAAACAGCAAAGGCCATACAAAACAGCAAAGGCCATGTGGGATTATTTACGAAAGGTTTACAACCAAGACCACCGCAAGGCGCTTTCAGTTAGAGCATGAAATTGCTATGTATTCACAGGGAGGTCTCTCTATTCAAGATTGTTTCTCTAGATTTCAGAACTTATGGGCTGAATTTACCGATATCGTTTATGCTAAAATACCTTCTGAATCTCTCTCCATCATTCAAGGAGTTCATGAACAAAGCAAGCGAGATCAATTTTTGATGAAATTACGATCTGACTTTGAAAGTGTTCGCTCCAACTTGATGAGTCGTGATCCATCTCCCTTGTTGGATGTCTGTTTTAGGGAATTACTTCGTGAGGAGCAGCGTCTCGTCACACAAAATGCTTTTCATCAAGGAAATGTTGTCACTGTTGCATTTGCATCTCAAGGGAAAGGAAAGGGCGTGGATATGGCTAGAACTCAATGCTACAGTTGCAAGAAATATGGTCATTGTGCTCGCAATTGTGGCAAGAAGTTCTGTAATTATTGTAAACAACAAGGACACATTATCAAAGAGTGTCCCACACGTCCTCAAAACCGTAGGACAAAGGCTTTCCAAGTTGGGATAAATGATTCCACTACAGATAGCTAATCTTCGGTAGGACAAGTTATTACTCCTCAAATGGTACAACAAATGATCTTGTCAGCATTTTCAACTTTGGGACTACAACAAGGTAATGAGGTAATATCTAAATTTTGGCTTGTTGATTCTGGCGCTTCCAATCATATGACCAACTCAACTAATATACTCAAAAACATCCGTGAGTATAATGGTCCAACACAAATTCAGGTTGCCAATGGTAGTAATTTACCCATTACCAAGGTTGGGGATATTACTGAAACTTTCAAGAATGTTTTTGTATCACCAAAGCTCTCCACTAGTCTTATTTCGGTTGGCCAATTGGTAAATAACAATTGTAATGTGAACTTTTCTCGTAATGGATGCCTTGTTCAGGATCAGGTGTCGGGGACGATAATCGCGAAGGGGCCTAAAGTTGGAAGATTGTTTCCTATACACTTTTCTATTCCTCCTGTTCTGGCTTTTGCTTCTACCATTACTAAGAATGAGGTTTGGCATAAACGTCTAGGACATCCAAATTCTATTGTGTTGTCTTATTTGTCCAATTCTGGTTTATTGGGAAATAAAAATCAATTTTCAATTGCTTCCTTTGATTGTTCTACTTGTAAATTAGGCAAAAGTAAAACTCTTCCTTTTCCTAATTTTGGTAGTCGTGCTGCAAAGTGTTTTGATGTCATTCATAGTGATGTTTGGGGAATTTCACCAGTAATTTCTCATGCTCATTTCAAGTATTTTGTGACATTTATAGATGACCATAGTCGATTTACATGGGTATATTTTCTTCGATCTAAATCTGAAGTGTTTTCCATATTCAAGAAGTTTTTGGCTTACGTTGAGACTCAATTTTCCACATGCATCAAAATATTAAGATCTGATTCTGGTGGAGAATATATGTCTCATGAATTCAATAATTTGTTGCTTGAGAAAGGAATTGTATCACAACGCTCTTGCTCATACACGCCACAACAAAATGGGGTTGCTGAGCGTAAAAACCGTCATCTTTTGGATGTCACTCGTACTTTATTGATTGAGTCCTCTGTTCCATCTAAATATTTAGACTTCCATCTAAAGTGTTAAACCTTGAGTCTCCATATTATCGTCTTTTTCACAAGTATCCTAGCTATCATAGTTTTCATACACTTGGTTGTGTTTGTTTTGTGCATCTCCTCCTTCTCAACGCCATAAACTCTCTGTTTAGTCTATTAAATGTGCTTTTATGGGCTATAGTACTTCGCAGAAAGGATTTATTTGTTATGATCCAAGTTCTAACAAATTTCGTGTTTCTAGGAATGTTATTTTCTTTGAAAAACAGTATTTCTTTCCTACTCATATTGAGTCATCTTCTGTTTCTCCTCTTCTTCCTACTTTTGAGGATTTGTCATTGTCTTCTAAGCGGTTCAAACGAGGATTTGTGTATGAACGACGTCGGCCAACTTTACCCCATCCTGAAACAGATCCGCCACCTGAGACTGCTCTACAACCAGAATCTGAGATTTTTTCAAGGCCTGCTCCTCTTGAGCCTCCTCGGCGATCTACTAGAGTGTCTCAAACTCCTAAATGGTATGGTTTTTCTTCTACTTTATCCACCATCTCTATTCCAACAGGTTACTCACAAGCCTCCAAGCTTGAATGTTGGCAAAAAGCAATGGAGGAGGAACTTTTGGCTCTTAAAGAAAATGACACATGGGACATTGTTTCATGTCCTTCAAATGTCCGCCCTATTGGATGTAAATGGGTTTATTCAATTAAACTTCATTCTGATGGAACTCTTGATCGGTACAAAGCTCGATTGGTTGTTCTTGGTAACAGACAAGAGTATGGGGTGGACTATGAGGAGACTTTTGCACCAGTAGCCAAAATGACTACGGTGCGAACTATTATTGCCATTGCTGCTTCACAAAATTGGTCTCTTTATAAAATGGATGTCAAAAATGCTTTTCTCCATGGTGATCTCAAAGAAGAGATTTATATGAAACCTCCACCTGGTTTGTTCTCATCACCTACATCAGATGTGTGCAAGTTGAAGCGGTCTTTGTATGGATTAAAACAAGCTCCAAGAGCTTGGTTTGATAAGTTCCGGTCTACTTTGCTACAATTTTCTTTTGAGCAGAGCAAATATGACTCGTCTTTGTTTCTTCGGAAAACATCTACAGGTTGTGTTCTTCTTTTGGTGTATGTAGATGACATTATCATCACAGGAACTGATTCTTCACTAATTACTAGCCTCCAACAGCAGCTTAAAGATTCTTTTCATATGAAAGATCTTGGTACTCTTACATATTTTTTGGGTTTAGAAGTTCATAATGTTGCTTCAGGTGTGTTTCTAAACCAACACAAATATACTCAGGATCTGATTTCTTTGGCTGGTCTTCAAGATTCCTCCTATGTAGATACTCCATTGGAATTGAATGTGAAGTATCGTCGTGAGGAAGGCGATCTTATTCCTGATCCAACTATGTTTCGACAATTAGTTGGGAGTCTAAATTAACTTACTATTACTCGGCCTGATATCTCTTTTGCAGTGCAACAAGTTAGCCAATTTATGCAAGCTCCCCGTCATCTCCATTTGGTGGCTGTTCGTCGCATCGTTCGGTATCTTCTAGGAACATCTACTCGTGGATTGTTCTTTCCAAGTGGTTCTCCTATTCGTCTTAATGCTTTTAGTGATTCTGACTGGGCGGGATGTCCTGATACTCGTCGTTCAGTCACTGGTTGGTGCATGTTTCTTGGAGAGTCATTGATATCGTGGAAGAGTAAAAAGCAAGATCGTGTGTCAAAATCTTCAACAGAGGCTGAATATCGATCCATGTCTACTGCTTGCTCCGAGGTTGTATGGCTTCGTGGATTACTTGCTGAGATTGGATTTCCTCAATCTCATCCTACTCTCCATGCTGATAATACAAGTGCTATTCAGATTGCTACTAATCCAGTTTTTCATGAGAGGACGAAACACATCGAAGTAGATTGTCATTATATACGAGAAGCTGTAGATAAAGGAGTCATTACTCTTCCACATGTGTCCAGTGATCTTCAAATAGCGGATGCGTTTACAAAATCTATAGCACGACAACGCCATCAGTTTCTAGTAGGCAAATTGATGCTTCTTGATCCACCGGCATCAATTTGAGGGGGGATGTTAGCATGATGGAAATCTAAATAATTGTATATATTAATGTAATTAGATAGTGATATAAATTAGCATGATCATATAGATTTGTTGTAGAATCAAAGGAATAAATATTGTGATAGAATAGCGGATTTGGAGGGATTGAATAGCAGATTTGTAGAGATAGAATAGCTGATCTTTAGGGATAGGAATGACGGATCTTTAGGGATTTGTAATATTTACTCTCTATATATAATGGAAAAACTTTCACTTTGAGAGGCATTCAGCAAAACTGACACAAACATCATAATGAACTAACTCAAAAGCTTACGCAACTCGATTATTAATCCTTGAATATTATTTGCAAATCGACAAGACCCACAATCCAAGGTAGAAATATTTGGAAACTAATGACAAAGCTTCTTCAACAAAGATAGAGAAGGATGTCCCAATCGACAATGTGTTTCAAATGGAGATACAACATTGGAGGAGGCAACATATCAAGACTCCCATTCATCAAAGATGTAGAGATCATCAAATACATGTCATTTTCCAATTACCAGAATTGTTTTAAGATCACGGGAAATACAATGATCGAGAAAAACTGAAATATAACAATTAAGGTTTCAGGTAAGTTTACTTACCGATATTAAATTTAAAGCCAATTTTGGTAGACTTAACACAGATGACAAGGTAATAGAGGAGTTTGGTTTAACAGTTCCTGTTACAGGTTGACCCATCAGGTACAGTAACTACAGATGGTGCTTTGTGTGGTCGAAAGCTTGAAAAGATATTAGGATTACCTATCATGCATTTTGTGGCACCTGAATCAAGATCCCATTTATTTGAACCGGTTACAAGACATACTTTATTGGACATAGCAAAAGCACTAACTGAACAAGATTTTTGATATTGAGAGAATTTAGCTAACTCCTCGACCGAAACCGAAACCATTTTGTCAAATGATGAACTAGAAGTACCAAAAACTTCAGACCTTCGAGTTACCAGATTATGATCAATTATTATTCCAATTAAATACTTAATGTATCAAAAATAAATTTAGAGGTGAAACCAGCAAAATTTCACGAAGTAGAAATACCCCAATAGATTTCCAGATGCTCAAGAATTAATAGAGATCGGTTGATCCAATCAAACTAATTCTTCACTTAGAGTAAGCAATCAATCAAGCTAGAGATTCGCAAAGGAATATTCTACCAAAATTTTAGCAGTAATCTAACACCAAAGTCATCAAATACAATGTCAATCGATTTTACCCAAGGAAAACAAAGTTTAAAGAACCTGGAATGCTCAGAAATCAACCCAACTTAGGTGTGTTGAACAAGAGACCACAAAATCTGACACCGGAAATATCGAGACGATGTGTGGAAAGAAAAAATCAGATTTGATTCAGATGTTACACACGCCCCACGCCCCCACGTGCCTCATATGCAGAAGCTTCCTGAAATAGTTGCCGGAGCGTGAGCCTCACACTCTTCACTGTCAGCCACTGGATACTGCGTTCTTACAGATCAGGTGAGGTGGTCCTCCCTAGGTTCGCTGTGAGATTGGAATATCAAGTTCCAAGTACCTCCCAGTACCAGATGTGACCAACCAAGTCACTTATATATAATTTTTTGAACTGGCCGACATCAGTGATTCGAAAAGGAAAAAAAAAAAAAACTCTACTCTGATGCCATATAAAATACAGAGAGAATGGAGCAAGTTTCAATATTGTATTAATCCAAAAGGAGTGTTATTTGTAGGTGTACAAATAATCTATCTAAGGAAAACAAAATAAGAAAATCCCTAAATATCTCTATCAATGGTTGTGCTGTGTATTCTACAAAAAAATGTGTCTATGTACATTCTATAACAAAGAGCATAAGTACAATGCAATCCATTATGAAGAAATCCAAGGATTTTATTAATTGGATTCATGCTTAAGATGGAACTCATTTATCCCTCAAATTGTATGGAAAAGTATTAAAATGACGAAGTGCTCACTTCTAACAACACTGATCATGCTTACAACAGAACTCATGTATCACTCAAATTGTATGGCATAGCATTAAACATTACTCGACTATTGAAAACCACTTCATCGTTTATTTTTTCATGGAAGGTATTGTCTTCTCATAATAAGAAACAATGCAAAACTCTTATTTGAACAAAGTGGAAGTGTGATATTTGTGGTATAATAGGAAAAACACTAATACCTTAACCGAAGGATAGCAGCCTGCTTCTATGGCTATCCCGCTTTGGAAGAACCTTGACTATAGCTAATCTTAAGAGCTCAAATAAGAATAAGATTGGGTGGGCAGTGAAAGGCTCATTTAGTAGACTGAAAAGAGAGACATTGTTGTTGCCAGGGAAAGGAACTTGTCTGGTTTGCATTTTACTCATTTCCCCTACGAGATTCAAAAATGTCCCCAAACAGTTGAAACTCATTGGAAGAAAGACCTCAAGCGTAAATAATGAAACATCCTTTGTGTTTCAATTATAGCCTTACACACAGATCCATGTCACACTTAGCTACATATGTCAAGAATAATTGAAGAACCTATAAATAATACTCCCTCTGTACTGAGAATAATGGCGAGGTCCAGAGTAATAGAGTCAAACATCTAATTCTAGGTGTGACCTCGGAAATTAATTGATTGATTCCTCAAAAGTCAAAAATTTTAAAATAGAATTTACGTACTTGAAACTATATAAAAAGTAGTCCAATTCAAAATTCTTTTACATTTGAAGATAGTTAGACATTTTAGACTGTTATGACTCCCCAAAATAATAATGGTGATAGAGAGTACTCTACTTAATAAAGATTGAATCTGTGCAAAGAGGAATTCTGGCAAGAACATGGTCATAAAAAACAGAAGCATATAAACAACTCTGAGAAATATGAAACAAGAGAAGTACCTCTAATTTGTCTTCTTTAGTGACATGATCTTGGGGAAGTTTGCGGAATTCCTCAGTCAAACGAATACATTCACCAACATTTTCAGGTGAAACGAAGCAAAGAGCAACATTTATGCACGACTGTGGAAATAAGAAAAAATTTAGAATAACCAAACTAACCAGACCAATACTATTACTGTTTTATCAAAAAAGATCAATAGAATAGAATCTTTTAGTCGTGACCTTACTTTACATCTTCTGATCATTAGATATCTCCGGGGTCTAACCTACACCAACTTTTATGGAATCTACAGTTACTTCTACATCTCTAGCCACAATGCCACCACTTCTGACATCATCATCGTCTGCCTCCAGCATCAGGCCCAGATGATTCACATCATCCGCCGGACCCTACACCTAGTGCGGTCTTGTCTCCTCTAATCAACTTATTGCACTTCAAATACGTATATAATCCACTCGTAATACTAACCTTCATAATACCTATTTAAGTTATCATTTGCCATCACTCCATAAGGCCTTTGTATCATCTTTTTCCTTTGTTTTCATCTGTAAGTTTACTTTTGAAGCACTCTCATACAAGATGGTGATAGACTATAATTGACGAGATGTTTGTTTTACATGCAAGTGGTACTTGAAAGCTTGTCCCTCTTCCTTTGATTAACATATTGTTGTCGTCATTAGATAATGCTAGGGTGGCAATTTCAGCCCATATTAATAAAATGAGTCCATTTTGCCCATATTTAATGGCTTGAATCACTCATATTTTAAATGGTCAAATGTGGACTTCAAACTAACTTAAGAGTCTACAAATATGGTCAAAATGGGTTTAATATGGGTATCCATTTGATCCATATTAGATCACTTATTTTTAGATTCACTCAAAATTCTTCATTGTGCTAAAAAATAAAATAATTAATATTAATTTTTCAAAAATTCGAAACTTAATTGAAAAACAGATTTTGGTGGAAGGCGGGGAGGGGGTGCCCGGAAGGAGGGGGTAATTTTTTATTTTTTTTGCAAAAACAGATTTTTTTTAGTTTTTGAAAAATAAAAAAACTTGGGGAGGGGGTAATTTCTTTTTTTTTTGAAAGCAGATTTTTTTTGTTTTTGAAAAACAAAAAAAATTTAGGAGTAGGTTGGTGAGAGGGGGGGGCAGGGGGTCCGGGGGAGGGGGTAAATTTATTTTTTTTTGAAAAATAAAAAACAATTAGGGGGTAGGTTGGTGGGAGGAGGGGCAGGGGGTGCTCGGGGGAGGGGTAATTCTTTTCTTCTTCCAAAAACAGATTTTTTTTGCTTTTGAAAAAAAAAAAAATTAGGGGTAGGTTGGTGGAAGATTGGCGGGTGGGTGTTAAGGGGTGCCCGGAGGGAGGTGGTCAATTTTTATTTTTTTTTGAAAAACAAATTTTCTTGATTTTGGAAAACAAAAAAATTTTAGGGGGTAGGTTGGTGGAGGGGGGACAGGGGTAGGGGGTGCCCGGGGGAGGGGGATTTTTTTTTTTCTTGAAAAAACAGATTTTTTTAGTTTTTGGAAAACAAAAATATTTTAGGGGTAGGTTGGTGAAAGGTGGGGGGGAGGGAGGGGCGTCCCGGGGGTGGGGGTATGTGTGGAGGGGTACATTTATGTTTTTGAAAAACAACTTTATTTAAATGGGTTAGAACAATTTAGTCCAAACCATATTTGCCCATATTATATATGGATGGATTGTAATCCAAACCATTTTTTCTCAAACTATATTCAACCCATGCAAATCCAATCCAATCCAACCATTTGCCACCCCTAGATAATGCAGTCAAAGTTCGTCCAAACGACCAAGTTGATCGACTGAAGACTCACCTTGTTGCCAAGATGTATACTTATATATTTGGGATTAATAACAGTGATAATCTCTCTCCTCTGGCTTAAATACCATTTTTTGTCTTTTTCTATCCATGGATGATGTTTGACATTGGCCTTTTATCAGTTGGACATTCAATGGTGACCTAGAGGATGAAGTTTATATGAAGCAACCACCTACTTTTGTAGCTATGAATAGGGGAGTCAAGTAGGCATCAGTCATTTGATGGTCAGAAACAGTCTCCTTGAGCCTTGTTGGTAAGTTCGCACAGTAATCAAGGAGTTTGGCATGACTCGTAGTGAAGCACATCACTTTGTGTTATATCAATATTTTGCTCCAAAGATATGTATTTATTTGGTGATTTATATTGATGATATTGTTAGCACGGGCGATGATCAGGATGGTATAACATGTAACACCTCGAATCTCAAAATGAAGAGAATTCTAATTTTCATAAAAATTGGTGTCAGTACCAACGAAAGCACCCACGGACCATAGGTAGAACCATGACCGTAGGTGGGGTTCTGTCGTTAAGGTCAAAATTTTGATGGTCTCTGATCCCACCCACGGTCGGTATGGGCCGTGGTTGGACCTACGGACCGTAGCCAATTGGAGGAAAACAGTTGTTGGGACAACCTCAAACGGTCATATCTTTTAGCACAAAATGAATTAGGTGGCTCATGGCCTATCAAATGAAAGATAATTGAATACTCTTTCCAACACCACCGAGTTTGCTAAAATTCAAGCTCGGAGTAAAAAGTTGTGCTTGTTTTAGTGAAGCCTTGTCGAGCAAAGCATGAACAACTCCTCCTAACGACGGACAATAGTTCAAACGACGGACCATCAGTCATGTAGTAGATGGCACTCGTCAATTTTAAGTCAGGGTCGTTTTGGTCTTTTCCCCTATAGGTTGGGCACTTAAACTACTTCATTTGATGCCTAAACTACGTTGTTTTACTCAGCTTACACCTAATAACTTAGTCAGACATACCAGAACCCTCATTCCCCAAAAATCATCCAAACTTGGAGCAAAAAGAAAAGGAAAAGTCAACCAAACCTCCCAAGAACAAGTATCAGTGTTCTTCAAAGTTCAACCCCCAAATCCAAAGGGTTTCCTCGTAGATTTCGTCACCAGGTATGTGGGATTTCACTAGTGGGTTCCTTTCCTCCGCTAGGTCCCTAGAATTCAATCTGTTCCTTGATTCTCCATATATTGTTTAGACCTAGGGTTTCTAAAACCTTGGATAATTGTTGTGATTTAGCCGTGTAGTATCCTAAATCGAGTTAGCTTGTTTCTTGGGAAGTTTGCTTAGTTCCTTGCATGAAACTCAGAACCTAGTTTGTATAAATTCTCTTAGTTCATGAATTATACTTGTTAGGCCAAATAAACAAATAATCATGCTCCAGATTTCAAATGTTACATTATTAGTATATAAATGTGACATTTAGATTGAATGTCAGTATTTTGAGCTATTCAGTATTTCAGTTACATTTAAGACATATACATATTTAGTTGGGAGTAGACTTAGCACTGATTAGGGTTCAGCATACCCTCATAGTCCCAGAACTATGTGCCACAGGATATAAGTCCGGGTTCAGCATACCCTCATAGTCCCACAACTATGTGCCACAGGAGTATAAGTCCCCTTTGTTGGGCATCAAATTTAGTGATCACACCAGTAATGCCTTTAAACCCCTGACAAGGTATATTGGGTTCTCTCGATAGAGCGTATACATCGGACTCCACGTTTAGCTCACGTGGTTTATGTCGGTTAATAGCAGCTCCCACAGTCAGACTTCTAGTGCATTTGACCAGGTTTTCACTAAAAACTTCAATATTCAATTAGCATGTCATGTTCATGATTAGCACTTGGTCATTGCATTCAATTTAGCTTTTCACTTATATTTCAATATTTATATTCTTGCTCAATTTAAGTCATTGTTCAGTTATGCTTTGTTAAGCTTAGTATCAATATTATGCATGCTTAGTACATTCCAAGTACTGACACATACTATGTGCTACATCATTTCATGATGTAGGCTCAGGTGCTCAGCATCCATATCACGCTTAGATCGATTATCGGTCTGCATTCAACAACTTTAGTGGTGAGTCCTCATACTTCGAGGACAACAGACATGCTTTTCCCTTTTAGTATTTTATTCATTTTTTCAGTTTTGTTAGAGTTAGTCGGAGCATGTCCCAGCAACTCAACTCAGAGCTTGACTTGTTACGTTTATCTTTTAGTTGTTATTACACTCTTAAAACTCTTAGTATGTTCATACATCCAGACTAGTTGGGTATTTCTCATTTTCAATTATCCATTGTTTTAGCTTCTACATAGTATATGTTTTATTCAGTTATTCTCCGTAAGGTTGATATATGCAAGACACAGGGTTTAGCATAGGGTCACTCGTGATCCTAGGTCCCGCGGTACGTCAAAGGTAGCCTCGGAGCGTGACATAACTTATTCCTTAAAAAGATTTTGAGAGACATAAATGATAGGATGTAGACATATTGATACTCCTAGATTCGAGCGCTAAACTCATGTCAAGACAAAGGGAGGCACTTAGTGATCCCGGAAGATATTGGTGGCTGGTTTGTAAGTTAAATTATCTCATTATGAGTAGACCTGATATTGTTTTACATGTGAGTGTTGCAAGTTAGTTTATGAATCCTCTTTGTGATAGCCATTGTAATGCAGTTGTCTGAATTCTGTTATATATAAAGCCAGTTCTAGTTAAAAGACTACTTTTTGAGGATTGAGGCCACGAGTAGATTGTTAGATATTTGTCAATGATCGGCAAAAGCATGAGGTAATTTGATACCTTGAAAGAGTAAGAAACAGAACGTGGTTGCTAAATCTAGTGCAAACGTTGAAGAACAAGGAATAGTTGTAGCAACTTGTGAGCTAGTATGGAAATATGTTTTGGAAGGCATAAGGTGACAAAAGGCGACAAGGGTCTGCTTTACTAAGGCAAGAAGCAAGGTGCTCACCTTTTTGAAGTGAGGCGCCATTTAATACACTCTAGCTTTTTCCTTATTACTTCTTTTATAGGCATATTTTACAATGCATACATTACACTCTAGGTAATGAAGAGGCACTGATGGTCTTATTTCCTGACCTATTCTCCTTGTGTACCAATACGAAGAACAGTGGCTGAGGTATGGTCTACTCACGGTTGGAATATTGTGTTTAGAAGGCACTTAAATGACTGGGAGATTGGGAGAGTGGTTAAACTATTACATGTTCTCAATGGTTTTAATGGGTGACTGGGAGATTGGGAGAGTGGTTAAACTATTACATGTTCTCAATGGTTTTAATGGGTTATCAGCAGACAAAGATTCTATCATATGGAAACACTCTAGAGATGGAAGACTTTCTGTTAACAAGCTATATATTAAGGAGGTGAACGCATCCAGGAGGCAAGCTTGGCCCCCCGAAGCAGATTTGGAGGAACAAGGTGCCAACCAAGGTAAAGTGTTTCTCTTGGTTGGTTACCAGAAGAGCATGCTACACTCATGAGCAATTGAAAACGAGGGGTTTCTATATTGCCTCTTGGTGCTCTCTCCGTAATGAGACTGAGGAAACCAACAACCATCTATTCCTCCATTGCAAAGTGACAACACAATTGTGGAACCTTTTTTTGGGACTAACAAATACATAATGGATTATGCGTGAGCATACAGCAGACCTACTTAGTGTTGGATTAGCAGAGAGGGGAGAAAATCTAAGAAAAAGTGGTGGAGTATAATACCATCATACATTTGGTGGATTATTTGGAAAGAAAGAAATAGCAGATGCTATGATAACAAAGCAAATTCAATAAAGAAAGTCAAATGGAACTGCTTGACTACTTTTTATTTTTGGTGTAAAGAGGAAGGGATAGAAGAAGCTGCACAAAATTTTGGATTTTATAGGCTCTTTGTAATCGATTAGCTTTTTTGTTTTTTCTCTTATTGGAAACCAATTTTTGGAAGTCTGCATTATGCTGATGAATACAACATTACCTTTATATAAAAAAATTGAGTAGTGTGTGCAACATAGATCATTTTAACACATGAATGTCTATATAATCTTATTTTCGTAGTATGAGACAAGTGATTGGAAAAGGTAATGAGTCACATGGATTGTACCAGCTCTCAATCCTAATACCACATTGCTTTCACTTCCACTGTTTCCTCTTAATTGCTCCATAGTTTATTGGGTCATCCAACTCTCTTGAAATTTCAAAAGATGGTCCCCAATTTACCTAGTCTGCGGCCATTGCAGCTAAACTAACGGAGGAAGGAGGAGGGGAAGGGTGGCGGTATCTTTGTTAGAATGCGAGTTGTGTCAGATTAGGAAGCACACTCGTGCCTCTTTCCCAAAACGTGTCAATAATAGGGTCACATCAATGTTTGAAATCGTTCATTCGAATATATGAGGTCAAAGTCGTGTTAGATTTTCCTTGGCTTTCATTATTTTGTTACTCTTATTAATGACTACTCTCGGTGCACGTGGTTATTTTGAATAAAAAATAGATGAGTTATTCTTTATCTTTCAAAACTTTTATGCTTAAATTCGCAATAAATTTGGTATTTTCCATGAAGAAGTTAATCAGTGATGATGCCCGAGAATACTTCTCTACCTCTCTTTTATTTTATGCCATGCCCAGGCATATTTCACTTGTTTTCTGGTGCACATACTCAACAAAATGGAGTTGCTAAGCGAAAGAACAAACATCTCATAGAAACAACTCAAACATTGTTCATTCACAATCACATCTCTTTAGGTTTTTGGGTGATGCCATTATTACTGCTTGTTATTTAATCAATCGCATGCCTTCATCTGTTTGCAGTACCATAGTCCTCACTCGCTCCTCTATCCGAACTAAAATTTGCTTCCCCTTCCTCAATGTGTGTTTGGTTGCACCTATTTTGTCATAACCTTACCCCTAAAAAATATAAACTTCAGCACAAGGCTTTTAAATGTGTCTTTCTTGTGTATGCTTTTCTACAAAAAGGCTACACATGCTTTGAACCCTCTACCAAATAAGTACTTGATCGATCTTTGCATACGTTACTTCATTTTTTTAGCTAACAAGGAAAACCTGCAGTTGCTATCCTTTGAGTTTGAACATGGTAAAACTCTCAATCCTATGCAATAGCTCGCAAACCACATAAGAGAAGTAACTCGCCCACACTAGGCAATCCCGGTGCGATGAGCTCGACCTAGAAGGCAAACCTCTTGCTTTCGGTGGCAAGGGATTTCGAACTTGAGACCTCCAACATGGAAGTCTCAATCCCAAACCATTGGGCCACCCCGAGGGTTTTTTTTTGCAGATGTTACTTTTTTCAAGACTTCTCCTTATTTTTCTCCGAATACGAAAAAACAGTAGGCCAAATCAGTCCTTCCAATGCCAACTATTCAAACCCTAGCTCCACCTCTAACTACTAACGTCCATTCTCGACGACCTCAACCTCTTTCTAAGCTTGCTAATCTAATTAGTATTTCTAACAATAATACAGGTACACAAAGCAAGCCAAGAGACCTATACCTGCTCCAACAATGTCGTTTGCTTTGATCGAGCACTTATCAAATGATCTTTCCATTGCTCTTCGCAAAGGTACTAGAACTACCACCAATCAAACTCCCATATATGCTTATTTAAGTTATCATCACATGTCATCTTCATATGATTGAGGAGATGGCTCTTTTTAATAATTATGGTACTTGGGAGCTTGTTCCTTTACCTCAAGGAAAAACCACAAGTGATTGTCATTGGGTATTCACGATTAAAGTAGGATCGGATTCAGATGGAGCTATTGATTGTCCCAAAGCGAGGTTGGTTCGGATGGAGCTATTGATTATGGAATTACTTTCTCACTAGTTGCTAAGATGGCTTTTGTCCATCTTCTCATCTCTATGTCAGCAATGAATCATAGGCCCCTGTTTCAGCTGGACATCAAAAAATGCATTCTTACACGGAAAACTTGTTGAAGAGGTATATATGGAGAAACCACTAGAGTTTGTTGCACATGGGAGTCTAGACTAGTTAGTAAACATTATCGATCCCTCTATGGTCTCAAGCAGTCTCCTAGAGCATGATTTGGTCATTTTCAAGTTGATCACTCTATATTCTATTGGCATTCATCTCATGGAAAGCATATCGTTTTAATTGTTTATGTTGATAATATTGTTATCATGTGAGATGATCATGAAGGTGTTGCTCAACTCAAACAACACCTCTCAAGTCACTTTCAAACTAAGGATATGGGCAAGCTAAATACTTTCTAGGCATTGAAGTGGCGCAGTGTGGCCATGGTATTGCTATTACACAGGAAATATCCCTTAGACATTTTATAAGACGTTGGTATGTTGAATTGCAAACATGCGGACAGTCTCATGGATCCAAATACTAAAATTATTCCATGACAGAGGGAGCCTTTCAAAGAATATTATTAGAGACTTGTTGGCAAACTCAACTATCTTAAAATCACACGACCAGATATCTCATTTGTTGTTAGTGTAGTTAGCCAATTTTTGCAATCACCTTGTCGTAGTCACTGGAATGTAGTGATTCACATCTTGGATAAATCAAAAGCTCTCGAGGACAAGGTTTAATATATAAAGATAAGAGGCACACCAACATTGTTGGATATTCTAATGCAAATTCGGTAGGATCACCTTCTAACAGGTGGTCCACTTCGGGTTATTGTGTTCTAATTGGAGGCAATCTAATATCTAGGGAAGGTAAAGAGCAAGTTGTCGTAGCTAGACCAAGCGTAGAGGTAGAGTATCGAGCTATATCACTAGCTACGTGTGAGCTTATATAGTTGAGACAACTTCTCCAAAAATTGAAGATGGGAAGAGTTGAACTAACAACATTAATTTGTGATAACCAAGTCGCATTACATATCGCTTCTAATGTCGTGTTTCATGAAAGGATGAAGCATTTTATTGAATGTACATAGACATATTATCATATTGTATTCATAGCACAAAGATATTTATGGATTTTCTTATTTTGTTTCCTTTGATAGATTTGCTTATGACTTTGTCCTTAGATAGACTTGCTTGTACACATAAATAACCCTCATCCTCGGAATGATATGAAGAGTAAGATTGTTCCATTATCTCTATATTTTACATGGTATCAAAGCCATTACGGCTTAAAATCATTGATTAGAAATTTCATGTCTTCATGGTAGCTTGAGAGGAGGTCTCAACTATCTGGGTTGTCTTTCAATCGCCAGTCCGTGGTCAGGCAGAACTGATTTTGGCTAACTGCTCAGACATTGTCTCGGCATTCACAACATAATCTGGTAATCTTTTGGCACTAAACTCCTGCTTGGAAGGTGTGTTCTTCACTTCACTTCCCCATTTTTTACTCTAGCTCTTGAAAAGAGTTTCTGATCTCTTTTTGTAACCCCATTAGTTTTGAGCGTTGGGTTTTGGTATTTGTTGGGTTTTGGTATCTATGGATCTCCGTTTTTATATTCTTTTTGAATCTTTCCGATGGTTCTTTCTAGATTCAAGAATTCTGTGAGGAGACTGTTTGTTTCTAGGACTTGGGTGAAGTTTCAAGTTTACTCTTAGGTCTGTTCAAGTCTATTTCCAGATTGGGTTCAGGTCTCACTTGTGTCCAAATATATTCTTGGTCTGTTAGGGACATCTTTGTTGGCAGATAACTTATTCATAGGTCTTGTTGATTTGGTTGCAGCTCTTGTTACCTATAGTCATCTGTAATCTATTTTTAAATCCTTTTGGACTAAACATTAGTTCAAAATGTTTGGTTCTAGTCCATCATCTGAGAAAATAGTTCGGGTTTCAGCCAATAGCTTGCTAATTTCGGTCAATATCATACTTCAGAGAAGAAATCCGCTTCAATTGACGTCTTTGCTGAGTCAAATAAAACATGGCTTATCACCTCTTCAAATAAATGGGTGATTGATTCAGGTGCCACAAATCATATGACGGGTAATCCCAATATTTTCTATAGCTTTCAATCACACAAAGCACCCTCTCCAGTTACTGTAGCCGATGGATCAACTTGTATCAATCTTGGATTAGGGACTGTTAAACCAACATCATCTATTACCCTATCATCTGTATTAAGTTTACCAATATTGGCCTTTAATTTGATTTCTGTTAGTAAACTTACAAGAAACCTTAAGTGTTATATACCTTTCTTTCCCGATCATTGTTTGTTTCGTGATCTTATGACGAATCGGGTTATTGGTAAAGGACATGTATATGATGATCTGTACATCCTTGATGAATAGGAATCTCAACCTGTTGCCTGCTCTAGTGTTGTGTCTCTATTTGAAGCACATTGTTGATTAGGTCATCCTCTTTACCTGTGTTGAAGAAACTTTGTCCTCAATTTTGAAATATTTCTCATTGAATTGTGAGTCATGTCAATTTGCAAAACACCATCGCATTTCATTAGGTCCAAGAGTTAATAAACGAGTTGGTTCAGCTTTTGAGTTAGTTCATTCTAATGTTTAGTGACCATGTCCTATTATTTCCAAAACTAGCATAAGTATTTTGTCACCTTTGTGGATGATTTCTCTCGAATAACTTGGATTTATTTTATGAAGAGGCATTCTGAAGTATTTACCCACTTCTGTGCCTTCCATGCTGAAGTCAAAACTTAATTCAATGCTTCGATATGCATTCTAGGAGTGATAATGCTAAAGAATACATGTCAAAATTGTTCGAGTCTTACATGAGACTACACGGTATTTTCTATCAATCTTCATATGTTGATACACCCTCTCAAAATGGAGTTGTTGAAAGGAAGAATAGACATCTACTCGAGACAGCCCGAGCACTTTTGTTCCAAATGAAGGTTCCTAAACAGTTTTGGGAAGATGCGGTCTCTACGGCTTGTTTTTTTATTAATCGCATGTCGTCAACTGTGCTTATTGGTAATGTGCCTTACAATGTTCTTTTTTCAAACAAGTCATTATTTTTAGTGGAACCTAAGGTATTTGGTAGCACATGTTATAAGGTATTTGGTAGCACATGTTATAAGGTATTTGGTAGCACATGTTAAATTCGAGATGTTCGACCATCTGTTACCAAGTTGGATCCGAAGGCATTGAAGTGTGTTTTCTTAGGCTATTCTCGCCTTCAAAAGGGTTATCAATTTATTCTATTGAACTTGGCAAATATCTGGTGTCAACTGATGTGGTACTTTCAGAGACTACACAATTCTTCTATGCACCTCCCGTTTCTACAAGTCAAAGGGAGGAAGATCAATGGTTAGTTTATCGAGTTACCCGTGTTGTGATTCATCAATCAGATGATGTTGTTCGTCCATCTCCTAGTTCTTCTATTGAGCATCAATCAGCTATTATGCCTTCAACGCATGATCCACCTATACCAGCAAGACCACCAATTGTCCAAGCTTACACACAGAGGCGAAAAACTGATGACACATGTCCTACATCAATTCCTTTGTCATCAAATCCTCCTTCACTTGATGCTTCAGGAAATCTTGACCTTCCTATAGCTCTTCGGAAAGGTACACGTCAATGCCATCCAAATATTCCATTGCTAATTTTGTTTCTTATGACTGTTTATCTTCTCCATCTAGTTGTTTGATTGCCTCTCTAGACTCTATATCTATCCCCAAAATAGTGAAAGAAGCCTTGAATCATCCTGGATGGCAAGACGCAATGCTTGAGAAAATACATGCTCTAGATGAAAATCATACTTGGGATTTGGTCGATTTACCCTGAGGAAAGAAAGCATTAGGGTGTAAGTGGGTGTTTGCAGTCAAAGTTAATCCAGATGGCCCTGTTGCAAGACTCAAGGCTAAACTTGAAGCTAAAGGCTATGCTCAGATTTATGGGATGGATTATTCTGATACCTTCTCTCTGGTAGCTAAGCTCACCTCTGTTCGCTTGTTTATTTCTTTGGTTGCTTCTCAACATTGGCCTTTACATCAGTTGGATATCAAGAATGCAATCCTTTATGGTAATCTTCATGAAGAGGTATATATGGAGCAACCACCTAGGTTTGTTGCTCAGGGGGAGTGTGGGAAAGTGTCATCTGAAAGTCTCTATACAGTCTGAAACAACGTCCTAGTGCTTGGTTTGGAAATTTTAGCGATGTAGTTCAAGAGATTGGATTGAAAAAGAGCAAGTGCGATCACTCGGTCTTTTATAGACAATGAATTGTTGGTATCATTCTTCTAGTTATCTATGTTGATGACATTGTTATTATAGGAGATAATTGTGCAGGTATTTCTTCTCTCAAGAAGTTTTTACATGTCAAGTTTCATACCAAAGACTTGGGGCAGCTGAAATACTTCTTAGGCGTAGAAGTAACAAGAAGCAAGAAAGGAATTTTCTCATCCCAAAGAAAGTATGTACTTGACCTTCTTGTAGTAACTGGAAAGTCAGGAGCCAAGCCATGAGCCAAGCCATGCAGCACACCAATAGTTCCTAGTGTACATCTTTTTAAGGATGTGATGACCCTTTTGATGATCCAAAAAGATACAGAAGGTTAGTTGGGATACTAAACTATCTCACGGTAACCTGTCTAGATATTGCTTATGCTGTCAGTATTGTAAGTCAATTCATGTCTGCATCGACAATCAAACATTGGGCAGCCTTGGAGCAAATCTTATGTTATTTGAAAGGAGCTCTTGGTCTTGGCATATTGCATAGTGATCACAGACAGATGTTGATTGGGATGGATCAAGAATTGATAGAAGATCTACAACTGGCTACTGCGTCTTTGTTTGTGGAAATCTTGTATCTTGAAGGAATAAGAAACAAAATGTTGTATCTAAATCTAGTGCAGAATCCGAGTATAGAGCAATGGCTCAATCCACATGTGAAATACTATGGATACATCACCTCTTAACTGAGGTTGGTTTGAAGCCTGTCTCCGACAAAACTTTGGTGTGATAATCAGGCTGCTCTACACATAGCCTCAAATCCATTGTATCATGAACGGACGAAGCATATTGAGGTTGATTGTCACTTTATTCGTGAAAAGATTCAAGAGAACATGATTTCTACTAGTTATGTGAAGACAGGAGAGCAATTGGGAGACATATTCACAAAGGCTTTTTAAGGAACTCGAGTGGAATATCTTTGTAACAAGTCGGGCACTATCTTTTTTTGAAAATAGTAACGGTGTATTCCTCAACATTAAGGATATGTTGGTGACCTCCAAAAATTGGTACATAGAGGGGCTAGGAAGGCTAATTACAAAGATCCTAACATATCTACTAGTTGGGCATGATTAATATCGATGCTCCAACTTGAGGGAGAGTGTTATTGAATGTACATACATATTACCATATTGTATTCATAGCACAATCATAGATAGGAGATATTTAGGGATTTTCTTATTTTGTTTCCTTAGATAGATTTGCTTCTAATTTTGTGTCCTTAGATAGACTTGCTTGTACAGATATAAATAACCCTCATTCTTGGAATGATATGAAGAGTAAGATTGTTCCATTATCTCTATATTTTACAAAGCACATTGAGACTTGTCCCTTCATTCGAGAGAAGATTGACTCAGGATACATCGCCACGAGTTTTGCCAATTCAAAAGATCAATTGGCGGATATTTTCACAAAATCACTCCAAGGATCCAGAATTGACTATATTTGTGGCATACTAGGAGCATATGACTTATACGCTCCAACTTGAGGAAAGTGTTAATTATGGTATAACTGGATAGTGAGATATGAGAATATTTAGATATGGCAAGATTAGATAGCGTAGATATATGAATATTAGGAGTAATATCTTAATAGTTTCTTTCCTTATTTACACGATGTAATAATTATTTAATCCCATCAACTTGAAGGATCAATCAATTCAATTCTCAATATCTCTTCTTCTTCGTCTATTTTCTCATGGTACCAGAGCAGGCAGAGGTCATGAAATCGAATCTCACCACCACCATTTCAAAAAGAACTTTCATATGCTTGGCGCATGAAAAAAAAATAAAGCCAGCATGAGGCGGCGTGTTGAGAATATAATTTAATAATAAAAGTGTGTTCATCTAACAGCTTAAGCTTTTAGATGAGATGGTCACACACTTCAAGAGAACACAATTCAAAACACCTACCACCAATTTTAAACTACCCTTGGATGTTCACTTAACAACAAAAGATATGCATAACTAAATATGTGGAATAAAGTGAAAGGTGACTAGGAAGAAAAATTAGTAGTTATTCTATGAGAATTTTAAATCATAGTTTACTAATTAGCACTTAACTTTATTCATTATCTTCAACTTATTGATAATATCCAAGTCCCCTGATCAGAAGTCAAAGATCTATTAGTCATCATTTATGTTAGTACATTTCGAAAAAGAAAGTGTACAGTTTACTGCTTACCCATCCCGTCTATCTAAAAAACCAATATCAGATATTTTCAGAACTAAGAGAGTGTATCTTTATTCTTCCAACTTCTCAGACGTTAGCATTGTTGCTTCTACAACAACAGTCAAACCAAGACCCAAAAAATGAAGCATAGGGAGTATCAATTATCACTATCCAACTTTAAATTAGCCTTACTTTGGATAATTTTCAATGGCATATAAGTAGCTACAGTAACCTAGATCCACTTTCAACTTAACCTTAGAATAAGCTGCTTGATTTACAAATTCGCACTTTGAAGGCACCAGGTCTTTAAGTTGTTAGTCACTTTGGCTGCAGAATGTCATATAGTTAAATGATAAAGATAAAATAGCAAAACATTTCATTATCCTAAAACTTACCCAATATATATTGGTACAAGAATTTTATCCTTCACAACCATCACGGATCGGATAAAAATAAAAGTACCCTTTTCTTTTGACAAGGCAAAAAATGATAAAACTATTAATTAATATAGCTTCAACTATTAGAATTTTTTTCGATAGGTTAAATTAAGTTGCCATAGATTCGACTATTATCTTAAAGTTAATTGAGGTCCTAAGTTAATATAAAAGGAAGAATCTAAAAAAATTAAGAAGGGGAGAGAGAGAGACAACCTTCAAATTTCTAACTTGATAAGGGCAGCCTGCAGGTATGAAAACTGCATCCCCTAATTTTTGAACAAAGGTCCATGGTTCAATTCCTGCGAAATAGAAAATAATTAAAATAAAACGTAAGAAGAAAAGAGAGAGTTCCACATCGAAATAGGAACATTTCAAGCTGTGAGATTCATACATGGAAAACTCACCAAATTCTTCCTTAAGCTTATTTTTGTGATCCTTAGTCAAGTAAAATGTTTGATCATGTATAGGGTGAATAACCTACAATGAAAGACAAAATGGAGTTGGTAGTTTGTACATGCAGAAAACTGTGTTTTAAATAATAAGACAGGAAAACAAAGAATGAAATGTCTCACAGTTATCATTATTGTATTAAATTATAAAGATATGAAAAAGAAAAAAGGGAAATTCTTTAAACATTAGAAGAAATAGAGTGATGTTTATTTTCTTCACAAGTTCAACTTTACGTCTCTACCAAAAACATCTTCATGGTAAATTTGATAATATACAAACAACAAGCTTCATCATGTGTATGGATTTCAAGATAAAGCAATATTTTCTTAAATTTCTTGTTTCATCATCTACAATTTCAGAAGATCATGTTTCGAAACAATCCCCTCCTCCGTACTTGAATAATCAGTTAAAAGGCAAATTAGGGAGATTTAAAAATATGTTAATGTCTAGGTAGGAAATACGTCACATGTTGAAAATTCTTACTCGAGATTTTAAATTGGCACAAAGTGTAACATTATAGGTCCTGCTCTTAGGCAAAAGTTGAGGGACTGGTGACTTGGGTCACAGGTTCGTGCCTTGCGCCATGTGAACTAAGCTTGGTATTTAAGTGAAAAAGGGTAAAAGGGCGGGCACAATATCCCCGAGTTTCAAAGGTTGCAGTAGGTCTTACGGGCTGACCCCATATGGATTTCTCTGTCATTTAAAAACACCTTGTTAATGAAAGAAACATTCTACAACCAATTATTCTTAACCCCCAAGCCAAAGCCATGAAGAAACAATAGGACTCAATACTCATCCCAAAATATAAATGCTAAGCAAATTTGGTTCATACCTTTGGTATACGACAACAATTAATATGCCTGAATTCCTTGAAGTGCTTCCTAAGATATTCCTCCAACTTAGGAATATCTTGCCTTCTAAAGATGTCCCACAATGCACCTCCATCTATATCATCTGTGAGAAAAAAAGAGTTTGAGAGAGAACTCAACTTTATTATTACCACAAGCTATTGGTGCTTTTTTACATAATCAATTTACAGTTGTGCAAGATTGTATATATGGTAGTCTAGTTGATTTGTAGGGATTTGATTATCTAGTTGCCATAGTTAGTTAGTACTCTTCACGTATCACTGCGATCATACAGCAATAAACAAGTTATTTTCTCCGGACCTTATCAAAAACATGGAATCAGAGCCTTGTAGGATTAAAAAGTGTAGTATGTCGAACTTCACGGCTGGTTGGAATTAGACACACGTAAAGGTGCGTGTGTGGACCAATCTTAGTCTGGATCCTAATTTGAGATCACCTTGAAGTCGACTTAAGGTGGTCTTCTAGACATTGGACAAATTGTTGAAGAATAAGCATCACCAATCAAGTTCAGTGATTTCTTTTGGTCATATTTGAGTTTGAATTACTTTGTTGTTTTGATTTGTTTTGAGCTGCAATGTCGTTTGAATTATGTTGTTGTTGTTTGAATTTTACCATCCTTTGTTCAATTGGTTTCACATCTGGATCATTTGGGTATTCATATTTTAGTTTCTAAACCATCTCCTGAACAACTGAACAACTGGGTGTTTCAATCTAATTGACTATTTGTTTTGTATGTTGATTACTGTTGGGTATTTCTTTGAATGGTTTATGTCTATTTGAGTTGAACCCTTTAGTTGGGAGTTGACTGCTTCATCGTTAATATCTTTAGGGATCATTTGGTGTGAGGTATAAGCATAAATATCCTGGGATAAAAAAAAGGTCCTGGGATAAAATTTATATATGTTGTTTGGTTGACATGTTTGGGATAACTCATCCCACCATGTATAGCATAATGATGGGATAAGTTATCCCATATACATGGTGGGATAAGTTATCACAGGATAACTAATCGCAAGATCGTTAATCCTGGAATAACTAGTTCCCAACCAAACAACCCTTTAAATGTGAGTGGAGCCCTTTTTTTAGTTGAGCCAAACAATCTGACTTATTGGCGTGGGCAGAACTGTTGGAATAACATTTGGTACATAGCTTTGGAAATTTCTCTATATTCTGATTTGATATAATGAATTTGGCGAAATGACTGCTTATAGTCCATAATATGATAAAATGGTTTTGGTTTAGGCGAAAGAATTTGTTTAAATCTCTCATTATCAAAAGTCAGTGAAGGAACTCACTTCAGTTAATGCTTTTACAAGTCATGTCTAATACATCTTCAATTAAAGGGGTGATTGATTCATTGCAACAAATTACATGACAGATAATCTTAATGTATTTTCAAGCTTTCAATCACACAAAAGCACCCTCTCCGAATTGTTAAACCAATCTCATATATTACCCTATCACTGTATTAAGTCTTGCCAAAGTTGGTCTTCAATCTGATTTTTGTTAGCAAAGTTATCTGAGACCTTAATTGCTATATATCTTTCGTTTTCGATCATTGTTTGTTTCGTGATCTTACAACAAATCAGGTAATTGATAAAGGACATGTATCTGATGATCTTTATATGCTTGATGAGTGGCAATTTGTGACCTGCGTAAGTGTCGTGTCTCCGTTTGAAGAAATCATCAAATCATGTAATTGGTAAGGACATGTATCTAATGATCTCTATATCCTTGATGAATGAGAGTCTCAATTTATGGCCTGCTTAAGTGTCGTGTCTCTTTTTGAAGCAAATTGTGATTGGGACATCCCTCTATATCTTTGTTAAAGAAGCTTTGTCCTCACTTTCAAAATATTTTTTCACTGAAATGTGAGACATCAATTTGCAAAACATCATCGCAGCTTAGTAGGTCCAAGGGTTAATAAGTGTGCTAAGTCGGCTTTTGAGTTAGTTCATTCTAACATTGGGGGACCATGTCTAGTCACTTCCAAAACTAGACATATGTATTTTGTCACTTTTGTGGAGAATTTTTCTCAGATGACTTGGATTTGTTTTATGAAGAATCCTCTGAAGTTACTCACTTCTGTGCCTTCTGTGCTGGAGTTAAAACTCAGTTCAATGTTTCATTTTGTACTCTAACAAGTGACAATACTAAAGAATATATGTCAAAGAGTTCGCTCCGCCGCATAAGATCCTCGAATCAAAATCAACCAGTATTCATGTGTTGATACACCCTGGAGTTGCTGAGAGGGAGAATAGACATCAACTTGAGACTGCTAGGGCACCTATATTCTAGATGAAGGTTCCTACACAATTTTGGGCAAATGCAGTCTCTACAGCTTGCTTTGGATCAATCACATGTCATTTACTGTGTGTGCTGGTAATAAAATGTATAATGTTCTATTTCCTACATACTCATTACTTCAATGGAACCAATGGTGTTTGGAAGCACATGTATGTTCGAGATGTTCGACCATCCATAACCAATTTAGATCCTAAGGCATTGAAATGTGTTTTTTCATGGCTATTCTCGCCTTCAAAAAGGTAACGATGTTAATCTACTGAACTTGGCAAATATCTTATGTCAATTGACGTGGTATTTTCGGAGACTATATACACCATTCTTCTATGCACCTCCTAATTCTACAAGTCCGGGGGGAAGATGAATGGTTAGTCTATCAAGTCACTCATGTTTTGACAAAACAATCCGATGTTGTTCCTTCATCTCTCAGTTCTTTTGTTGATCACCCCCCAGTTGTTGTACCTTCGGTACCTGCTCCATCTATGATAGCAAGATCGCTAATTGTTCAAGTCTACTCAAGGAAGTGAGAGACTGATGATACTTGTCATAAACCCGCTCGGTCACTTGATCCTTCAGAAAATCTCAACCTCCCTATTGCTCTTTGCAAAGGTACAGATACTTGCAAATCCACATTTAATTCTTAGTTTTGTTTCCTATGATCGTTTATCCTTTATGTCTAGATCTTTGATTTATTCTCTAGACTCCATCTTTATACCCAAAAGAGTGAAGAAGGTTTTGAATAATCCTGAATGGTCTAATCCAATGATTGGTGAAATACATGCCTTAAGAGGAAAATCACATGTGGGATTTGGTGGACCTATCGAAAGGAAAGAAACCAGTGGGATGTAAGTGGATGGTTTTGTAGTAAGGCTTATGTCGAGTCTTATGGCTAAAGGGTATGCCCAGACATATGGGTAGATTATTCAAACACCTTCTACCCAATTGCCAAACTCAATTTTGTTCGCTTGCTTTTCTCTAGCTCTTTCTGAGAATTGGCCTTTGCATCAGTTAGATATCAAGAATGCATTCCTTCATGGAGATCTTCAAGAGGAAGTATACACGGAGCAACCACCGAATTTTGATGCTCAGGGGGTGTATGAGAAAGTTTGTCATATGAAGAAATCTTTGTATGGCTTGAAGCAAAGAAGTCCATGAGCTTGGTTTGGCATATCCAGTGAGGTAGTTCAAGATTTTGGATTGAAAATGAGCAAATGTGATCAATCAGTCTTCTCGGCAATCAACATTTGGCTTTATTCTCATTGTTGTATATGTTGATGACATCATCAGAAGAACTGATTATGCGGGGATTTCTTCCCTTGAGCCTTTCCTGCATTGAGATACTTTTTGGAGTAGAAGTAAATAGAAGCAAGAAGAGAATTTTCTATCTCTAAGAAGGTATATTCTTGACCTACTTGCAGAAACTAAAAGTTAGGAGCAAAACCTTGTAGTACTCCAATAGCTCCTAATGTGCCTCTTATGATAGATGACGATGATCCTTTTGATGATCCAATTAATGCTTTTGTGAAACAAATAAGCGAGTAGATTACTTTTGTAACAAGCTTGGCATAATCAACATCTATGCTCCAACTTGAGCGAGATTGTTACACAATCAACTTACAGTTGTGCAATCTTGGTTATCTAGTTACAATAGTTCGTTACTACACTTCATGTATTTATATCATTGTAATCATTGAGCAATAAACAAGTTACTTTCTCCAAACCATATCAATAATAGAATAACTAGGTTTACATGTCCTAAAATGGAAAGGAAATCATACAAATCAATACACTCATTCTAGAACCGAGTAGGAACTTGGTTTGGTGAATATGCTTACACACTAATTACTTGATCTTACGAACCTTGTGATGATGTCTCCTAAAAGCACCTTTTCACTGACAAAATGACAATTAATCTCTCTGTGTGTGGTCCTCTCGTGAAACAATGCATTCGATGCAATGTGATATGCAGATTCATTATAGCACACAAGTCTATTCCCTTAGTATCTAAAAATTTCAACTCCTTGAGTAGTTGCTTGATCCATATGAGTCACATGTTGCCACTGCTTCTTTACTAGATAAAGCAGCCACATTCTGTTTTACTTTTTAAAGACACCAAATTTCCTCCAACTAGAACACAATATCCAAAAGTGGACTATCCGTCAGATAGTGACCCTACCCAATCAGTGAATATCCAACAACTTTCTCATGCCCTTGGTCTTCATAAAGTAGTCCATTTCCTGAAGCAGATTTTGTGTATCAGAAAATGTGAATAAATGCATTTCAATAACACTCACAAGGAGAATTAAAGAATTGACTTACAACACTAAACTGGAAAGTAATATCAAGTCGGGTCACTACAAGATAATTCAACTTTCCTACCAGCCTTCTATATCTTCCATAATCGCTAAGAGGCTCCCCTTGACCAAGTACGAGCTTAACATTTGAATCCATTTGAGAATCAATAGTCTACAATCTGGTAATTCCCTCATCAGGATTACATGTGAATTGTGATAACTATCTCATCAATGTACACTACTAAATACATTCATAAACCTGGAGCTGTGTGAGCACAAAATGATCGCCTTCATTTCATATCATTCCAAACTTCTAAATAACCATGCTAAACTTCCCAAACCATGCTCAAGGAGACTGGTTTAGGCCATAAAGTGTTTGTCTTACTCTACACACCATGTTACTTGTTAGGAGGGCAGACTATTCTATCTTAATTTCGTGTAGAAATCAACCCAATCCTAATGGCAGTCAAGTCCCACTCAACTCAGCCTTTCGCAGCCTATTTTGCCTAAACTTTTACTTGAAATCACACACAAACATACGGGCAAACCCAACCTCTATATTTATAATCAAAACAATACAAAGGACTCACTCGTTGAACAACAATTCTGTCCAACTTTCGACTTCGACTTCGACTTAAGGCACAATCACAAGTCAATTGTTGCCTTAGACACTTTCTAAAACCCTCACGTTTTATTCTAAGTGTCTTGGTGAAATTCCAGACTTCCTCTTCCCTCTTTCACCTTTAGGATAACAATTCTATCCCAAATTCGTCTCCTCCACGTTCAACACCAAGACTGCACATTTATAGACCATGTGGCAGCCTTGTGTTTTACATTGCATAGTGTTGTGACACATGTCTAACACTTGTCAAATGCTTAGCCTACTAAAATATAATTCAGTTGACATCCCCAACTGATAAGAAGCATTCAAAATTCGAATTCAAAATGCATACAAGAGATACGACGAATCTGGACACAAGCGGTTACAAAAAGGTAACCGCCGCATGTGCTTAGCATGTGCCATTGCTGACTGGATTTCAGCCCCTTTGCTGCATTTTCCTTAAACATTTTCGACTCCAATACAATGTCTAAACATTGTATAGTCAATGCCTCATCAAAGCCCAACCGAATCCATCCGCACATTTTCCATGCTTGCGCACCACCGACGCCCTGCCGCTGCCTGTCGCTGCCTTGCTTTGGCAATGTTTACTTTTAACCCACTCGTGTCATTTCTTGTTTTCTTGCTGCGTTTCATTCACAATTGACAATGCTTCAATTTAGCTCAGCTCAATTTCCCCGCATTTGACCAGACCATGTGATTTTCGCATGTCAACCTTGCCCACAACCGATGTTGGCCAGCGTCCAAGTCACACCATGGGCTGTTGTTTTGCCAACACCCATGTCATGTCTTGACACTGTCTTACCAACATATTTTTAACCCATTTGACCATGCCAACATTTTGCTCACACAACGCATGACTGATTCCACCCGCATTTTGGCTTTTGGCAAAGTCATACATGCTAACCCTTTGCCACGCCCATGCCTATGTCGAGTCATTTGGTCAGGACCCTTACATTACTAGACTCCCGTTGAGCAACAAAACCATGTGGTTGCTCCATATATACCTCATCTTCAAGATCTATATGAAGAAAGACATTTTTAACATCCGGACAACAACCATGGATAAAACGAGACGGGCAGAAGCAATCTTGGCCATTGGAGAGAAGGTATCACCATAGTCAAGACAAAAAAATAGTGTATAACCCTTGTCCCTAGGTGAGCTTTTAGGCAATCAATTGGTCTATCAAGGCCAACATTCAATGTATATACCAAAAGACAACCAACTGTAGATTTATCAGGAGATGGTGGAGGAAGATGGAATTATAGGATATGAAATGGAAGGATAGATAATGGTGGGATCTCCAAAAGATGGAACTAGTAAAACCTCAAAAATGCTTATTTATCAGTAGAGAAGGATGTAAAATAGGACCTTTTATCAAAGTAACATTTACAGACATAAGGTATTGTTGAAGGACGAGTGTGAAGCATTGATATGCATTCAATACCTTACATAACCAAGAAAGACACATTTAAGAGCATGTGGAGCTAATTTGTTTTTTTTTTGTCGTGAGTATATAGACAAAGCATATGCTCCCAAAGACACATGGTGGAAGAGGTGCCTTAGCGTATGTTATTTGCAGATGACTTAGTACACACTGATAAGACGCGTAATGGAGTTAATTCTAAGTTAGAGGTGTGGAGACAAACTTTGGAGAATAAGGATTCAGGTTGCACAGGACCAAGACAAAGTATGTGAACTGCAAATTGAATGATGTGATGCATGAGGTAGGCATGGAAGTGAGGCTTGACACACAAAATATCTCTAAGAGACAGATTCAAGTATCTTGGGTTTATAATGAGGGGAGTGGAGACATCGACGATGATATCACACATTGTATTTACAATGCTGATGGAGTGAAGGCTCGCCTCTAGATTCTTGTGTGATAAAAAGCTACCATTGAAACTCAAAAGAGAGTTCTATAGAGTGGTGGTTAGATCGACATTGTTGTATGAGGCAGAGTAATGGCCAGTCAAAAACTCTCATGTCCAGAAAATGCATGTTTTGAAAATGAGGATGTTGAGGTGGATGTGTGGTCATATTAGGAGCGATAAAGTTAGAAATGAGGATATTTGAAGGAAGGTGGAAGTGGTCTCGGTGGTAGACAAGTTGAGGAAAGCAAGACTGAGATGATTTGGACATGTGAATAGGAGATATATAGATGCACTTGTGACAAGGTGCGAGAGATTGGTTATAAAGATTAACAGGAGAGGCAAAGGTAGGCCAAAGAAGTGTTGAAGAGAGGTGATAATGCAGGATAGGATATGATGCAGCTACTGAGGACATGACCATAGAAAGGAAGGTGTGGAAGACACGTATTAGGGTATAAGGTTAATAGGTAGTGTAGTTTTGCCTTGTTTAGGGTGGTTGGTATTTATCATTGTTTAGTATTCGTTTCAATAATCTATCCTAGTATGTTGTTTATTGTGTTTCAATTATCGCACTATTTTGTTGTTTTGTTTGCTCTATTCTAGTAGACTTTGCATTGTTTTTGTTTCCTTGTTATCTGCTTTATTTCTTCATTGTGTCCTTTATACCTGGATTTGCTGCACTTGAGCCAAGGGTCTTTCGGGAACATCCTCTCTACCTCCACGAGGTAGTGATAAGGTTTGCTTACATTTTACCATCCTCATACACCACTTGTGGGATTTCACTTGGTATTTTGTTGTTGTTGTTGTTATAGAATATTCCTATGATTCTAATATCCTCAATCATTTCACATTTTTTGCAAAAAAACAGGATATCTTTGCACTCATCAATTTTACCATTTTTCTTAATCCCTCCACTTGCTTCAAAAGCGCTAGTTAGATTGATTCCCCCACCATCTGAACCACTTCAGCAACATTGTCTCTCTGGTTCCACACATGAAGCAGATGCAACAATGATTGATTACCACTATTTAGTTCACTAATATTGGTTTCTTTTTCTTGTTTGGATAAGTAGTTCATGAAGTCTTGAACTTCAATTAGGTCAGGTATCTCACCTACTAAAGACTGGTCCTCGATGAACTTAGATGATGGTTTGATTTCACATTTGTGCTCCTCCTCAGTCATTTGCAATTCCCAATTATCCTGGGCAACATGCTTTTCTTTCAATTTTTCAATCCACGAAAGCTGTTCAGGTGTCAGGTTTATTCCTTGTGTATGTGTCAGCACATTTACCTGGAATATAGGTAGAAAATAGATAAATACATAGATGCAGCCTCACAATATAATAAGGACACACATTGTTCACCATGTAATATCCTCTGCCGAGAATACCACATAGGATGATTTGAATGCACTCTTCAAACAGAGAACGAACATTTCTTTTGGGGAGTGCAACAGAATTTACGACTGTCAATTCTCCAAGTCTCTAGCATATATCCAAACCAAATTAGAGAACATAAAGTCACTTCAGTTTATGGAATACATTTTCAGGATGTTCATATTCTTTTTTGGTGTGAAAGCAGTTTTTCCAACTTGACTTGTTTTTCCATTAGCTTGCATAAGTCTAAAGTTAAAGAGCGCTTGCAATAACCAAAGCACGAATTGTCCATGTGAAAAACTTAGTTGGGCATAAACCAGAGTCAACAGAGAAGAAAAATATGCCCAAAGAAAAATAAAACAATTAAGTATACCGAATCAGACATATCAAAATGCAGCTTAGTCACAGAGTCCCCACGCCCCAGCTCCTCGGGAACTCCATAAGCAATATATGTTTTTGGTCTCATGCCAGGCATCAGATACCCTGGTGGCAGTTTGACAGCAAGATTCAGATAGCCACTTTGAGGATGCGTGTACTCCTTAAAGGGCAAGCTTCTAACAAATTCAGCAGAGTGACGAGGTGACAGCTCATCGAAAAAATCAGATGAAGGCCAGTCTTTCAGCTGCAAAATCTGGGGCCAACCAGCACTATCGAACCGACCTTCCATGTATCCCATAAAAAATTGGTGGATGTTAACTTCAACCTGCAGTAATAGAAGGAAAAACAAATCGTTAAAATGGGTTAAACTTAACAGCAAATAAATTATACTTGAGAAGGCTAAAAGGGACAAACGCTTTTGTGAAACACTGCACTTCACAGGCCAATTACAACTCAAGTACACATTGCTACTTGCTCTGAAATTGCTCATGTTGCTTAGTTGCCGCTAGTTGTGTACTTCATTCGAAAAAAGCATTGTTGAAGTGTATGTACATCTCATCGAAAAGCTTAAGTTGTTAGAGAAAACACACTTATATTTACTTAACTATATTCTCAACACTCCCCTTCACATGCAGGTCTGGGTTTCTTCATGGGCCATACATGTGGAATTCTTTACTGATGATGTGTGGTGGTGAAATTCGATCTAAGGACCTCTGTCTGCTTCTATATCATGTTTAAGTGTGTGACCATCTCATCGAAATGTTTAAGCCGTTAGAAAGAGCACACTTATATTTTCTCAATTATATTCTCAATAAGTACTAACGCAATTAGATGTTTCCCTTCATAATACCTCAAGTCCATTGAGTTGATCTAGTTAATATTCACAAAGTCATCAACTTTATTCTTCATACCGCGAGCAACATGAATTATTTTTTGAGCACATTTCAAGTAAAGAATTGAGTGGTTAGTGGTGCTTTTCATGAAGTTTCAAAATGAAAATAAAGTTGATCAAGTCATGCTTAATGTTCTAGCCCATAAATAATGGGATAAAAGTAGTCTATCAATTTAATAGACTTCGAAAAACCTATAGTTGATGAAAGAGTAAGATGGTCATGCAGAATAAATAGAACTACCTACTCCATTAAACACCTAATGACCTAAATAGTATATCATTAGTTCAAAAATTAACAAAGAACAAAACAAATTATCCATCATAAAAAGAAGCACCAAGAGTACATATCTTCCAGTATGACGACATAAAAATGGATGCTTTAAAATTCCACCTGGCTCTATAAAGTAGAACAATTAAGTTCCTTTGAGCTAAGCCATAGCGTTAAGGTTATAATCATCGCAACAAACTGTGTATCATGCATTAAGTGCTTAGATATTGATCTGGGCTATTAATTGATATGTATTTCGGTTTGCATCCAATTATACTGTCATCCAACCAGAGCTGACACACTAGTGATGGAGAGATTCTTCATAACTAAGATATTTATTGTCTAGCTAAACTTAAAGCAAGGAAAACCATAAATTGATGCCTCAGAAAGTACACTGCAACAGTAAATAGATATGGGGATTTACCCCAGTATTTTCCTCCATGCATCATTGGGACAACTGGCAAGTATTAAACTTACCTCACACCAATCCAAGCAATTGATAGCGCTGGCATTCAAATGAAGGGGATGGTTTATGCTCTTTATCTGGCGACATGCTCGCCACATAACCATGGGCTCCCAGCTTAACCCTGACGTAGTCTCAAGCACATTACCGACAATTGCAGGCTCACCTTTCAGCCAATGACATTGAAAATGCTTCAGATCCCCCCGCTGAAGATCTTTAGCTGCTGGACAGTATAAATAATTGCCATCAGAATCTTCACGAAATGCTGCCTTACGCAATTTGCTTTTCTGCATATCATTTTCATCCATTGATTTCATACATAAGCATGACTCCTGAGGCATTTCATGCATATATTCCAATTCAAGTCGTTTGGAAATATCTTCAGCCTCTTCCAACAACTCAGAGATCAGAGATTTTGACTTTGATGTCAGGCACTTCAGCTCTAAAACTCCCTTAACACAGCCACCAAAATTTTCTGGTGGACAAGGGATGCTACCATCTTCATTGCATTTCCATTCACCAGCAGGGTAACCAGAATTCTCTTTGAGAAGCCCTCCATCATCCCCAGGTTCCATTCCAAACGCAAACTTGGCATCTCCCACAGAATCATTGTCAACCATCTTCTTGGAAAATCTAGGCCTTCTGGAAATGGTAGTTCTGGCATCCAATCTCACATCACCATGCAAATAAGCAACCCCGCTGTCAGTGAATTTCATGATTACTTCTTCTTCACCTCCCTTATAAATACCATCTCTAAGATCCCGGCAACAAGTAAGGCATAGAACATAGGAACAGCTGGAACAATTTCTGCGAAGATCAAAAATGGATGTTTTGCAGTTGTTGCTGCACCAAGCTTAGCTCATTTCAGTTTATTTGAACATCATCCAAAAAATTGACATGGAAAGAGGAGGTCTTTCATGCTTACCAATGTATACGCTCACTCCTCCGGCACTTTGCCTTAGGAAGCATTAACTCTGACACAGGTACTCCTGACCAAAATAAACAATGGAAATTCTAGTTACAATAGGAAGCAGCTGAAAATGCATTACACATTTGGTTTTTCTTGGAGGAAGTTGGTATCTCACTACCTACTACAGGAAACTATTTTTTCATATCTAGGAATATGTTGTAACATTCTCCATATAACATTTCAGATCCTTTCAAACTCAACCCCAATATATATATGGCAGAGAAGAGCTATTTTTACTATGTTCTCTAGCTGTGGAAACAGATATCAAATAACAGAATCTTAAATGCATATTTATGGTTGCCCAAATGAAAAGAAAATGGCATATCAAATGAAAAATACATAGAACTGTTATGGTATCAAATTTTTAAGCAAGATAATATAACCTTGAATCTTAGCTTCAATCTCCATCTCCATCACTTGCTCTGTGTTGAATCTTCTCAAGAAAGGCAAAAGCTTTTGCACTATAAATTTAGAATATTGAATCTTTTCTTCTTCGCTAATCTCACAATATAAGTTCTTCAAAGCCTGCAAGAAAATTTTGATAGGAGTGTATTACATATATTATTAACCTGCAAAATTGGACTGTAACTTATAAAAGTGGAATAAAGAAACCAACCCTTATTGGCCCATCCAACCGCAAGCAAGCTTTGCAATTACAGTTTTGACGACAAACAGGACAAGACTCTTCAAAAGCCACCTCAGGCATCCCAGGGTACCTATTATTAATCATAAAGGGAAAGAGGCACTCATGAGAATAAACAAAAGAAAAATACATGAAATGAATAATAATTGGTGTTGGAGTTGACAATATTAAGAAAAATAGATTGGATATATAAAGCTTCAAGTGGTTAAAATGCTCATCATGTTTAGCATCTTATAAGTTGTCAACATAAACAATATCTCATTAAGAGACAAACTGCTCAAATAAAGGCAAAAGGAGCATAGTATTGTTTCTTGACAAGTTAATTAACAATTAAAAGCTCAGAAAGTTACTCACATAAGAAAATACAACCAATAATATAGTTGGTAAAAGTTTTCAGTACCATGTGGTCATGCAAGGAACACAATATCGCTTTGTTTTACAACTGGTGCACCTAACAACCCTTCCTTTGTCATTTCTCTGGCATTGATGACACATATTGGATGCAATCTCATTCCCCTGCCATACAGTTAATTCAAAACAAGGATAATATTCGAGACGAATAAATCAAATGATCACTTTTTAAGTCTAAGCATTCAGAATGTTATAGATTTTTTTACATTTTCAACCTTCCGACGCTTGTCTCTTCTGTCGCTTTTACTTACAGTTTTCTCTTGTTTTTGTTTCTCACTTTCAACATTTTCTCTGGTGTTCTTGCCACGCTTCTTCTTCTTTGTACCGGTATTGAGTTCTTCTTCTTCAACCCAGGCAGCAATTTTCTGCGGGTCTTGTTTCTCACTTTCAATATTTTCTGCCGTGTTCTTGCCACCAGGCTTCTTAGCTTGACCCCTCTTTTTTTTACCTGTATTGAGTTGTTCTTCTTCAGCCAAGAGAGCAATTTCCTTTTTTGTAGCTGTATTGAGTTTTTTTTCATCATTCCAAGCAGCAATTTCTTGCAGGTCATCCTTATCACTTACAACATTTTCTCTTGTGTTGTTGCGACCTTTCCCCTTCTTTTTCATACCTGTATTGAGTTCTTCTTCTTCTTCTTTTTTCTCACATTCAAAATTTTCTCTTCCACGCTTCCTTCTTGTATTGCACTCTTCTTCATTAACTAACTTGTCAACAACTCTGTTCGACTTCCGAGCTGATTTTTGAACTATTTTATGGCGATCAGTCTTATACTTTTCTCTGCTCTGTTTTTCTACAGACTTTTCGGCATCACCTACAGCATTTTGTTTCACATTCTGTCTACAGCGCCCGCTCATTTTCACCTCTTAATCTTGTTTAGCTTTTTCACCTATACTCTTTCTGTTTTGCCAATCCAAAAGGTAGGGTTTTATCGAAATGCAGAAAGGAGAGTGAAGAAAACACAGAAATTGTACGAACCAAACAATGACTAGACTTTGGGAACCACTGTTTTCTGGGTACTATAATTTCCTCCTACGAAAAGCTTGAAACACTACTTTATTTTTGTGAAAAGGACAAATATATATATGAATGTAAATAGTACTTCCCGTCGTATTTTTAGGATATTGATATATTTATCATGCAAAAATTATATTTTATACTAATTGATATACATTTGTCATAATCTTATCCATCCATTTGACATTTATTAAATATCATATAAATGGATAAGATTGTGTCATGTGTCTGTATTTAGTGTTCCGTTAGAGTGAATGCCATATATTTTTTAGTTTTTTATGACAGAGCATTAATGTGCCAAAAGTATGACGGGATATATGCATACCGTTTACGATAGTTTGATGATATATTTATCCCTTTTCCTTTTATTTTTTGGGTTTAAATTCAAACTCGTTCGTGGACATGCGATTTCATATCAAATAAAATTAGTGTTGGATAGGTGATTTCAAGTTGATTTGAGATAAAATTTTGAATTTTTTAAAAATCATGATTTGTGATTAAAATGGGAAAACTACTCGTATAAGTAATATGGTTATAGTTTGTCTTAATTACAAATAGTGATCTACATTTAGCAATAATTACGCGATTCACCTTTTTAGTTATGTATAATTCACACGTTTGTATAATTCAAAATTTGTATAATATAATTCGTATAACTTTTGTATAATTCAGAATTTGTATAATTTTTTACATTTGTGATGTTTGTAATAGTATAAATTCGTTATTTCGACTTTATATAAAAATAAATGAATTATACAAATGTACCCGTGAATTATACAAACAAGACAACTTAAATTGTAGCTATAATGTGTTAATATGCAAACTATAGATATAGACCATAATTAAGTTTATTATAGTGGCTATTTGCGAAAATTCTTCTAAAAAAATTGACCCACAAATTTATATTTTTAAAAACTCATATTTGAATTGTCTAATCATTTATTACATATATAAATATGATTTATAATTCATAGCATTAGTCATTATTTTTGAAATAATTTATATCATATAACGATAATTCTTACCCACATAAATAAAAAATCTTCAAATCACTTATTACTTACCATTTATTCTCACCAAATTCATTATTTTTATTTATCAAATTTATTACTACTTCACTCAAATAATTTTTTTCTTTCATTATATAAAGTGGACAATACTAACCAGGGTTACATTATTTGAAAAAACAATTGTCTTAGTTGGTAACAACTTGACACTACAACTTATATGTTGAATCTTTTTATTGAATTAATTAATTAAGTTTTAATAAATAAATGTCGTACTTTTTTAGAATAGCTTTGTGATAGTAGATTATGTAATTTTATAAACTTTTGTGTATTTGATAACAGTGTTCTAAAAGGCAGAGGCGTAAGGCGAACGTTTTATGCAGTACGAAGAGAGGTGTGTTCTCTTATATATTCAATTTTATTATTTTGTTACTAAGAAAATAAGCAAATAAAACTTTCAATTACAAATAAATTTTAAAAATAACCTACAATATAAAGAAAAAAATATTATATTTTTATTTGAGATTATATATTATAACGAATAATAAATAAAAAGTTATTACAATTACTGTTTGTGAAATATCATTATACCAATAAAAAATGATATAAAGTAAAAAAAAAGTTAAAAAAACGTATGTTTTTATGCTTGGAACTTGCGCTCCAAATTCTAAGAGTTATGCTCTACAGATCTATGTCTTCAATTTGTTTCCCAAAGCGTTTTAATACGCTCTGCCACAAAAATATTTTTCAAAACACTGTTTGGTAAGATCGTACAAAGAATTTACACGATTTTAATAGTCTTACAACTTGTGAGGGTTATGCAATATAAAAGGTCCAAGTTGCATGTCCAAACAAAATTTCAATTTAATCTCATGATTTCATATCGCATGGTCAAACATACCCTTAAAGTCCATTTAAATTGACTTATTTTAAACTAATTTAGCTTCTAAGTATTTTTGGAATATTGGAATAGATTAACTCTTATAACGTTTGATTTTAAGTTAAAGTGATAAAAATAAGAAAAAAAATATCATAAGTGAAAAATCAAGAGTTTATTCAATATTAGGTGTCACGCCTCGAGCCTACACCCTTAAAGCAACTGGCGCTCGAGTACCATAGATGGTCCCCAAGCAGGCCCTTGGCCTGGCTTAGTACTAAACAAAAAACTTATTCATCAATATATGAACTCAAAAGTAAAGGTTTCTCAAAAGTCTCAAAGTAAATAACTCAGAATACTTAAGAACATTCAACTGGCCAAAAGAGGCAACTCAATTCTAGAACATTAACAATTGAAAATGAAACGAACTTCTCAAAACTCTACTGGCTATGAAGCCTCGAAGTACTATGACGGATGTCGGGACAAAAGTCCCGATCATCCTAACAAACTAAAAATAAAAGCATAGTGTGGAGTCTTTCGAAAAGTAAAGAGGCTTACCGATCAGACTCTGGGACTCCGGTGGTATCAACGGAGCCCTTGTTGATGACACTGGTTACATGTCTCTGCATCATGAAAAGATGCAGGCGAAATGGCGTCAGTACATAGAATGTATGAGCATGCAAGGAGAATTCTAAAGCACAGACATAAGCTTGAACTGATAAAAAGGAAGAACATACTCACGTCATCTCAATTCGACTCAATTCAACTCAACTCAAGGATACTCAAACTCAAAAATACTCAACTTAGTTCATAAAAGCAACAATAAGGATGCATTATAAATAAATATTTTAAAACAGTAAATAACAACTTAATTAATTTTAAAAAAAATACTCCTATTTGGGAGATTCTCTAACCGACAACCATCACTATGAGCTATGTGATGATACAACATCTCGCCAACGCTGCTAGAACTGTTCTATGCCTTCTGGAGTATAACACATCCTCAACTAAGTGGATATACTAAACTATGCTTAAAAGCAATAAGGAATCATCTAAAAAGTATGACAATTTACCCATGTTGGCATACATGGTTTATAATGACTTTTAATTGTCTGAACTCGTCCCTATATCAGTGGTTCAATACTACTCCCAATATATTAATTATGCTCATATGTTTAAAAACATTTTCTCATCCTCAACTTTGGAATTATAACTCAAAAGAATCTCTTAAAAGAGATAGTGCTCAAAACTGTTCATAACTCATTTGGAAATCAAAGTTTTTCTCTCATTTTAAATGCAAAAATATTTACTCTTGAAAATACTTAGTCCCATATATTCATTTTTGAAAAATAAAACTCAACTCTCTTCATCCTCATACTCAAGTACTTATGTTTTAAAAGTTTGCACAAGACTTCTCAAATGACTCAAAAACTCCCTCGAACTCTACTCTTAACACTATCTTGAATTTGAAAATGTGAATTAAAGAATTATGATTTGGATAGATGGAGTTCTCAATGATTAGATGTAATTTGGATATTATAATTAGTAAAAGAGCAGGGATACATTTTAAAAGGACTTATATAGAGAAAAGAACGAAAAATGTGTGGAGGCAGGTGACCCTGACACATCCTTGGCGTGGGACGCTCGTCCCTAAACTTCAAAAGGCTAATTTTGGTGCACTGCATGAGCTGTTCGCCAGCCCAGGCACATCAAAGGTGTGTCGCGCCACCTCTCACCCAAAACGATCAGACAATTTTTTCTACTCGATTTTCAGCCCTAACTCACTAAAATCGGTTGTTTTTCTCAATATTTTTTTATATTAGTGAACCCAAAATCCCTCACAATCCTCCAACATAAGACTCTCATCTAAGGAACTCATCAAAACTTCATAATCAAGAATGAAACAACAAAATTTCAAGAACTCAAATCATTCAACCTCAAGAACGAAATTACAGATAAAAATCACATGATTAACATGTGGGTGAAAGAACCCAACACTATGGAGACTCACATACCTCAAAGGAATTGAATCCTTGACGAAAAATCTACAAACTCGATGAACGCTTGAAGTTTTCTCCCTTTTTCTCCTTTTGTAATTAGCCCTGGCTTTCTCAACGCTTTTTGACTTTAGCATAATCTTATTTTACTCATATTTGATCCCTAATTTGGGTGTAAAAACGTGTAGACTAGACAAATTAAATTTTCTTACCTGGACAGGTTGAACTCAAATGGGCATATCTCCCAACTAATCTGAACTGGGAATTTAGAAAACTTGGTGTCATTGCAAAGAAGATCTTTTATTTGATATCACATGGGTTACCTAACTCATCTTATACTAATAATTATAATCGTTTGAAGTTGACCCTGAACTCACAATATGATGTCTAACTTGAACAAATCTCAATTTATCTCTTTCCAATTTAATTCTTTCTAAAATTAGTTCTTTCCAAGACCGAGGTGTTATGATAGAATTCTATAGTCCGTCTGAATTAACTTATATTGAGTACTTTTAAGCTAAAACAACTTTATGATATCCCAAAGTGTCTAGATCGGATCAAACCAGCAAAAGTGCAAAAGGAACTGAAGTCTACAGAAAAGTAAACTTTACGAACAACATTTATATCTCGTAAAAGAAACTACAGATAACATATGTCACATGTAGTTTAAACTTCAGAAACAAGGAATTGGGTTTGAGTTTAACTAGCCTAGTTATAAACAGTAAACATTTTTTAAGTTCACATACTTGATTGTAGACCAGACTTCAGAAAATTAGATTTGATACTTGAACATGATGAACGAAAATCATCGGTCGTACAAGATTTTATGGATCGTAGAACGGGATCGTAAATCAAAATCCTAAAACTTCATAACTTAGATTTTTTCCTTACTTTTACGGATGACTATAACGAATAGTAAAACCTTTACAGACCATATGTTGGTCCGTACAAAGAGACTTTGGAAAATCAGAAAGTTTCATCTATTTACTATGGATCCTTTCACGATCTGTAGAAGGTGTCAATTGATAACCTGTGATAATTTTAAATTCAGGGTGTTTTAGTCCTTTCTTACTTGTTAACTTTTATACTACATCGTTTTAACCTATTCTGAGTGGTATTAAAGGAGATTCTTATCAGTCTAAACCCTATCTTACACTCATAATTTCCCCAAAATCAATTTCTTTTCTCTCAAAAGCAAGACAAGGGATACAAGCTTCCCCTCCAAGACTCAAGCTAAGGCTTCTACTCTAGGTATATGAAATTTCATCAATGTGTATCCATTCACCCATTGAGTCAAAAAAAAACTCAATTCTTTGAATTTATGATTTCTACAAGCCTAGGGTTTTTATGATCTTTACGGTTCTTGATATTTTAATTTTCTATACTTCTATGTTTTTTCTTCTCTCATTGGGATCTCTTTAGACTTTGAAAGAATTCTAGAGTTAATTTTGTACGATTCTAAATTTTGTTAATTAATTTTGTACTACCAATGAAATTGTTAATTCTCCACAATGATTATTTTAGTTTTCCATCAATACGAACTCTTCCTCTTATCCTGAAAGCAATTTAGGTTTTTTTTTTTTTTTGAATTATTTACATTTCAATGAACTTCATAGTATTACTGAAATGTTGTTTCTCTAACGTGTTTTTTTGCTTTAAAAATTTGGTATGATCTCCATATATTTTCAAATAAGAAAACATTTATTTTCCTTCTTTTAACAGCTCTAATAGAAAATCTACAATTTCCTTTAGATTTTCGAGCAACCTTACATATGGTGTAGTTGTTCACACATTGATTTGAGTTTTCCTCTTTAATTTTAGATAAACATCTTATATTTTCATGTACAATTTTATCAAACTATAATGAATTTCAAAAATTTGGATATCTTTGCCCAGATTTTAGATATGATTATTATGTATTTATTATCATGAATTTTCTTTCTACCAATTTTAAAAAATATAGTATTTTGTTTCATTAGTGTTATAATTAGTAAATTAACTATGGATAGAGTTAATCGAGTTAATTAATTTGTATGTGTTGATTGGGTAATACAGGTTGTTAAGTTATGTAAAAGACACAAATGGAGAAGAAACTGAGATCAAGTCATTATTAAAAGGAGACAAAGTCAACTGGTATGACATCATCTGATTTCGTGTTACAACAAGGGAGCAGAAAAAGACTTTTGCGCAAGAAGGTACAAAATATGAACAATGATAAGAATGACTCGATTGATTCAGTGGCGATTCAAAAAAAATCAGTTCAAATTGATCGGCAAGTTGTGAGATCTGATTTGAACAATCAACGCATTACCACCGGCACTATCAATAGTAACAGTTATTTGAATCTCCAACAACGAGCAACCTGCCCTTCTCATCGAATTCTCAAGTGCATTTTTTCTCTATTTTCCTTTTAAAAAAACTTGTTCGGTGTGTGATTATTCAAAATTCGACGTACTTAGTACCACAAAGAGGTTAGGATTGTCACGACCGGAGAGCACCCCCTAGTCATAACTTGCGTCTTTGTCCTCTTAGAGACATTAGACAAGCCCTTAGCATTCGTCATCGCATTATTGGTAGATAAAAATACAGAAAATTAAAACTTTAGATTTGAAGTTCAAGTTTACTTCTCATATATTGAAAATAGACTACATAGTCTCACACACAACCATCTAACATAAGAGTACAAGATTCGGGACATAGCCCTTAAACTATTACAATATCTCATAAGAAAGTACAACATAGTCTTAAAAGGATAAAAAATAGAAAAATGTCTTTAGACTAATCAAATAACAAGAACTAGATTGATAGGTTTTGTCCTCGGACTTGAGGATTCACCAACCTGGGAATCTATCCAAGATTCTTGAAAATTGACCTTGAAACCCTTCAATGGCCCGAACATACATTATTGTAGAAATAGAATAGAAATATGGGTTAGTACAAACTATATGTACTAAGTATGAAAACATATGCAAGTAAAACATTTAGAAATATGTACAAAAGGACATTTTTTTCAAAAACATGCTAACTTCACTGAAAAGCCTTTATGCACATTCCAAGAACATATACAAGTCCATATCGCCATAACAATAAGACATATTCATAGTCATGTTCAATAGTAGCATCCTACCAAAGTCATAATCAACATTTCATGTTTAGAATCCATTTCAAATATATCACAATACCCTACTCACAATCCCAATCCAAGCCAACTAGTGCAATGTGTATGTGAAGTTTCATAACCCCACATAAACCAAGTCAACTAACAAAGAGATCATAAGTATTGTCTTATTCTAAACTTCATAACAAGTGTAGTCAACATCATATATAACAATTTAGACCAACATCATGTAAATCAAGTGAAAATATCATCATATAAAAACAACATCACATCTATCATATATACATAAAGAACCCCTCCTAGAACTCCCTTCAAGGTCCACTTGTGCAATGTATATGTAAAGTCTCATTCTCTTACCTACACTAAGCTATACCCCTTAAGTAGTCCTAGTTAATGTTCATCTTATCATTATCATTCATTTACTTTACTTTCGAGAAACTTCTTCATAACCGATAATAGACCAGCTAGCTAAACATGAAATATGGTGTCAACCCCTTACACCGAAAGGAGGGTATCCTACTTGCCAAGGTAAGACATATACATTATAATAGCATCTAGGTGGATCCACTAGCTAGGTTCCTATGGGGCACATAGTTAAGGAACTAGGAGGTTATTACTAGAAACCCTCTTTATGCTAATTAGCATTATAGTTTCCACCTCATGAGAGAACATAGTGTGAACCTCCCTTCCTTTATGAAGGAACACCTCTCATTGTCAAGTTCACTCGATGCTAAGCTAAATTTCCTTTTTGATGTGTCTTTAAGTGTTTCTTAAACATCAATATATAGTATAGGTCTTAAGAGATTAGCCCCTCATATATCATGTTCATAGCTCCTAGATTCTAGGATGAGAAAATTCTTTCATTACAATCCAACATTATGTGAGAATATCATCATCATAAACATAGTAAATAGATGCACATATGAATCACCTCTAATCCCTCATAATACTACACCTATCATCATCTCACAATTCATCACATTCATATAATCCTAACATATTCATAACTTCATCACATTCCTATCATACTAACATATTCATACTTCAATTGAACCACATTATAAAGAATAGACCAATATTATTACAATAAAGTACTCATGAACTTGAAGGTCTTACCAATGGCCTCCAAGAAAGCTCTTTCAAGACTTCACTCCCAATTCAATGATCTTTACCCAACAATTCAATCATAATCATAATATAATAGTAAATTATACAAGAATACATTCAATTGCATCTCCCTTAATCATAAACCAACCTAATTCACAAGTTAAGGTTAGAAGAAGAGTATTCATGGGCCTTTTAGAGTAATTAGGTCAAAGCCTAAAGTAGTACATAAATCCACATATAAACATGAATAATTCATCACTAATAATAGAATTAATACTAAACAATTCAAGTTAGAAATAAGACCCACAAAATTTGATGAAAACAAGCTTTTCGAAGAAAGTTGAAATCAATTTTTGAAGAACCTTTTGGGAAAGGAGTCCGAAGAGCGAATAACCTCCATACCTTAACAATCATTAGAGTTTGGTGAAGGAAAGCCTAGATCTTGAAGCCCTAGAGAGCACTTGATCTTCTTCTTCAATTGGGGCCTTTGGAGTAGTGAGAGAAACTAGAGAGAGGTGAGAGACTTTTGGGTTTTGGGAATTATGGGGTGTTAGGTTAGTTTAGTGACTTAGGATAATTAAATAACCCTAAACTAACTAATTATAACCGTACCCATTAATTAATTAACTAATTACATAATCACTGCCCGTCGACGCCCCATCAACGAAACCACAGATTGCACTGGTGAAACGTGGTTTTGGACAAAGCCCCTTTTGGGGGGCCAATGGGGAGGAATCTAAGCATAGACTCACGAGTACCATCAATGAGGTGTAAGCCCATCGACGGCTCGTCGTTCCCCCTCGTGGTTCCAAGCTGTTTCTTGACAGCTTTTAGTATCAAAGGATTTGTCCTCCTCAAGGACCCTTGGGGTAGTCCTTGGAGGTCGTACCCAAACATTTTGACCCTAAACACGTAATAACATATGTTCAAGGTCTTATTACAAGATTTAAACCTCATACGACTCTTTAAACCCCTTTCAAGACCTAAAGGCACACTAGATCACTTTCACTAGTCTTCGGACATCATGGTTGTTTCTTGACGTTTAGACTTTAATACTTCCTAATCAAGTTAATTACCTTTGTTTAGGCCTGGAAATACTATTTTAAAGCATTATTGAATAAATGAGGCTCTAATCTAGGCCATTGAAATTCCGAGGCATAACAAGGATTCATCAAGAAGATTACTTTAAATCTCCTTACGGTGAGTAAGGAAAGATTATCGTGTGAAAAAATTACACCAATATACCTAGAGTTAAAGTAATAATGAATGACCTTTAATTGTATTTTGATTTGTAAGTGGTCATGTGGTAATGTTATGAACTCCTGATCAACACATCTAGACTTGATAGTACTTATTTTCATATACTCTAAAAGGGGAATAAGTTTGAATGAAATGATTGAACGCAAGTGCTTATCATCTAAAACGTTTGAGGAGCATTACTATTAGATCATTGATCTCCTCTTACTCTCTTTTTGGGTTACATATACGCTAGTTAAAATGTATTCCTTATAAGTGTTAATAGTTACAATAATGTTTTCAAAATAGGTCCACTTATTACACATGTGGATGTCCTAATATGTCTAGTAGAAGTGACTTCATCCTTGTCTTTAGCAAGTTTTTCTTTAACAAATTCCGGTGGAGATTGTAAAATGATAGTCTTATTATAATCTATTAACCTGGAGTCTTGCTTAGTTATATATCTGCTACATAGTTTCTTTGCTTAAAGTTATGACGGACCGCCAAATTTTGCAACTTCTTCAACAATGACACGTATTTAAAGATAATAGATACATAAGGTGTTTCGGTGTGATTAAGCAATTGTAAGATGCCAATAGAGCCTGTTTGAATCTCTAAGGGGGGCCCAATTTGAGAGTATGTGCTAAACTTAGGACGGTATGAAAGCTTTAATTTCATTCAATGTAAGATTATGGGTCATACTCTTATATAAGAAGTCGTCTACCAATCGCCGCATGATTTCGATTAACATCACATATACCAATTATCTTTCTCACTTGGCAAAAGGCTTCATCAACATTAAGTTTTAATATGTCACGAGGTGGGTGAAATTATATGTCCGGAATAGTTCTGATGTCATTGTTATCTTGGTTATTTGTGCATAATTTAAACTCAAGAGTGAGTTTTTTGATAACCTGAATGGGGACAAAATTAGATTTGTTTCAAAAATGTTATTTTTTTATTCATCCAAATTTGTCAAAGAGCGTTAGGAAAGAGATCCTCCCGAGAGTAATGATTATTGTAGTAAGGGAAGTTAAGATTTCAAGGGTATAAAGTCAGTTATTACTAGTTACTAGGAGGGAAGAACTATTTCGACCAATGTTAAGCTAACATTTTTTAGCAACGTAACAATGTAGGAATATATGCTTAATACTTTCTTTGTCAATTCTAGTAAAGAGTGTCAGAGGAAATACCAATACGATTAAGTTATTCCTTAGTAGGCAGTCTATTTCAAAAGCAAAGCCAAAGAAAGAATTTGATCTTGTTAAGAGTATTATTTTTTAGACCCAACACGAGGAGAATTCGTTGGAAGGAGAGGCATTAATTATCGTGTAAACATAGTTAATGGAAAAAATCCAATGGAGTTAATAGACTAGTACAATTATCAGTACTTATGTCGGGATTGAGCCGAATGATGGAAACTTTATCCGATGATATTATTGTTGAGGGTGAAGGAAAGCTTGGACCAGTCCTATTTGAATTCATTCCAAAGATTTACTAAGATAAGACTTTTTTCACCTTTATTAAGGGGTCCATGGATAATTGTCTAAGAGGGGGTAGGGAGGGGATCCAACCAGAATGTTAACAATTAATAGAAAGGGTCGAGGCTATGGACTTGGAACAAATACTTAGATAATGTTATTCCAAATAAAGAAAGTTGAAGAAGTACTTTCACGAAGGTTATGGTTATTTATGAGAGTCTGAGCCCATAAGGAGGAGTGGTTAGTGAGGAGTCTCCAAGTGAGACTAGCAAGAGATTTGTATTTTTCTCGTGAGCATTTTTAAGGCCCTAGCCTCCACAAAGTTTACGGGTCATAATAGTATTCCAAGAGATATGATGAAACTGTCTTTTATGGTCAATATATCCCCATAGAAAGTTTCTCTAAATTTGGTCAATATGGTGGAAAATTTTCATTGCCAAGGAGAGGTATTGCATGAAATAGGCAGATATAATGTTAAGCGTAGTTTGAGCTAAAATTATTGGAGTAAGAAATTTAGTTGTCCAGGATAATAGTTTGTTCATCGTATTATTTAATTGAAAATTAACAACTTTAGATTTTATCTATAAATATGAAAGTCAATGTACTTACCAAGTGGCTTAAGGGATTGATTTTGAACCAAGATAGGAATTGAGAGGGTATGATTGCTTACATATATGGTCTTAGATTTTAAAGAGTATATTATTTTTCTAGAGAACTGATAAAAGTAATCCATACAAGTGTGTATATTTGTTACAAATTTGATATTAGCTCTGGCTATGAAGGTAAGGTCATCCGCAAATAATAGATGGCATAAGGTGGGAGGACGGGGAGGGGGGACTACTATATGGGTTTAGGCCATCGGGTCCCAATTTTATATATTGGTATGAAAGTTAATGTGATTTAAAAAATGTTTTATACAAAGGATAAAGATGTATGGAGACATCAGATCTCCTACCTTATACCCCGAGATGGAGAGAAATAGATTGTTCAAGTATCATTGACTAAGATCGCAATGTTGTAAGTGGTGATGTAGCTCATGATGAGTTTAGTAACTTGGGAAGGAAATGTATAGTATAGAAGAGTTTGGTAGACAAAAAACTATTAATACGATAAAAAAAATTGAGATCTATTTTTAGCATAATAATACCTTTTTTGCTCTTGGAACGATTGAGGTAATTTATGAGTTCCTAGATAATAATGTTTTTATCGTGGACTCTTATCACCTTAAGAAAGCAAGTTTGAAAAAGTCCAATTAATTCATTTAAATATGGCTTAAGTCTCATAACAATGACGTTAGTGATAATTTTATAAACTGTATTGCATAACCCAATAGGACAGAAGTTTTTTAGGTTGTTAGCATTTTTAAACTTTGGAATGTTATTTAAATTTTTTAGATATACTAAGTTTGGAAGATGTGGTGACAATATTCGAGGGTTGATTTCCCTATTGTGTCCTAGTGATGTTAAAAGAAGTGTGGGTGTAGGCATGTAGTCCACTAGGTTCAGGGGATTTGAATGGTTTAAGAGAGGATAATGCTTGACTAATTTTGATATCTTAGAATGGATGTTCCACATGAACGAGATGTAGAGCATTGTTAATGTTAAATTTATTAGAATAGTTGTAATCTCTGGAAAAGATGGATTTGCAAAAATTGGAAACATGATTAATAATATATGAATGGTCAGTAATCTTGTTATTGTTATCATCAATGAAGTAAGATATATATTATTTTTTTTGCCTTAGAAAGATGGTTCGTTGAGCCAATTAATTCTTAATCTATTTTTCAAAATCTTCTTTGACTTTTAAGAATTCGTTATAGTCGTGGGTAAGAGAAAGCTCAAGATATTAGAGGAAGCTACTATATGGGTTTAGGCTATCGGTCCCAATTTAATATATCCACTTGATAGTTAATGTGATTTGAAACACGTTCCATACAAATGATAAAGATGTATGGAGACATTGGATCACCTACCTTATACCCCGAGATGGAGAGAAATAGATTGTTCAAGTATCATTGACTAAGATCACAATGTTGGAAGTGGTGATGTAGCTCATGATGAGTTTTGTAATTCGGGAAGGAAATTTATAATGTAAAAGAGTTTGTAGACGAAGGACTATTCAAAACGATCAAAAGCTTTTTCGAGATCTATTTTTAGCATAACAATACCCTTTTTGCTCTCGGAACGATTGAGGTAATTTATGAGTTCCTACATAATAATATTGTTATCGTGGACTCTTATCCCCTTAAGGAAGCAAGTTTGGAAAAGTCCAATTAATTCATTTAAATAGGGCTTGAGTCTTGTAACAATGAATTTAGTGATAATTTTATAAATTGTATTGCATAACCCAATAGGACAGAAGTATTTTTAGGTTGTTAGCATTTTTAAACTTTGGAATTAGAAATAATGATATGTTATTTAAATTTTTCGGATAAACTATGTTTGGAAGATGTGGTGGCAATATTTGAGGACTGATTTCTGTTGGGTTATCCCACATCGGAAGTGGAAGGGGCTGGTGGTCAATTTATAAGTGTGAGGGAAAGCCTCAACCTTTGAGCTAGCTTTTGGGTTGAGAAGGCCCAAGACCACCCAACATTGGTATCAGAGCCCAGGTTGTCAACAAGTCTCAGCCCACCGGGAGAAACTGGGTTGTCGCTCTCTCCAGCCCAAGGCCCGATGTGTGAAGGGGGAGATTGTTGGGTTATCCCACATCGGAAGTGGAAGGGGCTGGTGGTCAATTTATAAGTGTGAGGGAAAGCCTCAACCTTTGAGCTAGCTTTTGGGTTGAGAAGGCCCAAGACCACCCAACATTGGTATCAGAGCCCAGGTTGTCAACAAGTCTCAGCCCACCGGGAGAAACTGGGTTGTCGCTCTCTCCAGCCCAAGGCCCGATGTGTGAAGGGGGAGATTGTTGGGTTATCCCACATCGGAAGTGGAAGGGGCTGGTGGTCAATTTATAAGTGTGAGGGAAAGCCTCAACCTTTGAGCTAGCTTTTGGGTTGAGAAGGCCCAAGACCACCCAACAATTTCCCTATTGTGTCCTAGTGAGTTTGAAAGAAGTGTCGGTGTAGGCATGTAGCCTATCGAGTCCAGGGGCTTTGAATGGTTTACTAGAGAATAATGCTAGACTAATTTTGATATCTTAGATTGGATAATCCACATGGGCGAGATGTAGAGTACGAAATATATTGGTGGCATTGTTAATGTTAAATTTATTAGAATAGCTGTGGTCTCTTGAAAAGATGGATTTGCAAAAACTGGGAACATGATTAATATATGAATGGTCAGTATCTCGCTGAGCCAATTAATTCTTAATCTATTTTTTCAAAAATCTTCTTCTACTTTTAAAAATTCGTTATAGTCGTGGGTCAGAGAGAGCTCAAGGTCGAGATAGCATTAGTGAGATTTTTGTCTTGATAACAGTGTGTGACAATGTTCCTAAACTCGGGATGAGCAACCCAAAATTTCTCAAGTTTGAAGGGTCTCACAGTATGAAAAGATAAGGGTTAGTTAGGCAAAACAGAAAAAGGTTGTGATCTGAATAAGTCTTGGGAAGGTGAGTAAATGAGGCATTAGGAAAATATTCTGACCACAAGTTATTAGCAAAACAACGATGTAATCTTTCTAGGATTAGACCTCTATTTCCCCTACGATGATTTGACCAAGTTTAAGGTCAATATGATTACATTTATTAACATAACACTTAAATCTAGTACATATACTTATAATTATATTTCTGTCACCCCGCTTATCATTTTGACTAAGGATATCATTAAAGTCTCATGTAATAAGTCATGGATCGTTAAATGAGGAAGCAATATTTTCTAAATTAGTTCAAAGAATATTACATTAGTCTAGCTTGGTACTAGAATATATAGCAGTCACCAAGATTTATGGCTAGGAAATACCTGAATTATAATGTGGATGTCTTGAGAGGTGTGCTTAATGTGAGTCATAGTAACCATGCTAGTAATCCAAAGTTGTCATGATCCAAGGGTACACCTAGACGTAACATGGCGTACTAGACCGTGAAGGGGCTTAACACGAGCCACTTAGCATATCATAACATAAAGTAATTAGAAATTATGTGAAAATTTTAAAATATTTATTTACGATCGTAAACTTTTATAAAATCAAGTGGAATGTCTAGACTTGTCTCAAGTAGCCATCTATTACAACAGTTCAAATTATGTGAAAAATTTAAAACATTTCTTTACAATCGTAGACTTTTATAAAATCAAGAGGAATGTCTAGACTTGTCTCAAGTAGCCATCTATTGCAATAGTTCAATAAAAAGGGACATAGCCCATACAACATAATTCAAAATAAAATGCTAGAAATGAAACTCAAAGTGAATCTCCCGTCCTTGAATCATGAGAACTCACCACAAGTAAGGAGAGTAGTCGAATTCAAGCTTGAACCAAATGGTAACTACCTTAAGAATCGGACCCTACGCTTTGGGGAAAATGTAAAAGATATGGGTTAGTACAAAAAATGCACTAAATATGATAGTCATGCACAAAATCATGAAAATATGCTAAAAAGGACATTTTAGTTTAATGTGTGTTATTTACTAGTTTAAAACATCATTTTGAAGATAATGAAAAGGCATAAGTTATAAGCATATTCATTACATAAGTCAGTACATCATAAGAGAATCATACCATAAGTACTCTCAAGGCATAGGCCTTCCACTGTGGACCGAGACTACGCAAAGGTAGAACACCATGGAAACTTCGCTGACTTTATCATTAATCTTGATTTCGCTACGCCCACAGGAGCGCCTAGCGCCCAGAGGAGCAAAGCTCATTTTCCTTTCAGGGTAAAGCGGCGCATAAAAAAGGGCTGGCCCGTCAAAAGTCCGAAAAGACCAGGTTCCACACATATGAGACAGGCAGAAGGTATGGGACGAGCAGTTTCTTGAAGAGCGACCAAGTTTCCCATCCCCGATGACAGAAGAAGGACGTAACCGAGAGGAGCAGGATCCGAAGCGGTGGCTGCTACAAGAATAGAATATTCCAAAGCATTCGCTTCTGAAAGAATTTGAACTAATTGTGCCACAGTTGACCTCTAGGGTATCGAGGAAGGTTGGAGAATATAGGTTACAGAGTTCATCAGTCCAAGTCTCAGAAAAGAGGAGTCCAGGCTTCTAGATGTAGATAAGAAGGCAAATGAGCTGACTTTCGAGACGGTTAAGAAGATTTTGATCCCAAAAGGTATTAGCCACCGGTGACCATACTTTCGTAAAAGCACCATTGGGCGGTGGTTCCTCTCCTTCCTCTTGGTACGCTCTCTAGAAGATTTGCTCGGAGCTTTTTGGTCGCCTGCTATCTTATCTTGAAACCTCTTTGCTTGCGGGGGCAGGAGTGGAAAGAGCGCGATGCTGTAGGAGAGGTTGGAAGGTGGGACTTCGCACACCTAAAGCGCCTACGTTCCGCTTGCAGCCAATACAACCACAACCTAACTTGCACGAGATTCAACAACCGAAGCTACTGGTAGTCCCGAGAGGGTATGCAATTCATGAATATGATTTCATAATTCCACACATACTAAGTAAAACTTCTTGAGTAACGATAGTTCATATTTCATATTCCTATTCATACTATCATAAAGGGAGATCAGTTTTAACCGACATAGACCATGTGATCTTATCATGGAATTCGGTGTCTACCTCACACCGAAAAAGGATTGTCCTACTTGCCTAAGGTAAAACCATACTCTTAGCTTAGGTGAATCCACTAGCTAAATACCTATGTGGGCACATATTTATAGGATAAAAAGATTGCTACTAGAAACCCGCACTCCACTAACAGATGATCCTCCATCTCATGGGACCTATTTTAGAAACCCGCCCTCTACTAACGGAGGAGTTTCCATCTCATTGGAAATATCCGCTCGATGCTAAGCATTAATTCTCATTTAGTTCATATTAAGTCTTGACTTAAGTTCATATTATGAAAAAATTTCTTGACACTGAATCTAACTTTACTCATACTAAATCTCATAGATTCAATATGTGAGACTAGTTTACCAACCTTAGAATCACTACATGTGACAAACCTTTCACATCATATCATATTCAACCATAAATGTGTACATGATGATAATCATTCAATCAACACAACAATTAGATCATAATCATATTCACTTTACTCTCAAAGTAATCTAAAAACATACATATAAACCTAAACATGCATAACTCTCATGCTTGAAGTACCATAGATCACATTCAATTAGCATACCTAGAATTACAAGACATGAATGATAACATGATCCAATTACTACAATTACTATAAGCATAATCTCATAAAACTCTTCTTTCTACAAGTCACCCACATGGTCACAAATTAGAAATATGGGGGTTTCATGAATTCTTGGGATATTTCATTATAAAACTATATTAAAAACTCCATTCAATCATAGTATCAAATAATTAAATCAATAGAATCATTTTTGAAAAGGACTCCATGACTTCGAGTAAAATCCTAACGTTTGGGGAAATTACTACTTTTGAAATTGAGTTTAGAAGAACTCCATGGATGAAAACTATCCATAGATAAAGGACTAACATACCTTAGTTATGATTCTCCAAATAAATTGAGTGAAAAGCCTTGATTCTTCAAGACCTAACTTCAACCTTCCTTTTCTTCTTCCTTGAGTACTAGAGAGATAAATTTTGGAAAAGAAGATAAAATTTGAGAAATTATTTGGGTGTTTGAGAATTATGACTTAAATTGGGTGAATTTGTCTAAAAATAACATATATAGTGCTCCTAAACTCACCCAAAATGACTTCACTTTAATTGGACTTAAACATGAAATTTCCAAAATCACCCTCACTTAAAGTTAGTTGCCCAGGTGAAACAATGGCTCAATGAAATGTGGTCAAGAACCAAGAATTGTGGTCCCTATCGTGGACTTGAGGTAGTGGCCTAGGGAACTTGTGCTTTTAGCTCGCACGCCCAAGGCAACTTCACGAAGGGCACTACGATTCGTGGTCTCTCTTGTTGACCTTGAAGCAGTGGTTAGGCCAAGCCACCCTCAATGGTCATCCCACTAAGTAAAGCCCAAGACCACTCCCATGAGTTGTCTAAGGCTTCACGAGTCGTGAAGTGGCTCGTGTGGAGGGGTCACTTTTTTAGGTAGCCTAACGAGACTACTGCATCCGCCTCCACGAGTGGAATCACGACTCGTGAAGACCCTCGTGGTCTTGGTGGGCACTGCCTTGGCCAAAAATGGGGAGCCTTGGCCCCTTGCCATGGCCCTTGTCCATTCTCCCTTGACATTAATTCTCACGTTTTAGTTCTAGTTCAACCTACTAATCTCCGAGGTGTTACAAAAGCAGGACGATACCTCGTATCTATCTTGGGCTAGAACTTCATAGTAGTCATTAAACCCAAATTTAGTCTTAAGCTTCAAGTGATTTTCTATCGTAGTTTCCAACAAGGCCACCATGCAAGGGCTATGATTCCTAATTAATTACCTAAAGCCTCTCTTTATTCAAGGGCACCATGCAAGGGTTATTATTTGTAGTAATCTAGTCTGCTAGTGATATTTTTCGCTCTTGGCCTAGACCTGCACGACTTTAAAATGTGTCATTAGTTGGTAAGGTCTGCTTACTTATATACGCAACATCTCTCATGTAATTTACCGATGTGAGACTTTTAATCTTAAACTGGGCGTCACATTCACCCCCTCTATGGACTTAACATTCTCGCTGAGGTTTTCCCCACCATATAAGATTTGCATATACTCAACACTGAGGTTTGTCCTGCCTTATCGGGATTTGCCTAAATTCAATTGAACTTGGTCCACATCGACAAGGCTAAAATAAGAGTGATTCTAATACCTTTTATAATGGCCCAGCCCGCTAGTGATTTGTCCATTTTGAGTCACACGACTTTAAAACGCGCCACTAGTTGGTAAAGTTTGCTTATTTATATACCCAATATCTGTCATATGTATTTATCTTTGGTAAAATTTCTAATCTTTAGTTGAGGATTGTTTGTACCCCTAGTATTCCAAAGAACAAAGCTAGTTGATTTATTCACGAGAGAAAGGTTTGTTGGTGGGATCATAGACTCATGGTTTTCCATGGTGGGAAATTTACTGGGATTCATAGTTGGAGTCATCTCTATTGCATATTTTGCCAGAGATGTGTTTAGAGGAGGTCTGAGATCAAAAGAAATACTTCTTTAGTGCTAGTGGACAATGATATGCAATGATAATTTTGTTTGGGTTGAATAATCAAATCAAAGTGATTTTTGTTTAGATGAGGTCTTGAATTGCATATAAGGCACGATTTTAAAATATTGTTGGCGTGTTTCTAGATATAAAATTGTAAATTAATTGTATTTGTTTTTAAGTTTAAAATAGTTTTCGAAAATTGAAGCTTTTTGGGATGTAATTACAATTTTTTGAATTTTTGTGGTTGATTTATAATGATTATTATTATGCAAAACATATTTTTCGAATTTCTAAATATTTCAAAATATGTAAAAATAAATAAATATAACAACTTCATATCAAAATGTTTACAAAATATTTCTTTTTAGAAAAAAGTGAGAATTATCCAGAGCCAAAACGTACATTCAAATCCTACACCTCTGACTACTTTGTCTGCAAGCTCTTAGAATTAGCTAGGGGGTGGGGGGTGACAATATTTGTTCTTTATCCTCTTTGAAGTTTTAGTGGATGCATTTAAGTTTGGATTTAGCTTCTAACTTTCACAAGTAAGAAATTTTATTTTATAATTTTTGGTTTAATTATTATTTAGTTTTAAATTAAGTATTCATTAATCTTTTTAATTTACCCAAATACTAAAAACGCTAAAAAATAATATTTATAATATTTAAAGACACTCGAAATAAAATTAATTCTATAAAGAGCTCTTTCTTGTTGTGGTAGTAGGAGATGATGGGCCATACTTTTATAATTATTAATTAAGGTGCATACCAACTCATTCAACTTTCTACATCATTTTTACTAAATTAAAAATTAAAAAAAATTATAGATTCAAGTGAATATATTTGAAGGATGACTGAATTACGATGAAATGATAAGTACTTTTATTCTTAAGAAGTTTTATGTTTGAATATTTTTAGATATAGAGTTATCTTTGATAGGAGAACTGTGAATTTATTAGGGGATACTGTAGAATTTTTTAATGCGAATTTTAATTTAGTTAAACTACAGGAAAGTGAATTCATGTGAAGAATTTCGATATAATAGATTCACATTAAAAAATTTCATAACACCTAATAATATAAATATTTTTAGAATAAAAGATCACTTACTACTCTGCCACAATAAGGTATGTGGGTTCACAATAGATAGCTTGCCACAACAACAAAAAATTGGAATCTTATAATCAGGACACGTAACCTTCTCTACAATTCTGATCCAACGGCTCATATTCTGCCACTTGCCCCTTACTTTTTCCATTTTTATTCACTTTTTTTTTCCCTTCTCAAATCTAGGACAAATAATCCATTGTTTCTCTCTCTTTGGTTTCACTTTATTAGTTTTTCTCCAAAAAGCCCCTTCCCCAAATCTCAGATCTATACAAACACAAAGGTTATTTCAGTAATTATCCTCTTTACCCATAGTTTTTATTTATTTATTTTTAGCAGTTAGATAAAAAGGAAGACACAAATTTGTTTGTTTTTACAATTTTTTGTTATTTTCAGGTCACAAAAATCAATTGTGATGAGAGAAAAGAGTAACGGGTTAAGATCAATGGCTTCCCCGGAAAAAGTGGGTGGTGGTGCGCACGATAAGCGAGGCAGTGCGCACGATAAACACAACCACCACAAGACCGCCAAAAACGATTATGCTAGCAACAACAACCACCACCACGGTGGCGCTGGATCGTCGGAAAGTGCGCATGATAGCAAGGAAGACGTAAATGAAGCGATTCCGATGGTATGGCCATCTAAGTTTGTGATAGGTTTAACAAACAAGGAGAAAGAAGAGGATTTCATGGCTATCAAAGGCTCAAAGTTGCCTCAAAGACCCAAAAAAAGAGCCAAAACTGTTCAACGTACCCTCAATGTAAGCTTTTTACTTTTCTTTTACCCATTATTTTTCTCATTTATTACTAAATAAATTATATATACTTTAATTAAGTACTACTCCTTTAATTACTTATGTGTTATCTTAATTATTAAATTAAATAAATAAATAAAAGAATACTATTTGGTGGGACAATGATATTTATGGATGCTGAACTTTGGCTTTTTTTGTGGTGGGCACAAAGGACTAGGGGAGAAAAAAAATGTCACAGAGCCACAAGGACGTCAAGTGGGTGTTTTGAGTGGACGGACACTTGGCTTTTTTGAAGTATACCATTAAATTTTTATTTATCGAATTATTATTAGCTTTAAAAATATATTTTCGATCTTGTGACACGAGTGAAATATTTTTCTATACTTTTAATACTTTTTTCGTTTAATTAATCAAGTAGATGAACGTTTTGAAGGCGGAATAATTAGGTAGATGTTTCATTTACGTTAGGCCCTATAAATTAGAAGATAAAAAAGGCTAAGCAATTAAGATAGAGACGTAGACATAATGGTTTCATTTTTATTTCCTATATATAATATGTATAATTACCTAATTGAGCCAAATTTGTTATATTACTATTCTTGTTTGTAATAAGGTTGTTACTTTTGAAAATTGTGTAGTTGATAAGTCCTGGAGATTGGCTATGTGATTTATCGTTGGAGCGATACGAAGTTAGAGAGAAAAAAGTATCGAAGAAGGTACTTTCCTCTGGCTCATTTTATGTGATATTTTTTAGATTTCGAAATTCGAATAAATTTATTTTTGATCGTATGAATTATTATTTTTTATGTTTTTTGAATTATCGATTATTATGACTTATAATTTTTTTTATATAATTAGTATATAATTTATTTTACGTTTGTTTTTTCAGAGACCAAGAGGACTCAAAGCTATGGGAGACGTGGAATCTGACTCTGAGTAAACTATTACTGGTTTCATTGAGTGAAAAATACAACTACTACTTCATGACTGAAAATATGAGCTGTTTGGTATTGCTGAAGATCAAATGTACTTTTTTCGCCTTTCGATATTCTATAATTAATTTCGAGATAACTTTATCTGTGAACCAAACGATCTCAAGGGCTAGGTTGATTGTACTTCTTCGTTGGCGTAAATTAAAAGATTGTAAACGTTATATTTCTCGTCTTTATACTTTTAGTTATTTCCTAAATAATTTTGCTTTTGTATTTTTTTAATAAAAATATGAGAAATAGAATAGTGAGGATGGGAATAGGCTAATGGGGGTGGGGCAGGTTCAGGGGCGGAGCCGACCTTCTGTTTAGGGGTTTATTTGAATCCTCTAGATTCTTTACTATTTATATATGATTAAAATTAGGGATAGAAAATCAAATCGAATCGAAAATTGAGTCAAATTAAAAATAATTCGACTAGTGATTTGGTTTGACTTAATTTGGTTTAGAAATAAAATTCGATTATATTTGAGTTGGTTTGAGTTTAGCTAAAAAAATTAACTCAAAATCAATCCATTTTGACATTATATATGTAATTTTAAAAATTTAGTTTATACATAAAAATATTTCCTTTTGATATCGTTTTAAAATATTTTTCTTATACTATTTTATAGTTTTTATCTTTTAATATATTATTTTAAGTTTAAAACTTAGAATTCGGAATGGTCCAATAAAGATTATAGTTCATAGATATTGATAATTATAATAAAACTAAATCAAAATCAAGTTAATACTAATGCAAAAGAAAATTAATTCAACACTAAGAATGACAATAATATTGAATATTTGTTCTTTGGTTTTACATTGACTTAGACAATTAAAATACATAATTTAATTTTTTCTTAAATAATTAATAATGTAACTAATACTGATTAAACTGATTTTAGTATGATTTAGTACTTCTAATTATGATTATTTTATTATGATTTTACGATATTTATTTTATATGATGATTTCATTATTATTTTTTATTGATTATTTTTTGTTTCATTAATACTCATCTCATATTTTGTGTTATTTTTTTAAGAAACACCTTAGATAATTTTATTTTGATTGGACTAACGAAATATTTGGAGCAAGTTAAGTATATATTTGTATTCAAATTTTACCGAAAAAATTCAAGGTTTATTAGTTTGATTTAATTTATAAATTTGAAAAATTCAACACAATGATTTGATTTGGTATTTGAAAAATCCAAACTAATCCGAGGTTGTAAAAATTTGAATTTTATTAGTTTGGTTTGATTTATAAATTAAAATTTTTTACATGAATGATTTGGTTTGATATTTAAAAAATTCAAACCAACCTAGTCATATACACGCCTAGTTAAAATTGATTTTTATGTATATTAATACATGTCAAATTTCTTTCGATTAGTTCGTGTCTTTAGTTTTTAAGACATTGATTTTTTTTATTAAAAATTTTAATTTCATCACTGAACACGATAGTCTCAAGTAGGTACTTATCAGGCTGAGATGAGGTGGATCTCAAAGCCTAGTTTCTAGTTTCTAAAAATTATTAAGTGGTTGTAGAACGGATGTGTATTCCTCGCTTCTTATTTGATAAAAATCTCAAATATTTCCCTATGTCATTTTATATTTCACTTGACAAAGAATTAGGAAAATATTTATTTGCATCTAGCTATGGTTGAAAGATTTGAAATTTGACAAATTGGTGTTGTCATGAAAAAGTTTCGAACTTAATTGAAACTTTTGGAGATTTTTTTTTTAAAATTAATAATAATTTAAACCAAGTAGTGAGCAAAAATTTGTTTGATAAGGCCTAGCGAGTAGATTTAATTAGAATTTATAAATCATGTTTTTAGAGTCTTAGTTCCTCAAGGTTAAAATTTCAATATTTAAACACGGGGACCAGTTAGAATTCTTATAGTATGATTGTCAAAATATAATATTATACATATTTTAGAAAATATAGGCATAAAATATCTAGTTTTACGAAAGATCACAAGTTTTGATGTCTTATTTTTTGCCTCTAAATTCGTCCCTGCTTATCACTAATTGGCTGCTTATTTGAATCACCTTTTTATATTCTCCTTAATTTAGAATTGCAAAATGTAAGTTAATCTTTTAAAAACTCGTACTTTGTGTGTGGAAGTGATTTTGTGAAAATATTTGTTGCTTGCTCATTTGTATCACGAGACTTCAAAGTAATTTCTCCAATAAAAACAAGACTTTGAGTATAGTGATGGTAATTCTCTAATCACAACACTTCAAAGTAATTTCTCCAATAAAAACAAGACTTCGAATATAGTGATGATAATTTCTCCAATCACAAGACTTCAAAGTAATTTCTCCAATAAAAACAAGATTTCGGATATAATGATGGTAATTTCTACAATTAAAATAAATATATTGTCGCAAAAGATTTCTACTATACTGATTGATTTCTGATTAAAATCTGCAACAAATTTTTCTAATCAAACTGCTTAATAAACTTAAATTTTGCATCAAGTCTGCTTAATCAAACTACTTGATAAGCTATAAAAATTGTTGCATTTTAAAGGTGAATCTTGTTTTAAATTTTGCATAAATCTGAAGATGATGCGTATGGAAAGCAATGTTGCCATAAACAAAACGAGAGTTCAAACTGTTGAATAAGAAGGAAACTGATGATTGAAACATGTCAAAGGAACAGGTCCAACGCAGTTGACTGACTTGTCTACAACAAGTGTTGACGAAGAAGGAAACTGAGGATTGGAACATGTTGAAAGGAACACGTCCAACGAACAGGTCCAAAGAAGCTGACTGGCGAGTTACAACACTGTTGAAGAATTAGAGTCATACTAGAATTAGATTACCTATGTTAATTAGGTTATATTTCGTCAATAATTATATTATTATTAGGATTGGATTACTATTAAAATTATAGTACAATTATAATTTTATTATTATTATAATTATATTAGTAATAGGTATTGTAGTAGGACTCTAAGTATTGTTAACTTAGGACTCTACAATTCTCTCCTATATAAGGAGTATGTACTTAGCATTATTATTCATCAATTCATCAATAATTGATCACATATCAATTCATCAACAATTGATCACCTAACAATAAAATCATTATTGATCAATATGTCAATACAACAATATTGATCAACCTATCAATATCATCAATATATCAATATAATCCTTGATTTCTCTACATGAGATATCTACATGGATTTCTTCAGGAACGGTTATTCCTAGCTTGCTTTGAATATCCAGCAAAAAAACTTTAAATACCCAGCAAAAACTTATTTTGTCAATGCTTCGGTATGTTGATGTTGATGTTGCGAAATTCAGAAAAAAAAAACTTTAAATACCCAGCAAAAACTTATTTTGTCAATGCTTCGGTATGTTGATGTTGTTGTTTCCTCTTCCTCTGTCTTTTTGGACAGATAATACCATGTTTTGGTTTTGTTATGACACTTTTTTTTCTCTACTCTTATATCAGATGCTGTGAGAGCATTAAATTGATTAAGAGTGGTGTGCCTTACCTAAACCTCTAGCAAATTAATTGCTTTTGTTGCTTAAATATATGTTTTTCATTTTTTTTCTTTTTTTTTCACATCTCCTTGGCTGTGAGCAACCCACAATTAGTTGCGTGCTTTCTTCGGTCAAGGTGCTTGAGATCAAACTTCTTATTAACACATCTCTCTCCTTCCAATCATCAATGATGCCACTATCTTTTGCATCCTTCTTAGTCGCTACAACTTCCCTAGCAGTTTTCCCGTGGAGTAACTACTTTTACTTGGTTCATTCTTTGTGATATGAATCAATTGGGATATGTCTGTCCTCTTTATGAGGTAAATTGTTGGCTTAAGTTTAATGGAGGAAGCGACAATTATTTTGTGAAGTAAGGAGATTGACATGGTTTTTGGTAGAAGGAATCATTGCAACGTGTGGATTTTTTGATTTTTTTTTTACGATCAATAATTAGAGAGCGGAAGGGCTTAAGCTCTGATACCATGAAGAAATCCATGTAGAGATCTCATGTAGAGAAATCAAGGATTATATTGATATATTGATGATATTGATAGGTTGATCAATATTGTTGTATTGACATATTGATCAATAATGATTTTATTGATAGGTGATCAATTATTGATGAATTGATATGTGATCAATTATTGATGAATTGATGAATAATAATGCTAAGTACATACTCCTTATATAGGAGAGAATTGTAGAGTCCTAAGTTAACTATACTTAGAGTCCTACTACAATACCTATTACTAATATAATTATAATAATAATAAAATCCTAATTATACTATAATTTTAATAGTAATCCAATCCTAATAATAATATAATTATAGACGAAATATAACCTAATTAACATAGGTAATCTAATTCTAGTGTGACTCTAATTCTTCAACAGTGTTGTAACTCGCCAGTCAGCTTCGTTGAACCTGTTCGTTGAACGTGTTCCTTTCGACATGTTCCAATCCTCAGCTTCCTTCTTCATCAACACTTGTTGTAGACAAGTCAGTCAACTGCGTTGGACCTGTTCCTTTGACATGTTCCAATCGTCAGTTTCCTTTTTCTTCAACACAAACCATCAACTAGACTTTAAAAATAAGTTGTATTTGTCATTTCAGAAATATCATCATAACACAGTTGCTCATTAATATTCACTGAAATAGTAACAATTTTATAATTCACCATATTATTTTTAAAATGATATATTGAAACATAGTATCATTAACGTTAATCTCAAAATAGTCATTTCTGCCCAGGAGCGGAGCTGCAGTGTCTTGAGGGTGTTCAATTGGACATCCTTTGCCGGAAAATTATATCGTATATCTAAATAAAATGTTGTTTAAGATTATTACATTTAATATTTTGAACACCTTGACATAATAAGTTACATCGACTGAGTGGTTTGAGGCTCTCTTGCAAAGCCCACACACTTAGGCTTGAATCCTTGCCAGCACTCACAATATTATTATTTTTGAAAGGGCTCATATAAGGAAAAATTATGCGGTTAAGCAAACTTATAGTACTTAATTATTCATCGTAGATATAGTTTGCTATAATTACCACTCGCGACTAATAATATACATTAATTGTGTGGGTTGACTTCGAGTTTGTATAATTAGTCACGTTTATATATGTATAATTCACGAGAATATACAAATACATATGTATAATACACAATTATCTAATCGATATACATATACAATTCACCTTTCTCCCACTCTTTCCCTCTCTCTTGCCTCTCTCCTCTCCTCTCTCTCCCAGTCTCGGTCGCCTCTCTCCTCCATATACATGTAGCTACGAATTGTAATTATCAAATTCTAGCTATAAAAAGTAATTAGGCTATTTTTGAGTGGCCATATGTGAAAGTTCCTTTTTTATTATTCCTTTTACTTTTCTAAATAACAGTGTAAATTTGTTAAAAATCTATAACTTAAAAATCTAATAAAGAAATTGAATTTCCAATGAATTTAACTTTTAATTTCTTTTCTTTAAACTTTAAAATTTGAAATAAAACTTAAACGTAATAATTTAATTTAAAGTTAATAAACAAATTTTAATATTTGTATAACGTTGTTAAAAGTGAATAAAAGAAACCTCGTTTGATTCTCTTTCATTTTTCATGCCTCATTATTGTTGTCGTCATTGAGATTAGTGTAAGTTTGAAACGTAAAAATAATTTCATTTTAAGTTGAATCCCCCCGTCCCCCTCCCACCCACCCACACCCCTGTTTTTTCTTTGTTCATTTACTTCATATTAAATTAAACTCAAATATTAAAGCTAAATGTAATGTGATTTGATTTATAAAATTTTGAAACATTTATTCATAAAAAAAATTAATATTATGTACTTCGATTTAAAATATGTCAGTGTACCAATTCATCATAAAAAAAAAGATATATTACTTTAAAAAGTTTTGCTTACATAATGCTTGGATATCCTTCATAAAATTTCTAGCTCCGCCATTATTATTCTGCCTATTATAAAAATTTGAGTCACTTCTACCTTCTTCCTCATTATTGAATAATTTTGTTCTTTCTTTTCTTAGTTTGTGAAACTCAAATATACTAGATATAGTAATTAAAAAAAAAGTTTACAACAAAAGTTATTTAGTTAGCGTTTAGCTTCAAGTTTTCAAATATTCTTGACGAATACTATTTGAGCGAAGTTTTTGGTCAAATTATACCATGTGTTTGGCCTCAAGTTTAAGAATATTTAATTATTTCAAAAAATATGATTTATACCTATATGTTCAAAAATTATTAAAAATAACCATAAATTCATATTATCATTTTATAATGAATATATTTCGTTTAAAATAACTTATATTATAATTGATAACAATCAACAATAACAAAATATTATTACAGGCAACACAATATATTAATCGCATATTCAAACTTGTCTTTGATTCCGTTGTAATTATAAACAATTAAAAATAAATAGTTCCTTTTTATTAATTTTTTCACTCAAATTAGAATTTAAACTTTTTCGGAGGATGTAGTAACAAATATCAATTGAAATTAATAAATAATGAGTATTTTTTTTTATAAAATATAAAAGTTTGGGATAGTTTTTTGCATTTTTTTAAATTTTCAAATATTAGAACTTGGTCCAGATATTTTTTTTTAGTATCTGGAAACTTGAGATATTTGACAAATATATTTACCAAGTTATATGATCAAACACCACTTTCCTATTTTTTTTCTAGTTTTATCCAAGTATTTGTGGAAACGAAACGGGTCCTACAGTAGCTTTGTCATCTTGGGTATGTTTGGTACAAAACAAAATATTTTTTACACAAAAATATATTTTTCTATAAAATTTCAAAGTAAGTTTCTTAGGTTTGATAATTACTACTTAAAAATAATATTATCATAAAAATATTTATCGACCCAACACAATTAGCTAGAGCTAGAAATGGTTATATTGAAGATTAGATGATAAATTATCTTGACATAACATGCAACTGACTGTTGATGTCTAAATCTGAGACTCATATGTTTCTAGTGTTAAAACCCAAAATAATCACTTTGTGAAACAAACATGTAAAAAGTGACAACCCATAAATCATTGAATTTTGAGTGAAAAACAATTTTATTTGACTGTTATCCAAGCGGTTGTTAAGCCATTACACTTATTTCATTTTATTTCAAATTTGTTGGTACTTTTCTTCCTTCTTTGTTGTGGGTTAAATTTCACAATTTCATGTATTTCTGTATTTAGTACTATATCAAAAAATAAAATAAAATGTGTAACTAGTATGAAATATGCACAAATGTATCTAGTGTGTTTGTGTATATCAAATCACCAAATGTGTCCAATATCAGATATCTGGTGTATCTAGTATCATTTTCGTGTATATAGCTAGTATTAAAAATGCATTGATGTATTCAATATATCCATGCATAGTTACACCTTGGTTTGAGAGGGCATTGATACATTCTATATATTTGTGATAGTGTATTTGTGCATAAATATATCTATCTCATTTCAAATTTGTGATGTATCTAGTGTACATGTGCATAGATATTGTCTGACACCAAAGTTAAACTCTGAACGTGGCCAACACTCGATACCATTGTTGGTACGAGCATCTTAATAACATGACACTGAATTATGAGCATACATCTAGGTGAGAAGTGTCTGTTGACACCGAATTATGAGCATACATTGTTGGCACGAAGGTTCAAACTGAAACGTAACTATTAGTTTATCTATGAAGCCTCTAAACATAGATGAGAAGTGTCTGTTGATACAAGGCCCTTAGTATATCTTAAATGTATTAAATGCGAAGTACTGAAAGTATATATTAAGCCCCAGGAAACAGAGAGGGGCTTAATATAGAAGAAGGAGTCGTCCGAACTAACAACACGATACTTATTCTCTATCGCAAACGGAGTTTCAGACGTTCGTCATTTATACTTATGCCTTCTCGATTAACTATTTAGCTCCCTTAAGCTCATGTGATCCTGGATTAGCCCAAAGGGTCATATTTACATTCAAGAACCATAGTTCATACACTTTATTGATATCATCACGTTATGAGGTTACAGTTCTTGTATCATAGCTTTACACTCATGAGAGCATATCATAATATTTGGTCAAGAAAATATATGATAGCATCATAAAATTTACATTTGACAAAAATCATAATTTATAATTATAGGGCTCATAAAATAATAATTTTCAAGCAAAGCGTCAAGATATAGTCAAAGAGTTACGAAGAAGTCATAAAGAAAATCATTAGAGTAGTTCTCAAGATAAGAATTTTTTCATTCAATAATCATTCGTAATTATTTCATTTAGAAAATCTTTATAAAACCATGGATAAAAGAATTATAATTTTTTTTTGAAACTTTCATGGAGAGTTCTTGGGGTTTCATGAAGATTCAAGAACAATTAAAAAATATGGGGTTTCGTCTTTAACCCAAATTCATTCACGGAGGATTCTTTAAAATCATGAAAACATAGTTCGTGGGGAAGACATATGTGGAGACTGGAGAGATAGTCTTACATATCTTAATGATGAATCTCGAAAAAAACCTTGAAAAATGAATCATAACCTTGGTGTTTTCTTGAAGTTTTTGAGCGTAGATGAAAGAGTTTAAATAACGAAAACTGATTTGACCTTGACTTTTGAAAAAAGTTAATAGTCGTATTGGAGTTGTAGGATGAGGAAAAGAAATAACCTCCTCTTTGCACATGCTGCGTACAGAAGCGGAGCCAAAATTTTCAATTAGGGGGTTCAAAATTAGAAGAAATAGACATACAAAATAGTCGAATGGGGTTCGACATCTACTATATATACCTAAAAAAGTTATTTTAACCATATAAAATAATATAATTTTTCAGCGAAGGGGGTTCGGATGAACCCCTTAACATAGTGTGACTCCGCCACTGGCTGCGTAGTGACCGATAAAATGAGAATAACTTTTAGCACATAACTTGAATAAATGAGAAGAGTCCTTCCTTTAATTTGATGGGCAATAGGATATATAACTCTTCATATTATAAGAGATATTCTGTTTGAAGTTGTCCGGTGTAAAATTTGACACTGAAACTCAATTGACAAGAAAATTTTGAATTCAACTTTGTGCTAGAAGGTTCTTTATCAACTTAATTCATCCCCAAAACTCTTTCTACATTTAAAAATCGGCCCTCACACCTACGCGCAATAAGAATAGTTTGGGTTTTATCATATAGAACTTGCGGAAGTGTTTATAGATAATACATGATAAGAAAAAGAAGACGAAAATGTAATTATTCAAATGCATAAATAAATGTATATTGTACAATTATGTCTTAACTGGTGACCTTCCATGATTATCTGGTATCAATAACTTTCCTTCAAATTTTGGTCAAGTAAAAGTTCAAGATTCTTGTGATTTTTGACGAATCAAAACGGTTCAAAGTCGATGTTATTATTGCCTTAATCTACATGGTTAAGGCATAAATAGAGGGGAAGAGAGCATCGGAGGAGATATGTGTCATTATGTAATTAATTTGAAGTATAATGTGATTTAATAGATATGATAAAAAAGTGGCCTTTGTTTTAATTATTCTAGAGGAATGTTTTCAACACTCAGATTCATGGTGCTATTCGTAAAAATCCTCCTTAAAACTGGGCTTGTGCAGAGCAAAAACCATTCCATATGGTACTGTTTCAAAGTTTATGTATATCCTCACTTAGGGGTGGCCACCTCATGTTGTCTAGTCATGTAAAATTTCCTCATATAATATATATATATATATATATATTTTAAGTTAATAAAAATTATCCCTTTGGCACGATGGTAATGAGTGTTCATTTCAAATAACGATTCAAATTCAAAATAGTAAAATTATCTTGATAGTCCCACACAATTAACATTCTTAATAAAATTTCTGATTCAGTCGGTAGCTCTCTCCTTTCTTCTTTGTTATAATATAATTATACAATCCAGACACCGTTGTGACGGGTTCGCACATATTTTTGAGTTTTAGAACTTTCACCCATAAAATTATAACATATAAAATATCTGTTTAAATAAGACTTCAAAAAATAAATTTATCAAGGTTAGCTACAAAATCTGTGACCAAATTGAAGCTTCACACTGTAAACAGTATCTATAAATAAATACCTTCACACTTCTGCATCAGCTTTAAAAATGGTAAAATTAATTATGGAACAATTTATTAAGCATAATTAATTTAAAATATTGCACAAGATTAAAAAAAAAAATCGCTTATGCATATGAAAACATATCTCTACTACATTTTTCACGCCAAAAAAAAATTAATTACTTAATAAAATCGACAAAAAATTGAACAGTCGCAGAATGGATTTCTGAAGTAGATCTATGAAATAAAGGAGGTGAAATAAACTCAATACATAGAGCCGTCCAAAATATCATATATCAAAAAAGCTACTCAGAAATAATCCATAGAACAGAAGAAATGCATAGAGACTATACATACACGAAGCAGTTCCTAGTAACATATCATATATTCATACACACCGAAAAACACGAAGAAAACTGAAATGCAAACAATGAAAAAGCAGTAGAAAATTGAGACAAACTCATCTCACTCTCTACTGTTCAAAAACTTCAGATCCTGAGTGCAGATCCAAAGAGATAAGCGAAAACAGTGACAGCACAGCCGGCGGCAAATGACGGTGAGATAGATCCGGCGGAAGAAGCAGGTGCCGGTGCAGGTGCGTCAGCAGCTACTGTAGCTCCGATGAGAAAACAAACAACAACTATTACAACAAGGACTGACGAAATTGCCTTCGAGACCGCCATTTCTGTTGAGAAGTGAAACTGAGAAAGTGAAAAGAGATGAGAAATGGCGTTACAAGGCAATAACGGTGGGCGAGGTGTGAGGGGAGAGATTGATATATAGCAGTGAGTGAGAATTCGGGCAGGCTGCCCGGGGGATTTACAGGCTGGCTGAGTAGTTGAATGAGAGGTGGGGTCCACTAACGGTTAGTATGATTTTTCTTTTAAGGGAAGTTTTTGTGGTTGTCACGACGACGTTTAAGTGGAATCCGATGCAATTTTTGGAATTCGAATCAAATGCTTTTTTTTATCATCTTCACGCGCCTACCAAGGTGTTGGATCGCCCGTTTAACGCCTTCAAATCTCCAATTCCTATTTCCTTTTTTATTTTTTATTTTTTTACCTTACAATGTTTTTAACGTGGATATTGATATCAGCAGCTCTCGATTGATAGGCGATTTTATCTCTATATTTTCATTGTAAAATTTTGAAATTTACGCTTGTGTTTGACTATGAGTACAAATCTAAGTTATTTTTAACTTTTTTTTTGTAATAATTTGGAATGAAGAAATTAAACTCCTTATGTGAACGAAATTTTCCACAAACAAATCCTTCCGTGAGATTTTGCCTCCGACGACATGAAGTGTATTTTCAATTGTGTAGTTCGAGGACTCAAAAATCATTAGCAAGAGTGTCGAGTTCGATTGAGCAAGGAATCTCCTGTGGTGCATGTTTATTGTAGGGGGGAGAGGGAGGGGGAGGGGCTAAATTCGAAGTCTCTGCATATTTTTTTGATCAATCTCGTTGCATATAATTTTGCATCTCTAATATGTTGTTTGTGATCTATCATATACTAGATTATATACGCATTTTAAAATATAACAATTGCGAATTTTTTATTGAGAATATTAATAAGATTTTTCACTTTGTAATTATCAAATATATCCTTGATTAACGATTTTAATAGTTAAAAATAATAATATATTTTACTATTTAATATTGAATCAAGTATATATATATATAAAAGAAAATGAAGAGAGAATTTGAAATTTGAAAGGAAGTTAAGGAAGCACGTGAAAAGCAAGCGTTAGGTAATAGAAAGTTGGGAAGTAGTGAGGAATTTAGAGGAACGGGGCCCGTACAGCGTAAAATTGGGACAGCCAATAACAGAGAGACACGTCTATGTGTGGGAAGAACAAGCGTCAATCTTCATCAGTCAAGGAACAACATGTGGTAGTTGCTTCTTTTCTACCTCTTTTACCCCTACAATAATACTTAAATTACTCCATTTGTCTTTTAAATTTCAAAATTTAAAAACTCATCTACTAAGTTTTTCATATATTTTTTTGAAGTGATCTATTATGCATACTACGTAATTTATAAGTATACAAATTTATTTTATTTTTAAAAAATTCATATGCTAATCTTTAATCAAATTTAAATGGTTTAACTTTCAAAAAAATAAAAATATTATATAAAATAATTTATATCTATATAAAAATATTTACTATCTATTTTAGGCCACAATTTCAAAAGCTTTTTTCTTTGATTAAATTTTTTACCAAAATCAAATTATATTTTATAAATTAAGACCAATGAAAAAATACATGTACTTTTCTTTTAATCATTCCAAAATTTCAGTTTTTATAATTTATATCTTCACCTGTTTTAACTAACAAAATCTACCTATCTTTGAATTCATATCACAATATTTTTTTTAAAAAAAAAAAAACTCTTCAAATATATGTCAAATTAAAATAAACTAAATTAATTGAGTTAATAGAGTATTTATTAAAATATGTTATGGACAAATACAATTTGGACAGATGGAATACAACGCAACAAAAAGTATCACATGTACTTCCAGAAGCTTCCTATATGGTGTACGTGTCATCATTTTTGCTCCCAAAATTTATTGGCTTTTCCTTTTCCAATAAGGAAAACTTTAAATTACCATTAAAATCTCACTAAATTAAATATTCGATAAATTAATTATTTCTTCAAAATAACTTCTTTTTTTCAGTTTTGACTTTGAGCTAATGGAAAACTTACTTATTTTGATAAAATAATATATTTTCAAAAAATCTCTAATATAAATATATCATTCCACTAATATTATAAATTAATAATCCTTAAAAAATATAAATATATCTAAAATGATTTAGTAAAATGTGATTCTATTATTTTTTTTTATTAAACTTTAAATCTAGTTGAAGTTATCTCTTATTTTTTTATTACATTCAAAAGTTTTGATGTTGTCTTTTTTGAACTGTACTATAATATTGAGAAGAGTTCTAGATACAATAAGTGTTTTCATAGGCATAACTGGTTCCAGAGATATTGAATCATCTACAATTTCATCTCAACATTGTTTTGACGATATTCATAATTTCTTCTAAGCTTTGGACTTCTAAATATGTATCATTTTCACTTGGATAATTCAATAGGTTATTGGCGTTCATTTTATTGTGTCAATCGAGGTCATTAATCATGATTTCGAGATCATGAATCACAAGTGGGGGAGCTCGTTCATATTCTCTGAGATTTCATCCTCCAAACAAATTATGCAATATCGAAAATAATTTTTGTTGTCTTTTGCTGAATATTTGTCGTTTGAACTGGGATCGCAACATTCATAGCATTCAAAACATTGATTTTTTCTGAATCAATTTTATGTCTCACTTCATTGCTTTCTAATATCCTACGATAAAATTTATTCTGATAATACATCTCGAAAGCTTCTATTATCCGAGCATCACAAGGCTGAATCTTAAAACACTCTATAAATTTATAATTATTAATTTATCAATTCAATAATATCTCAATAAAATAATAATATTTTACGATCTCAGTTATATTAATTTAATGAGATTTTTACTGTAATTTTTTTCCTTCAATATTTTATTATTTATATATATTGTACTAATTTTTCATTTCCAAGTTTTTTTAAAACCTAAAAAGATTCTTTGAAACTAGTAATCATTGATAAAATTAAAATTTTCGTATCTTATCTAACTATATTATATAATCTTGCAACAAAAGAGTGTTCGTTCAAATACATGTGGCTCTATTAGTGATAGTGACAAATTCAAAAAGTGTAACCTCCAAGTTAAATATTGGCTAGTAGCTATTGACATAAACTATAATGCACAAGTACCTCCTCAACCTATGTTCGAAATCTCAGAGACACACTTATACTATACTAAGGTCCTATTATCCCTCTAAACTTATTTTATTAATAATTTTCTATTCCTTTTCGGCCTACGTGGCACTATCTTGTAGGCCCAACATTGGTTGATTTTTTTTTCAAGCTAGTGTCACGTAGGCCGAAAAGGGGTAGAAAATTACTTATAAAATAAGTTCAGGAGATTAATAGAACCTTAAGATAGTATAAGTGTGTCTCTGAAATTTCCGATATAAATTGAGAATACTTGTGCATATTTCCTAAACTAAATATTTTTAAATAGCTATGTAGTACTTACTATGTTTGCTTAATTTATAAGTTGCTATTAATCTTGTCTTTTGAGTAGGGCAAGTAAATTGGCCTACATATTAGTTGTAAGATACTTTTGGTCTCATTTGTCAACAGGGGCGGACCCACATGGTGTCCGCCAGGTGCTCCAGCACTCATTAATTTCGTTACGAAATATATATATCTATGTAAAAATTGATAGGTATTTGTATAAAAGTAACATAAAGCACCCAATAAATAAATGATATAGTTGGCCCAATGGTTCTTGGATGGTTATTTAAGATTCTTTTGGTGTTGTTACCAAGGTTCGAATCTCATTGTTAACAGTTAACACATATTTTTTACATTTTAATTTCAGAACACCCATAACCTTAAAATCCTAGATCCGCCACTGTTTGTCACGCAAGTGTTCAATAATTTCCTTCTACCACAATAACATACTTTTTTTTTCTGTCATAATAATTATTACAATTTTTTTTTTAAGTAAATGATATAAATTTTGATTAATATTTTAATGTGAACTTTCAAATAATTGTGTCAAAAGTGGGGATGGTATCATATTATTATAAGAGATAAGCATGCTTTTAGCTCGTAGTTTAGCTTTATTTTTGTCTTAGCTTCTATTATATTAATAAAGCGTGAATGATGGGTGTGCAATAGTTTTCTTACCTTATTATATTGATATGAAAAAAGTACTTCCTCTATCCTAATTAATGTGATATTTTTCGATTTTTGAGAATCAAATAGTTAAATTTTATTGGAAATTTACTCATGAAATTTTTAACTTTTTAAAATAAAATTTATATATTTGTAAGGGATAATGCACAAGTATCCCCGCAACCTGTGCTCGAAATCTCAGAGACACACTTATACTATACTAAGGTACTATTATCCCCTTGAACTTATTTTATTAATTTTTTTTTACTCTTTTCGGCCTACGTGACACTATCTTGTGGGCCTAACGCTGGTTGACTTTTTTTTTAAACTAGTGCCACGTAGGCCGAAAAGGGTTAGAAAATTATTTATAAAATAAGTTCAGGGGGTAATAGGACCTTAGTATAGTATAAGTGTGTCTCTGAAATTTCAAGCATAGGTTGAGGGGATATTTGTGCATTTTTCCTAAGCAACGTAAAAAAAATATTACAAGTCGCAATAATTAATAATTTAAAATGTTTAAAAGATCTATGAAAAACTTATAATCAAAGATAGACTTGTTTAAATCTCAAAATTTGAAAAATGTCACATAAAATAAGACGAATGGATTATAATTTATACTTCTTCCATCTGACCATCTCATATTAGTTGATTAAGTTTTCGGTCGAAAACAACCACTAACTTAAACTATGTCCTTAAGTTATTCTTTTTAATAGAAAATATATTTTCAACACGCAAGTATTTAAAGCGTAACTGCTTTCTTACTTCAATTAAAGTTGTTAAAAAATTAACAAATTCCACACAAAAACGTGTGTCACTTTAATTTGATAAAAAAAAATGAATGAATTTAAGGATGTATTAATTTTTGTTATAGAGTTATTATTTTTTTTGAAAATTATAATTTTACTATCTACGTCCATTTTTAATTGTCACAATTTCCTTTTTATAATTAAACGATAATACTTTGACTAATCGTTTACGATGTGTTTTTCATCATATTGACATGCCAAAAAAAAATATAATTTATAGTCCTTTTCGTATAGTTTTTGAATATTCAAATTTTGTTTAAAATATTGAATTAATGTAATTTAATTTACTTTAAAAATTAGTCAAAATAACTTTCGAAAAACATAGCATAACAATTAAAAGTGAATAAATAAAGTATGAATAACCCCGTTGAAATGTAATGATCATATGTCTATAATGCATTGTATGTCCGTTAATTAGGAGTGTACAAAATCGAAACAAAAACCAAACCAAACCGCAAATCGAGTCAAATCGGAAAAAAATCTGACTAGTGGTTTGGTTTGACTTGGTTTGGTGTTGGAAAAAAAAACCCGACTATATTTGGATTGGTTTGGTTTCAACTAAAAAAAATCAACCCGAGACCTAACCAACCCGATATTTTATATGTAGAATTTTAAAATTTTATTTTATACGTAAAAATACTTACTTTGATATAATTTTTAAATATCTCTTTTACTTTTTCATAATTTTTATCTTTTAATATAATTATTTCATATTTGGAATATAGAATTCTTAATGATCTAATAAGATTATAGTCTATACATGCTGGTAATTATAATAAAGTTTAAATAAAAAGCAAATTAATACTACTGCAATAATATTGAATATTTATTTTTTAATTTTACATAGATTTAAACAATTAAAATACATGATCTAATTTTACTTTCTTTTAATATTTAGTCATGTAACTAATACTTACTAAACTTATTTTAGCATGATTTAGTACTTAAATTATGATCAATTTCATTATGACTTATTAATTTGCAATATTTGTTTTACGCAATTTTATTATTATTATTTTGGATATTTTAGTGTCATTAATTATCATATTTTTTGTTATTTTCTTGAGAAATAACTTAAGATAGTTGCATTTTGGTATGACTAAAGAAATATTTGAAGTACAAGTAAATTATATGTTTTTATGAATACTTTATCGAAAAAATCCAAAAATTCAAAAAAACTCGAAAAACCCAAAAAAACCCGAAGTTAAAAAACCCGAGTTTTATTGGTTTGGTTTGGTTTACAAATTTAAAAACCCAACACAAATGGTTTGATTTGATATTTGAAAAACCCGAACCAACCCGGTCATGTACACCCCTACCCTTAATACGTCACTTTCTTCTACTCTTTCCTGAAAGTTGATGATTATTCGTCGTTAGTAACTTAACAATAAAAAAGAGTTCGAAATTCCATGAATTGAGTTGTTGATGGAATGAGGATTGCGTTCAAACCTGAGAGAGGTCCAAGTCTTGAAATTGGGCTAGAATCAACTATTGAATTGCCCATCAAAAGAAAAAGATGATAACTGTCAATTTTATCTCTTTTTTTAAAATTTGGCTCGAACACCACCACACCAACTATGAGGAGAAATAAATAGATGAGAATATCTATATATTAAAAAGAAAATTGGTGATGATTAGATAAAAGAAAAATTGAAACATGTAATCCACAATATTTAACTCAATTTTAAGATCATTTGCTGTCTCTCACTAACTATATAAATCGAATATCAACTAAGCATGTTCTGTTTTGAAGGCTACCTTCGAATTAATTGAATATCATGTTCTTTTTTCTTTTTTCTTAGTATTCAAAATATACTTCTAAAATAAAAAATATCTTTTTTTTGTTTTGTTAAATTGGGGCTAGGCGAAAGAAGAAATGGAGGAGGGGATTATAAGATGACGTAAAATTTGACCCATAAATTACGATAGTTTTTACAACTTGCGGGATTTTCATGTTATGAAAAAGAAATACAATTTGTAAAAAATTTAAACTTCACGTCCGAACAAAACTTCAATCTCACATCATAATTTCATATCACATGTACAAACGAATCCATAGCAGTCACATTTTAGGCTAACTAACTCTGATGCATGTACATCATCTAAGTGTATCAGCAACGCAGTCCAACAATAAAATCAACATGATAGGCAGATAATGGCCTATCTTTAACCTACCGGGGACTACAACAACAAGAAGATACTCGATATAATCCCATAAGTGAAGTCGTTGATACAACAAAATTAGATTTTTATAATCTAGAAACCTAAGTATTTTGGGGCTAGCAGAAACAGAGGTTCCAAAGCACTTGGAGCAAACTTCCTTGCAAAAAGATAGCAGATTGATGTGTTTCGATCGTTGTACGTACAGTTTTTTCCTTCCAGCATTCTCTTCATAAACTCTTCTGTGATATCTGATTTTCCGAAAGTGGCAGGGTGAGCTCCGCCCCTCGACCAGTCAACCCATGTTATACTTCTGTTTGCCAAGAGATTTGATGCTTGAATAGTCAGCATTGTTGGGAAGTAGTGCTCGTCTACGTAACATGCTGGCCTGCAAAACTCAGCAAACTTGGGGTAGAATATTGTGTCTTCGACTATGAAAAGGGCAAGCTTCCTACTCATTTCAAACCATTGTGATCCTTTGCGCCACTGAGAAATGTTAACCTCTGGTAACATATTCTCATCATATCGTCCTCTTCCATATGGTCCAGGATCATCAAATGCACCAACAAAGCTATGCTTTGACCGACTTATGTACTTGTAGATGACATTGAAATTGTAGAGCGGAATGCATGACTCAGAAAGCAGAACAAACCACTCGTTGGAGATGTCGAGCAATGCATTTGCAAGGAGTCTTCTCTCGGCATCACACATACTCATCTTTCCCCATTCTGTCACCTATTAAAAATGAAGTTACAACATCATCAACACTTTAAAAGGCACAACTAAGCTCAATTCCATTATAAAACATTTCTGAGAGAAGTTCCTAGCGAAGATAGAAAGACGTAAAACCACCCCAAAGAGACAGTCATAGATAACGTGATATGACTACTAGAATACAAAAGCAGTCGTGATAAACCAGCGGCAGAAAAAGAATATACCAAAAACAACATCTCTTAAGATTTTAATCAATGTTTTTGCAGCAAGTTACATTAACGAAATGCTCCTTGGTCAAACTATCATTCACTGAACATTTACAGACCATCACAAGAGGATTATTACTATAATAGAGAAGTCTTGTTCGTTTGCAAGCTAAGTTGCTTCTTTATCAGTAAGTAGGCTGAGTGCTATGCGTTCTTTTTTTTTTTTTTTCTTTTTGGGGGATAACCGAGTTATTCCCGAGGGGCAGTATCAAAACTCGGTAGATAACAGGCACGCCTCTACCCTTCTCCACTTAAATACCAGATATTTATTCGAATCAGGGTTTGAACCCCATGACATGTGCCTAACCCACACATTATTTGTCGACTTATTGGAATAACAAATGCTAATATGATATTATTATATACAACACTCATGCATAAGAGCTAGCGGTCAAACCTAATGCAATATGATTATTAGCCTTCTCATATATTTTTAAATTTCACTTTAAAAGTTCCGTGTTCATTATCCTGCTCACTTTCCTACTTCCTATGGGAAGAGCAAAATGTGCGAAACAGAACATATAAACTAAAACTGAGAAGTATTAACACAAGAATACTGATATAATGCAAAAGATACAGCTCAGACAATTTGGTGTTGGATGAGATGACTGACAAATGTTAGAAATATTTGCTCAGGACAAAGATTTTTCAGGCAACCAAAACGATCTTTGACATTAGTTTTCACCTTCAAAATTTTCCCCTTGTCAGTGGCTCAGTGCTATTTAAAACGCTTTTGAAGCTAACAGTGTGAGATAAGAGGTTTGTAGGAGCTTTACTTATTATCAGAGCACATACACAAAAACTTGAGCAGACAGTCCTAAACTTAGATCAAAATTTTCAGCATTAATCTTTCAAGTATTCAGTAGTCAAGTCACCCACTCCAAGCTCAACTGTCGAGTGGCATGCCAAAATAGACAATTACACTGCAGGTAAGCGTGCTCCGGAGGTATAATTTACAGTGAACAACTGAAGAATGACTTAAACACGCCACATCACTCCATTACTTCTAAATTTGGATGCCCATAGATTCAGATATATAGTGACACCAACAGAGGTACTCCCAAATCAAAATAACATGGGAAACTTTCACATATAGCCACTTAAAAATAATTAATTACTCTCTATAGCTATAGTTTGATAATTACAATTTGTAGCTACATGGGAGAGAGAGGAGAGAGGCGAGCGAGACTGGAGAGAGGCGAGAGGCGAGAGGCGAGAGGCGAGAGAGAGGGGGAAAAGAGTGGAGAAAGGTGAATTGTATATGTATATTGGTTAGATAATTGTATATTATACATATATATTTGTATATATGGCAAGAGAGATTGGGAGAGGGAGGAGAGAGGCGAGCGAGACTGGAAGAGAGAGGAGAGAGGCGAGCGAGATCGAGAGAGGGCAGAGAGAGTGGGAGAGAGGTGAATTGTAAATGTATATAATTGTATATAATTGTATATTATACATATACATTTGTATAAATGGCAAGCGAGATTGAGAGAGGGAGGAGAGAGGCGAGCGAGAGAGGGTAGAGAGTGGGAGAGAGGTGAATTGTATATGTATATAGGTTAAAAAATTGTATATTATACATATGTATTTGTATATCTTGGTGAATATTACATATACAAACATGACTAATTATACAAACTCGAAGTCAGCCCACGTATTTAATGTATAATGTTAGTCGCGAGTGGTAATTATAGCAAACTATAGCTATGATGAGTAATTAAATAGTATAAGTTTGCTTAGCCGCGTAATTTTCCCAAATAACATCCACACAGATTCGAAAAATACTGTATAACCATTTAGCAAGGAGATGGGAACTCATAGGAAACTATGACCAGCGAAAAGAGACTTTACATGACTTGTTGAACGTAATTGTCCAACAAGAACCACAGTACAGACCTTGCTAGTTCATACTAGTCTATAGAGTAGAAATCATAAATGGTATCATGCTTACCTGAAAAGGTTGACTAGTTCGATAGGGTTTTATTCATAAAGAAAGGCCTGCAGTAACTAGTTCAAACTACAGGACTTCAGATCTTAGAAGTTTTGATAACAAACAAGCGCTTCTACATTATTTGTTATCCCACTCAATACCACCTTAATGGTGTACCTTTAAGATCATTCCATCATCTTTTTATTTGGTAATCAACTTCCACAATCAGATATGCTCATGAAACTGGATAACTGATACTTGTAGAGAGAATTTGCAAAAACGTTCAAATCTCTCCTTCAAGAAGCTTAGCAACAATGCATCCCAAAATCCAATCTTCAGATTGTTTGCAAAGAGGAAAAACAAGGCCAAAAACCACATATTCATTAATTATCTCTTTTTCTTTAATAACCCTGCTGTCCAGGTCTGTTCGCGTGCACCTTGACTAATTCCCAGGATACCTACTACCGCCGTCCAGCACAAGTACCAAGAAACTTTGCCCACCGGTGCTTGAATTCTTCGCATCCGCTGAGATATAAACCTAAGACTTCACGATTCTTAACCAACTTCATTGACCACTAGGCCACACCCTTGAGTGCATTAACCATGTCTTTAACATAATCGTACAATATTAGTTGATTGATCAGGTTTTCCACCTTAGATATTAAATATACACTTCATCCAAAATGTTTGCAGCGTCCATCATGATATATGGGTAAACTACCACTTTTGGCATATGCACCAGAATATGCTTGCCCAGAGCTTAAATGAAAACATATATCTCTAACTACAAGCACAACAATACAAATAGCTTATCCTCTCCCCAACTCCAATGTAAAAGAATAAATTTTAAAAAATAGATAAATAGCCTAGCAGAATTGATCCTCCACCTCCAAACTTGAGGGCTTCAGGTCATCAAGGGAGCAAATGGGGAGAGGATCACTGCAAAGGAATTGCCTTATTGGTCATGAAGAATAGATGAATTCCCTCAACACAAAAAGTAAACCTTGATGAATGAAGTCCAGTCATTAAGGAAGCATGAGTTGGGCTAACAAGCCAAAAATGCAATCTAGTACAATGTCAAGCCATATCTCTTTTGCAGGAACAAGTTACATGAACAGACGTAATAGAAGATCAGTTTAGATAGTACAAACTGCAGAGACTCTACATACCACCATCCATCATAAAAAACACAAAAACAAGAAAAGGCAAATCTGCAGGGACATACCTGGCTGGGAATTTGCCTCTTGTAGAACACTGACGAGGCCGGGAAATCAGCCTCAAATGATGGCAATGAATGAATATAAATTGAATAAAACCCCTGATGCCCCTTAAAAAACCTCTCCCAAATAGGTGTCAATGGCAATGGTCCTTTAGTCAAGAACATGAATGCAATCTTAGGAACCCTCTTAAAAGGATACTTCTTTACCCTGGGCACCATTGAAGCCCTCCATAACAACTCTTTATCAGACATAGTATGTAGCAAATTAGATGGAGGATTAATCCAACTCTCTAAATTTTTAGATTCTTCCTCAATACATGGCAATAAACTAGGCTTTATTGTAGGAACTATGCTATGAAATCCAAAATACTTGATCATATAAATACTAGCCACAGAAAAAGTAAAACACAAAAACAGAAACAACATCAGCAAGTGTAGCAGCCTTTGTGGCAAAGCCCTAGTTATGCCATTAGTCCTAGGTACAACTAATGGATCTTTATTCTCCTCCACCATTTGAACAACTCTTGATTGCATCTAATTTACCATCAACTATTCCCCTTCTGGGTATCAACAATCTAACATAAAACTATTGATATCTTTTTCAAAACCCTCAAAAATTGCAAAACCAAGCTTCAGACTTAGTCAAATTACTGTAAAGACTGGAACTTTACAGTAACCGTTTAGAATTGAATGCAGAAGCAGATTAATTTGATAAAAATTGTGATGAAGAATTAAGAAAATACAGAGAATGGGCAGGACTAATCAACTTTTGACAATTAGTAAATGTTATTTAAGGAGACATAAATGGAAAAAGACTCTTTATTATTCTAATCTTGACTAGTAGGAGTTAATTTTTAGGCTGAAAGACCAGATTTTTAGGCATAAAAATGTGAAATAGCAAAGGTGGTAGGGGGAAGATTGAGGAGATGTAAAGAATCAAGATTCTGGTGAGAACGTGTTTGGAGAATGTTGGCACATCACATGCGCAGAAGAAGAGAGAGAGATCCCTTCCAACTTCAGGTTGGTGAGTGGGTGGTGGGGTAGGTGAGGGTTGTGAAGGTAGACAGGGTGAGTGGGGTCCTTAGATGGGTTGAGGGTTTTTTCAAAGGTTTACTAAATGGGGTCGGGGGAGGAAGAGTAGAATATATGCATATTTTATTACTATCTCGTTAAAAAATAGAGAGATCATTTTTAAAAGATCCTTGACTGAACTACATCAAATCTAAGTAAAGGAGAAAAAATAATAAAGAAAGTATAATAATTAATAAGAAAAGTAAAATAAAACCTGCAAGAAAGAAGTAACACCAACAATAAAATAGTGTGATAATTGAAACACAATTCACAATATATGACGATAGATAACAAAAGAAAGGCAAGACAAGACTACATTCCTGCTAACTTTCTACTTGAATACGTGGTCTCAACTCCTTCCTATATTGAGTTATGTTTTCGATAATATGAAGTTGCATCTTGTCATGTCTAATCACCTCTCATCAATATTTTTTTTGCTTATCTCTACCCCTCTATGTACCTCATACAACCAACCTCTCATACTTGCACACTGGGTGTCTGTGCCCTTCTTTTCATATGCCCAAACTATTTCAGTCTCGCTTCTTTCATCTTGTCCGCCACAGAGATTATTCTTACCTTCTCTCGAATAACTTCATTCCTAATCATTTCAGTCCTAATATGTCCACATATTCATATGACGTTCATCTTCTAAATATGTGGGTTCTTGATTGACCATCCCTCCACTCTATAAAACAACCACGGTCTAATCATCATTATGTAGAACTTACTTTAAATTTAGGTAATATCTTATTATCACACAAGACTCTAGAGGCAAGTGTCACACCCTAAATCTAGAGGGGCGCGTCCAACACCTAATGTCTCATTTGACTAAGCCAATCGATATTTTGAATACAAGTTGTATTACCATAAAATTATAAAATTTGGGCTCATAAACTTCCGATACAGAACAAAGGGCAGCCGTAAACACCCTAAGTGTTACAACAAGCCTCCATTTTATTCATATTATCGCAATGCGGTGTGAGATATCATCATCGATGATTCCACTTTCTTGAATTACGGATTAAGATAATTATTATGATACTATATTAGTCGATCATGTTGATATACTTGGTATTACTTTTTTTCCTCTTTTACTATTTGATTTAAAATGGTTAAATGGATTAGACCGATATTTTCAGTTCATATTTATTGACCTAGTTCATTTTTCTCAAGTTTTAATGAGACGAATCAATTATATTTCATTTGGACAAATAGATTTTAATATATTATTAACTCATAAAAATAAAGACAAATATGAGTATTCATACTCTATCATGGCAAGTCAACTCAAATACAATGTATTGTTATTTTTAAAAAATAACGAATATATATATATATATTTTTTTTTTTTTTTTTTTTTATTGAAGGTTAAATATATTCCCTCATATACTCATAATCAATATTCTTACAATATTTTTTTAAAAAGTAGTTTGATCTTCTATTATTTTGAAGTTTAGTTTTTATATAGAGAAGAGACATATATTTTCATTGAACTTGTTTCAAAAAGTCATGTATACGCTTAGACTATCTTGATGACTTATTACAAACTTTTACTTTTAAAAGGGAATTTATTTACCCCTTAAAACTGACGAGGCAAAGAAATAAAATGAAAATAAAACTAAAAGCTTCAATTACAAATAAAAATAATAATTAGAATCACTTTCAACATTCCTTCCTCTACTTACACACCTCTTTCTTCTTCTTTTTCACATCTCTTCTTCTTTATCTTCTATTTTACATCATAATTATTTTTTTTGATTTGCAATTAGGTTAATTCTCATAGATTTGTTAGTGAATAATTATATTTTGTGATAATTTTTACTAAAGGAAGTATTTGAAAGAATTTTGGATATATCTAAGTAAATACTTAAGTTATGTTTAGATGATTTTGATTTATTGTTTCTATCTTTTTTATTTTTTGACTTTGTTAAAGAAATTGTCGCTATTATCAATTTTTAGGTTTGGATGTAATTAGTGATGGCAAATGGGCGGGTTGGGTCAAATGTGGGCGAGTTAAAAATGGATAAACATAAAATGGATAATTATTCAACCCGCCCATATTTGATATGGGTAAAAATGGGTTGTGTAATAAATGGGTTGGATAAAATACTAATTTTCCACATATTTCATGAATAAATAGTTCTTTATTAGGATTTAATATGGAGAAAATATTTTAGTCTTTTTTAGATGAAATCTGTTCAAATTGCTTTATCTAGTTTTATTTTATTATAAAAGTAAAAAAAAAACTTTAAAAAAAATTCGGAATTGGGAGGGGGGGGGGGGGTCTAGCATGGGGGAGGGTCCAGGATAGGGTGAAAAAATAAATATTTGAAGTGAAAAATCTTTTAAAAAACAAACTGAATATTTTTGAAGGGTGGGGGTTTGGTTGGGGGTAGGGGGGGGTTGGGGGTTGGTAAGGGGTAGGGGGTGGGGGACTGATAGGGGGTGGGAGAGTCCAGGGTAGGGTGAAAAAATAAATACTTGAAGTTGCAATTATTTTTTAAAACAAACTTAATTATTTTTTTTTTGGTGGGGGGGGGGGGGGGGTTGGTGAGGGGTGGGGGGCTGATGGGGGACGATGGTTGGGATGAAAAAATAAAATTTTGAAGTTGAAATATTTTTTAAAAATAAACTTAAATTATTATTATTTTTTTTGGGGGGGGGATGGGGGGGTTAGGGGGCTGGTATAGGGGGGGTCAAGGGTAGGGGTGAAAAAATAAAATTTTGAAGTTCAAAATATTTTTTAAAAATAAACTTTTAAATTATTTTTTTTGGGCGGGGTGAGAGTGGGGGGTCGAGAGTTGAAATATTAATAGGGATCCATATATGAAAATTTTGAAAAATCGCTTCTAAAACTTGGCAACAGAAGTTTTTTTGAAATTTTGGAAAAAACTTGCAGTTTACCCATAATATACCCATATTTTAATGGGTAAAATATGGGTATAAGCCCAAATATTACCCATATTTAAAAGGCATAATACATAAATGTGCCCTTTAACTTGGCTTCGAATCACATTTATGTCCTTCAACTTTGGGTCTGTACAAGTAGACACTTAAACTTATATAAAGTTGAACAAATAGACACACATGTCCTACATGTCATTTTTTATCCTACGTGGTGTCCTACGTGTATTGTGCCCTGTAGGACTCATGTGTTTATTTATTTTGTAACACTCCGAAAATCCAAGATGTGTTCTAAAGCCTAACATAAGTGTTATAAGGTTTAAACACTGTTTTAAGGTCTATTTTAATGAATATAAGTCATTTAGGAAGTCTAGAAACCAAAACGTTCAAGAACGTCCATGACGTCCGAAAACTAGTTCAATGAGGTACTAGCGTGCCTTAGCCTATTTGACTAGCTTTTAGAAGTTGGAAAATGATGAAAATTGGTGGAAGGGTGTCTAACATGTATTTAAGTTGATTCATAGTCGAAACGTATGTGCACGACTCCCCAAGGACCAACCAAGGGCCCTTGAGGAAGACTCTTGCATTTTGGGGTCAAGACTGCCTGGGCAGTGTGCACCCACGAGGAAAATCGACGGGGCGTCAATGTCATCCGTCGACCAACACTTATCCATTTTGGCTAATGGTCCATTTGGACCAGTCTATAAATCAAACGACGGAGTGCAGCACAAAGGGGGAACAGTGACCGTCGGCTCACAGACGGACCGTCGATCGGGTTCTCGCTTGTGAGGGCTGTGATTTTCTGCACGTTTTTAATTGGGTTAAATTAATTAATTAGGTGGTTAGTTAATTAGTTAGGGGTTTAGGGAGGTCTAATTAAGTTAATTAATGACCTATAAGACCCTAACCTAATTAGCCTAACCAAAACTCTCATAATTCACAAACGCAAACTCTCTTCCTTCTCTTTTCCTTCTCTCTTCCAAAGAAACCCCATGGAAGACCAAACTAGAGGTGGGTTCAAGGGCTGCAAAAGGTCAATTTCCTCCATAAATCTTCAACAATTATTAAGGTGTGGGATCTCTTTCACCTTTGACACCTCTTTCCTCAAAAGGTTCCATCAAATTAATTTCAAAAGTTGAGTTTTCAAGTGGATTTTCATCCAATACGAAATTGATGTTTTGAATTGCTTTATTTATAATTTTCTTTTATATATTATGAATAGATTAACATATATTTTAACTTAATTATATTATATCTTGATGAATTGACCTAGTTTGAAAAAGATGACCTTTACCTCAGGTTGTGATCTTGATGTGAATTGAGTAATGTTGGTTCAATTGAATTGGTTATTGGTTGAATTACTATTAGATGTTGTTGTTGTATCAATCATGACTAAATTAGGATGAATTATAGTCCTTTCATGCTAGTTCTTGAGAAGTTGATTTAGGTTATGAAATATGTTGGGAATTGACCTAAGTATCTTATCTTAAGTTATGAACTAGTTATTGTGTTATAGTTATTTAATTAGCCTTGTTATCATGTTGGTTATGGTTATATGATGATACTACACCCTAATTGGGTTGAGTTAAAGGGTTGATGGTAAGACCTTGATGATGAATTATGAAGGAGACTTGGTAAGTCCTGTGATCCTTATTACTTACTTCAATTATGGTAAATTGTGATTAAGTCATGATATTGTATTGGAGTATGCCTTGTTTTAGGATTTATAGGGTTGGTATGATGTTGAATTGAAATGTCTTGACTATGGTTTGTGAGGTGTTGGCTAAGATGTATATGTTATAAGGATGGTGAATGATTTACCAATGTGCCTTAACATGAAGTGATATGTAAATGTGTTAACCTCACTTATATGAATTGTAATGAAATGAATATACTCATGCAATTCTATTGAGCTATGATGATGATGTGTGTACAAGGGTTAGACCCTATGACCTACATTAAGTTATGATGATTAATAAAGACGTTAAAGATATTTCAAAAAGGGACTTAGCTTAGCACCGAGTGAACTTAACAATGGGAGGTGATGACTTCTCATAGAGGAAGATTTATCCTATAGTTCCACATGAGGTGTTGACTCCCCTATGAGGGATACTCATCTATTGGGTTCCCATGAGAGGAGGCCCCAATTGTCAACATAAAATATTTTGTTGTTTTCAACCCGCCCCGCAAAAACATACCCTACCCCGCTCCATTCCACGTATTTTGTAAAAAGCATTTCAAATAATAGGCTTAGTAAGTTGTCAACTTAAGAAATTAAAATTTTGTTAGTCGTTAATCGCTAAAATTAACATGTTATAACATTATTTTAACATTACAATGTTTTATAACTCTTTCAATATGTCAGCATCATTTTTTTGGTGGAGTTGAATTGGTTACATTTGACGTAATAACAAAATATTAAATCCAAGTAGTGAGATAATTTTTTCTTCTTTCTAGTTTCTTAACCATTCAAAACAGTTTACGTCAAGAAATTATTTTAATAAATAATGCTATATCACTCTTATAACATGTAAAAAGTTAAAATTAAGTTTGAACCTATTGAAATCACATATACCCGCAATCCGCCCCGCCCCCCATTAATTTAAATAGAACCCACTTCAACCCACCCCGCATCCCACCCGCCTCGCACAACCTTAAACCCGCCCCGCCCCGCATAGCATTAAACTCACCCCGCCCCGCATCCACCCCGCTCTTTTGTCATGCCTAGGACGGGTCATTGAAAAGTGGGCTTAGATTGCCAACACTAGATGTAATTATAGTTTAATGGGTATGACGGTTTTGGGTAATGGGAGGGGGAAAAAAGAAAATTAAAGGTGATGAATAAGATTGATCAATTTTTGAATTTGGTGAAAACAACAACGTTATGAGTATGGTATCGTTGGGTAACAGGTGAAAAAAAAGAGGAGATTGAGGATGGTGAAGACAAAAAATGATATTAATAATGATGATGGTGATATTTGGTGGTGGATGGAGAGGAAGAAGATGAAGAAGATGAAGAATTGAAGGTGATATGACGGTGGTGAAAACAAAGAATCGATGGTGAATAAGGTGGCATCATATGAATAAGGTGGCATCATATGATTTTTTCAGTGACATGAGCGATGAAATGTGTGAGATTTAATGATGAAGAAAATATAATTATTTAAGAATTTTAATAATTATCTAGAGATTAGTTAGTGTATAATATTTCTAAGAAAGTAATTAATAAAGAAAGAAAAGAAAAAAATAAAAAAAAATTATAATTTTTGCCATGACGCTAATGTGGCGGCGAATGATATTACACCACACCGTGTGAGAATAATGTTACACATCTCATGATGGTATTAAATTACCTTTTGAATAGTAAAAACACGTAATAAAATGTTATGATAGTTTAAGCGTGTAAATAATTTTTTTGAAATAAGTTGAGAAAATTTATGTTTTTTCCTTTTATATACTGTTTCAACCCTTTCTTTTGTCATTATTTCTCTTTTCATATTATTTTGTTTAATGCTTCTGCTATAGCATTAAATTAAAGTTTTTTGTTTGTTTGTTTATTTACTTACTCCTAGATCTTATTAGTAGATTATTTCTTTTCTTTTGTAATTAGATCTTATCTAAAAATATTTTAAAGCAAATTAAAGTTTTTGTTCAGTTCAACCATGGTAGAATTTACATTTTTAAAAATAATTATGATTCTAATATATAATTTTAGTGTTGAAAACAATATGATATTCGAGAATTTAAAATCAAAAAGTGAAAATATGATGAACTAAACTCTCACTATGCATCAGATTCATATAAGAGTTGAACTACGAGGGCCTATTGTATAAAATCGTATCTTGTATCTCTCTGTAAGAGACTATTTTCACATTTTGAACTTGTGATCTCCTAGTCGCATCTAAACTTGAATCTCAAATGGAGAATATGTTTTTTCATTAGTTTATATATACTTTTTCAATCTCAATTTATATGATTTAGTTTGACTTAGCACGACGTTTAAGAAAGAAATAAAGACTTTTGAAATTTATGATCTAAAATAAGTCATATATATTTGTGTGGCAAAAATTATTTCATTACAAATAAAATAGGTAAAATTAAATTGTTACTAAATATATAAATATGTCATTATTTTTTAGGATTAACTAAATAAAAAACAAATCATATAAATTAGGACGTAATGCAATTTCATGAAAATAATGTTCTTCTCTTAATTTTATTCTAATGGATATATTATGTAAGTCCAATCATACATTTATCATATTATCATTCATAAACATACTTAATTATACTATAAAGATCTCTCCAAAAGAAATACATACAAAGAAGTAAAATAAAAAGAACTGATGAAAAGAAGAATTGAAGAAAGAATAATGGAGAAAGATAAAAAAGGGTTAGGACGATTTTACTCTATCCATACTTTTATTAAATTTAATTTTATTATATGATTTAGTTGCAATTCAATTTATTTCAACTTTTAATTTAGTTTTAATTCTGCCTATTTTTCACCTCTAAAATGACATTATTATTGAATAAATAAAAAGAGAAAATTTTAGAAATAACAAACATAATAGATATAATAAGATTGTATAGCTATAATTTTGATTGTTGCTCTGCATAGCTATAATTTGTTTGCTACGGAGGCTGCGGTTTGTATATTTCTGTCCGTTTGTATATTTCGCTTGTGAATATAAAATAGGGTAGGCATATATAAACTTTGTATTTATATATTTAGGAATTTTTCAAAACTCTATTTGTATATTTCGCTTGACGATATATAAACATGGTAATTTACTATGATTTTTCATAAATTTTTATACAAATAGCTAGAAACGTATACAAAATACCGAGTTTATACAATAATAAGGAATGAATTATATAAATTCTGAATTTATATAAATCAGACGAATAGCAAAAATTGAGAAAACTATAACCATGAATTAGAATTTTCTTAAACTATAGCTATAGTTTTTAATATAGATTAAATGTTTGCTATTTCTACATAATTTTCCTAAATAGAAGAAGCTAAAAGCCTAATATAATTTGGCCCAATCGGAAGCTCAAACTTTGGGCCCAAACAAAGAAAAGAAAAACAAAATCTGAATCTGGCCATATGTATGTTATAGTTATAATTTGCATAATTGCGCCCCTTAACAAATTTTATGTTTGTTATGGTTATTCATATATATAGTTTGGTATACTTATACAAAAGAATCAATTGTATAAGTATATATTTGGAATCTGTATACAAATAAAAAGTTTTTTTTTGTATAATCTGTGTTTGTATAAAGCTAGAAAGAGAGAAATTAGACAAAAGATAATTGGGCAGAGGAAGATTTGTATTATAGGACGAAAAGATATGTATTTGTATTTGTATTTGTATATACAATTTTCTCTCGCTTTATACAAACACAAACACAATTTATACATTTGTGTTTGTGTAAAGTGAGAGAGGCGAGAGAGAGTGGTGAGCGAGAACATGAGAATGGCAAGCGAGATATCTGGAAAGAGAGGTCTGTATTGTATTTGTATTTGTATTTGTATATACAATTTTCTCTCGCTTTATACAAACACAAATATAATTTATATTGTATAAAGTGAGAGAGACGAGAGAGAGAGTGACGAGTGAGAATCTGGGGAGAGATGCGAATGACAAAGTGCTTGCTACAAATTAGAATCAAATGAAACTGTAGTTATATCATTTGATTTTTATTAATAGTTTGTTATTCAATATAATTTTCAAATCAAAACAATAAATTGGTAACTAATTGACCAAAATCATCATCATCAATTTACCCATAAAATCCGTCCAAATTTAATTTTTTGTTAAAAATGGAGTTTGAATCGATCCTCAAATCATTACTATACATTTTTTCTTAATGCTATGACAGATATTCTCAAATTACATTATTCACGAGAAATCAAAATATCAAAATGAAGATAAAAAAAAGTTCTTCGTAATTAATTCTTGAAATAGTCTAAAAATTGCCTCAGTCCATGTTCAAAATATCCCAAAATTGAGTTAAAAAAAATAAGTTCGATTCAGAGACAATTCGTTTTTTTATGTATATTGATCGTCGTTGAAGTGAGAAAATTATTGCACTTTCAAGCTCACAACGAAGGAGAAATGTAGCGACCCCCTTCGAAGAGATACTACCACTTAACAAGAAACCTAATCTAATACTTACGACATTTAAAACAGATTAACGAAGGACATACTGATTTTAATCTAGTTGAGGGATTAGGTTCATAACGAATAATTTAGTTAAGGATGTGCATCTTGCCCAATTTAAATATTTATTTGATGTCAAAATTGATATGGCGCAGAATTTTAACTTATGACGAAAAAATCCTCTCAAAATCTGTTTAAGTAAATAACAGATGTGTTTTTCATGCATCTATTGTCTTCACACTTAAGGATGAAATAACAAGAATATTATCAACTTTCGAGTACCGAAATCAACCGATTCATGCTTCACACAAACTTTCAAAATAAATAGTAAATTAGCATATTACAAGACTTGTGTTTACATAACCCAAAAAGATCAAAACATATAGTCATACTTATATTAAAACCCATGACGACATGATCAATTCGGCCCTCAAAATTTCATGTAAATATGCAACACATAGATCATGTACAAGTCCCAAGGTTTATACAAAATATAGATGCCTATATGCAAATGTGATCTTCATTAAGGCTCTCAAAATCTCCATCTCAAATGGTCAGCTTCATGCATCCTCTCGAAGATTCCCTACGATAGAAATAACTATAGCAAAACATATAACTTAGTGGTGCAAAAACTATAGGTTCGGAGCCCTCAGATTCACAAAATTATCATTCTCAAGTCAAGAGCAGCACAATTGAAACAAAATCATTAAATCAAGTAAACAATGTACAAAAAGTATGAAGTTCGATATTTAAAGATCCAAATATGAAGAACGCTCATAGCACCATTTTCCACGAGATTCAATAACAAGGCTCTCCTAATGCATACATCATGTCGTCACACTAAGAACAAACAGGTATCAAAAAGGGTCAACGCCCTGTATCAAGAAGGGTCAAAGCCTAATAATCAAGAGAGCCAATAACCATATTAAAAATGGCTTTCTAGGTCATACTTAACATGGACAACTTCCATTCTTAAGACGGACTAAAAATTCAGAGTCAAGATGAAAAATAATCCGAATCAAAAGGCATGCCAATAGTGACAAAGTCACATCCACAAAAAGGACAAGGTCCCAACAAGAGTGCCAAAAGATCAAAAAATCTGTACAAGTAGGCGAGTTGCACAAACGTCTTTAATGTCTTAAAGGATGCCAGCACAACAATGCAAAGTTACAAGACGTAACAAAGGTACCAAGATCAACTTTCAGATATACCAGCAGGTAAAAGAGTGCAAGTACAAGTTTATACACAAACTTCAATGATTTAGCAAAGAAACAATCTAACACCACTTCAAGAGTTCAAACCCTAGACAAACCAACGTATGAAGATTCTCAACTTGTTCACGAGTATATATAACCTTAAAAATGCAATCAAATAACTTTTTTAATTCCTAATATCTCAATAATGTCGAAGTAAAACAGAATTATCATCACAAGTAAGCTTAGCCTGTACAAATACGACTATGCTCCCAAAAGAATATTTATTGGCCAGCCTAGTACCTCACGTCACAACCTAAATTTGAAAAGGAAAACGGTAAAACTGGATTGTATATCCTTCATGAAAGATGTAGGTACATCTCTTAAGGTTGCAAATAATCAAGAATCACCGCAAAATATATTTTGTAAAAAAATATATCATCACAACACTAACAGTTGTCCATATATGATTTTAAATACGAAATCTGGACAGAACTTGTCCTATGTTGCGTCCCATATTTCGAATCCATAACAGCAAAATTAGAGTTTTACATAAACATAAGAGTTATACATATGCTAATTAGCTTTCCAAATCATATTTACTCACTGTAAACTAAGTTCTATTGAACGAGATATGATTAAAATTCCAAACATTACCCAACATAGAAATAGATTATTCATCACTTACCAAAGAGAAGTGTGTGTCTTGAATTCCAGCAAAAATGACCTAGTTGTTCTCTTGATTTTGAAGAACAACTTGTTAGATAATGTTCTAAGGTTCCTATACTTCAGGTGAGACGAAATTCACTAGAAGAGGTGTCAAAATATAGTCTCAAAAGTGAGGCTAGTCACATGTACATCTGTCACTAAAAGGTGCTGCCCAAATTATTGTGTGCTGCCCAAAATGCATACATATACACCTATATGTATATACTTAATACCAATACTTTCAATTTATATGTAATTCTAATTAGTCAAATTACGCAAATGTCCCCATACAATACCTTAAATTACAATCACAATTTATGGTTAGCAAGGTTGCAAATATCACAAAATTTCATGATCTCAAAATGAGAATAATACATATTGTAGTAATTAAGCAACGGTAAATCGACATGTGACTCTTGGTTAATATTTTGGGGTGTTACAAGAAATCTTCGTAGAAGTGAAAGTCACATATATAACTTGGCTTCGGGAGCTCGCAAGTACGAAATTGTGATGCGTCTCTTCCTTGTAAAATTAGAAGTAGAAAAAAATCACAAGTGCAATTGTATCATACATAATTGAACTAACAACCTCGAAATAATCTCAAAACTTGGGTTTCAACCCTCGAAATCCAGTGGGGACCTTCGGAACAAATCAATAGTGTAAATTAATCATAAAGCATATTTAGGCAGCTTATTGAAATCTTCAAATTAGTATTTTAATTTTTTTATCAAATATTAATCGTGATCAACTCTAAGCTTATGAAGAACTCAAACTTCAATCAAGTTTCCAAAACACTCCCAAAAGCATTCCATCGGGAAACATTATGAACTTTCAACTAGACTATAAATCATCCTTTGACCATTCCAAATATTGACTTTGGTCAATCTTTCTAAGTTTTCAACTCCCAAACATAAAAACTACCCCGGAGCATATGAAGTCAAAACTAACGCTATAGGAATGATCAAATAGAAAAAATAAGAGGAAAATACAAAAAAATCTTAGGACACTACATATATCTTTATAATTTACGTTCTACATAACTTAGGCAGATAATAACATTGTGTTTTGATCAAGGATCGTTACATAAGTCCTCATTTTTACATTCTCACCAATTTTGAGAAATTAGATACAAAGTCCACATGAGCCTTGCATCTTCTATATCAAGTTAGTCATATAGTCACCGGAGAGGCTTTTGCTTTTGTATACTTAGTCACGAAAATACTATTGATGTATTCAACAAGCCTCGGGGACAAATAAACGTGAATTAAAAGTATCTGATATCTTTCTACTATTTTTTAATGGTAAGATTTACCCAAAAATTCAAACGACAAAAGAAACTTTTGTTATCAACTAAGTGTTCATTTTATTAACATGAAAATAATAATAATAATAATAATAATAATAATAATAATAATAATTCGTGTGGTCACTCATTTTGTTTCCCTTTTAAGTTATCCATTTGGCTAAACAAAATTACTATTCACATTTACTCAGAATAAATACTTTATTTGATAATCAATGTTTGACCATGAAAATTTAAATTTAATTTGAAGTTATGTTTCTAATTTGAAAAAGAACTTATTGCTTATTTTCTAACTCATTCTTAAAATAGTAGGACATGCAAATATGAATATTATATCACATACTGAAATATATATATATATATATATATGATCGAGCCTATTCATATATTAATTATCCTTAATTTGCTTTAGAGATAATTACTTGAAAGTAAATTGACCCAAATACATAACTAAAATGGGTCAAGATTTTTAAACTTAACCAATTTTAGCTATTTTCTCTGTTTAAAAAAGAATGACCTTCTTTTCTTTTTGGTCAGTTTAAAAAAAATGACCTCTTTCTTTTTTCGGTAACATTTTAATTTCAGTTTTTCACGTGGTATGTTTAAGGCGACAAGATTAAAGGATAATTTTGTACATTTTATATAACTTTAAATTTGGACCACAAGATTCAAAAGTCTTATTTATTTTCTTAAACTTCGTGTCAAATCAAACTAGACATTTCTTTTTAAAACGGAGGGATCTATCATTGTCCCCTACACACCAAATACACACACATACTCTCTCTCTCACACACACACTCTCTCTCTCTAATATGATTTTATTAGCTACTTTATTAATTGGAGAAAGTTTCTTCGATGAAGGTGATTTTTGCAACGGTGGTGATGACATAATCAACTCATTTGCTTGCTTTACTTGTTCGGAGTGAAATGGATGATCTCATATGTACATATTGTGACCCCTACTTTTTACTTATTAAGTGAGTGTTTTATCTCTATTGGAGTTAGTTCTATTGTCATTGTTAAAATCGTAGGCAACCATTGTTGAGGCTCGAAACTTCAAAGTTTGAAAATCGATTTTTTTCACAAATAAAATTCTATCAAGTGAGTATTGTTGCAAAAATCGATTACATATTGAGAAGCCTAAATATGAAATCTTGGCTGATTTGGTGCAATTTAAATTTTTGAGTTGTTTTTGGATTAATTTGATGCTTGGATAAAAGGAAGTGGATGAAGTTCATTTTTTGTATATTAATGGATAAGATTGTATATTATTATATGGGTGTATAAATATCTCATATAAATTTGGGAAATTTCGCGGCTAAGCAAACATATACTATTTAATTACTCATCATAGCTATAGTTTGCTATAATTACCACTCGCGACTAACATTATACATAAATTACGTGCGCAGACTTCGAGTTTGTATAATTAGTCATGTTTGTATATGTATAATTCACCAAGATATACAAATACATATGTATAATATATAATTTTTTAACCTATATACATATTCAATTCACCTCTCTCCCACTCTCTTCCCTCTCTCGCTCGCCTCTCTCCTTCCTCTCTCAATCTCGCTCGCCTCTCTCCTCCCTCTCCCAATCTCGCTTACCATTTATACAAGTGTATATGTATAATATACAGTTATATACAATTATATACATATACAATTCACCTCTCTCCCACTCTCTGCCCTCTCTCTCGCCTCTCTCGATCTCGCTCGTCTCTCTCCTCTCTCTCCCAGTCTCCCTCGCCTCTCTCCTCCCTCTCCCAATCTCTCTTGCCATATATACAAATATATATGTATAATATACAATTATCTAACCAATATACATATACAATTCACCTTTCTCTCACTCTTTTCCCCCTCTCTCGCCTCTCTCCTCTCTCTCCCAGTCTCGCTCGCCTCTCTCCTCCATATAACATGTAGCTACAAATTATAATTATCAAACTATAGTTATAGAGAGTAATTAATTATTTTTAAGTGACTATATGTGAAAGTTTCCCTATAAATTTATATAATATTGTATATTGAGTGCTTAATAGTGTATATCAAGATTTAAACATTTTTCGTAAAAAAATAAAATATAAGAATTTTGTATATTGTTGTATACCAAATGTATATCGTTTTATATCAAATGTATAAGATTTAAATATGTTGAATAGAGTGTATAATTAAAACGGAAAATGGCCTAAAATACCCTCGAAGTATTGGAAATGGTATAAAATTACCCTCCATCCACCTATTAGCTCCAAAATGCCCTTTTCATCTACCTATTGGCTCCAAAATACCCTTGTCATCCACCTTTGGGTTCAAAATTGATCACTTATTTAACTATTTTATAATTAAACTATTTAAATATTTTTTAAAATACTTGGCGCTCAACTATTGGTTATAATTTAATTTATTAATATAATTTCTAAAACCAACTCACTACCCACTCATTATTAACTAAACCCCACCCAATTAATAAACAACTAGTACACGTACCCGCGCGTTGCGCGGATATTATAAGATATAATAATTTTTAAAATTAAAAATAACTAAAAACAATTATTATTGAGTAAAAAAAAATACATGAATAATCATATATAATGTTTTAACTATACATATAAAACTAATGCTAATAAAATTTTAGCCTAATTTACGTGTAATGGGATATATTCTTCAAAGATACTAAGCAGTATTTTACAACTTCTCCTTTATCTAGTATAATGAAGATTAATAGCATATGTGATGTGTGTTGAATTGAGATTTGTGCTAATTAATTTAATTTTATGTTCATAGATCAATCTAAAACCTAATATAAAAATATTAACTCTACCACATAAAAATAAATTATTGCATAGCAAAAATTAAAAGTTGAACAAAATGAAGATCTTCTATTCCTTTGATTTACTATAAGTCTCGTCTTTGTTGTTTAAGTGTTCCTTTATAAATACTTTCTTTTTCTTTCTTTTTTCGTTAGTTGTTTTATTTATATGCATTTTGTATTATATAATATTACTTATTTTTTTGAAAAAAGATTGCGTAAAAGAAATAGATTTTAATAGTTTAAAAGAATCCAATTTGTAAAATAGGAAAAAAAAAAACTTTAAATAAATATTATTTTTTTAATTATCAGCATCCAAATAATGTTTATAAATGATCTTTTTACATGAAATTATTTAATTGTTTTGTTAAAATTTATTCAAACCGAAAGTTTTAAAATTATGACATGTCTATATTTTAAAAAAATTTCATTATAAAATACAGATCTGAAATGTTTTGATAATTTCTTTTTTTTTTTTAAAAAAAGTTACTAAGTTGAAATAATTTAAAATCCAACAGTTACAGATTTTTTATGGTGCTAATATGTGATACTTTTACCTCTACTATTACATATATTTTTTGGTCTATAAAAAATGGTATATTATTATTTTATTAAATAAAATAGTCTATATATAATGACTTAATTTTACATTTACGTTAATTTAAGTCAATTTTTTGAATTTTTATTTAAAAGATGTAACACTTAAATAAAGATTTACACTTACATCACTCTTATCTTTTGAACTGTTTTTAAATTATTTCTTATTTAAACATTCAAAGTACTTTAATCCTTCTTAGTTTTAGTAATTTTAAAAAACATATTTTTGTGGTGCTGACATGTAGCGTTGTGCTGCATAGATATTTAAAAATAAAATTATTTATAATTAAAAACAACCAATCAAAATTATTATTCACTTAATAATATTTTTAACATTAATTTATTTTTTGAGCATGTTAAATTAAAATTATTAGTGCAAAATTTAATTTTGTTCTTTTATTATTTTTGTGATATTTAAATAATAAAATATATGTTAACAATTTACTAATTCTAATATTCCAAATAAAATATTTAATGTCAGAACAGAGCGCATTATAATAATTTATTCTACTTTCCAGTACATATTAATAGAATACATTACTTTCTTTAAAATTAAGGTGTTTAATTAAATCATATCTTTTAATCTCGAACTTCATTTGAAATTCTTCAATTATATTCAAATAAAAAATTATTTGAATTCAAATTTAAACTATTACTCGGATTAGGTGGAAGTATTGTTCTACCGTCAGTCTTAGAAACATTTTTTCAACTAATTTTATATAATAATATATATTAGCTATAAAATTGGTAAGGATAAAATTTAAAATTTAACCATTTGTATTAACACTCTTCTCAATTCAAATATTTTTAAAAATTCTATAAAAGACTTTCAAAATATTATAATTACTTTATGATTAAATTTTTATCTTTTAAAATAATTAAACTATTTTATAGGCCAGACCACACGTAGGCCGTGGGAGAATTATTATTATTACAAAGACTTTAAAAGGATTATCATTATTATTATCTTCTTCTTCTTGTTGTTGCTGTTATTATTTCTTTTGTTAATATTATTATTAGCACCTGAATTCTTATTTAATCATCTTACTTTTAATGAGTAAAATTTATTTTATTTAAACTGAGAAAAACACTTAATATCACTTGATGATATTAAGCATTAAAAATTTAAATGCAACTTAAATACTGGGTTCCATTAAATAAAGATTAGCCAAAAAAAAGTTTTTCTTTGTAGCACACATTAATTATTTTCACATAGAAATATGAAATAACTTATTTATAAAATAAAGTAATAACATAATTGAAATTATTTTTGAACAATTGAACTTTATCATTATATTATATCATATTTATCGATATTGTTAAACAATGTAAAATTTTAAATTAATTTTACCATGTAAAATGTTTGTTTGAGTTTACTGCTAATCTACTCAAGTGTATGATTTATGATGAAGAAAGGAACATGATTATTATCATAATAATTTAATCTATCCATGAGTCTGAATAAAAGAGATGTTCAAATCTGTGTAGAAAATATTAATATTTAAGAATTCATAATACGTAAAAATAACATACGGTTAGAATAATTATATGAATCAATAGAAAATGTATAAGACGTATTACATAAAAAATTAGAGATTCATTTTAATAATTAAAATTTATATTAAACACCTATGTCGAATATTACAAATACCTTCTTAGACTTATGATTTACTATATCATTAGACACTGCGTATTAATTGCAAAATCAATAAATTTGTTATCTCTGATCCTATGACTACAATTTGTTGAAAAATAAAATAAAGATACATAAAAAAGGATTCAAACATGAAATAAATAAATAAATAAATAACAAATATGATATTTATTATGAAAATATCAAAGAATTAATTGGAAAGTAAAATTATTATGAAAATCATATGAAAAAGTAAAATTCAAACAATTAATGGTCAAGTTTATCATGCACAGTTGTATTCTACATAAGATTGACAATTGTCGTATAATATTTTATTCCTATTATTATAACAATGTACTATTTTTAATTAGTTGCATCGATCTATAGGACTTGCTTTGAATTTAAATTCAAAATATACCCCCACGTATTCTTGATTTACTTCTTGATAACATGACTCAACCAAATTCATAAAATAATAATTAGAAGCACTCACATGTACACCTCATTTTGAATGGAAACGTGTCTTGTACAAACAATTCTTTTTTCATCTTGTTCGTGTCAAATTGGCCTTCAATATGAATTTTAAATTTTAGAAGAAAAAATATCTAAATGTTAAAGTAAACTTGAAAGAAAGGAGCAATGTCGTATAATTAATTGGAATAATATGGGAGGAAAAACTTTAAAGATGCATTTACAATTAAACACTTTATGTCAAAAGAATTATCTTAGTTACATTCATTTTGTGTTTTGAGGAGTTCCAAGAAGTCTTATCTAGTTACCGCTATTTCTTGTTGCAAGTTGCACGAACATTGGTGTAGTTAATTAATTAAAAAAAAAAAATTGTAGGTAATGAGTTCATGGTAAAGTTAAAAAGTTGTAGTTGCCTTAAAATTAAAAGAACATTTTAAATTTGAAAACTCATACAATAATGAGGGAAATTGTAACCGTTTACAAAACTACAAGTATTAAATTAAATTTTATGTGTTTATCTTTTAATTTTATGTGTTTATCTTTTAAATACGTGCCCGCGCGATGCGCGAATAATATGAAAGTATTATTTCTAGTTGTTTCAGATTGCAATGATTGATGATATTAAATCATATTATCTTAAAGAAATAGAACTATTATATTCCACAATGAAATGTACTAACCTTCATTCTTCTCTATCACTAACTCCAATAATAAAATCTATATGAATAGACAACGAATCATTATGCAAGTATCAAATAATTTTTTTGTTTCACGTTTTTATTTTAATTATACAGTTCATGATTTTAAAATTAAATTGCCAAACATTTATTTTTAATTAGTTTACTATTTTGCATGAATGAAATACAAATAATTGAGCATACATGCAACTTCTTTAAAAAAGATTAATTTAAATTTAAATTCGATTTTATCTGATTTAGAGTTAATTTTCAAATCAAATTATAGAAGATCAATTTGTGACTTCCAATTCAAATTCAAAATTTAAAAATTTAGCATTTAATACTAATTTTTATTAACTAATTTTAAGCAAATATTATCCTATATAAATAGTTTTTAAAAATAAAATTTATCCTTTTATAGTTTCAATTTAGAACTGACTTATTTCAAACTAACTAATTTTTTTTGTAATTTTTACCCTTAATTTTTAAATATTTTTGTAGTTGCAGTTTAGAAATATAAAAATTATAAAAAACTTACTTAAAGTTATCGTCCCCAAAATGCATATTATATATATTGTAAATTATCACATACTTTTTTTTATTTATATTATGTGTTTAAACTAAATTGCTATTGCAAGAAATTCATATGTATGCGTTATGCCATTCCATGATAAAAATATATATTATAATAATATCTTACATATTATGTTTAGTAAGCTTAATATTAAAGTAAAAACCTAAAATTAAAAATTTATATCATTAGTATACCTAAGTACAAAATTATCCAAAAAGTTATTTAACCATCACATATTGTGTGATTTTGCTTATGATAATTTAATAACATATAAAAAGTTGGTTAAAACAAACATAACAGACAATAAAAGTATATTTATACACAATTGATATTGAAATGTTTGTGCTCTTTAATCATGAAACAATTTTAATTTTTTATCGGAGAAGATAATAAATCGTGGATGAGAAGTTGTCATTGTAGACAATAATATTCGCGTCGAGAAAACAATAATCAAGAACGGAAAATTATAGCAACAATCGATTTATTATTTCAAGTGCGAGTGTTACAATCTCTATGATTCCTCTGAATTCGTCTTTTCAAATATAATTCAAAAGGCTTTTAAAGCTTGATCTTGAACTTGGAATTTATCTTGATCTTGATCTCTATCTTGATCTTGATCTTTTTATGTTGAACTTTATCTTGATCTTGAACTTGAACTTAAACTTTATCTTGATCTTGACTTCTAATTGAATCCAAGGGCTTCGAGCTTGATCTTGAATCTGGTGGTCTTGATCTTGATCGTTCTTGAAACTTGAATGCTTGAATCTTTAAACTTGTAGAGAAATCTGCGGCTTTTGATCCACGAGCTTCTCTAGCTTCTTGTTAAAATTCTTGGTCCCTTTTCTGAATTATGAGACCCCTATTTATAGTTTTAGAATAGAGGAGTTGCGATTGGAACAGGACTCCCTTCGACCAATCAGATTTAAGTGAAATATCATATGGGTTTTATGGAGCGGGCTTTAATTAAATTCGTATTTATCTGAATTTAAATAATTAAATCAATTATATTAATCCATAATATTTATTTGAATTAATATATTTATTAATTTAATATAATTCAAATCATTTAATAAATTTATATTTGAATAAATTTTAAATGATTACAAATGCCCCCTGCTTCAAGTCATGTCGGAAGTATTCTTAAAGACGAGACTTGAAGTATTGATTTAACATTATCATGATATTATGAGGAAATATTGACTCAATATCATGATATTATTATTATTATATCATAATAATCTCTACATGTAGAGAAAACCATCATTAACTGTCACATGATACATGTTAAGAGTGGGCTTCAATTTTCGCGAAAGTTTGAATTTTGTCCTTTAATCTTATTGACCAAAGTCAACTAGGAATGAAATGATTCACTAATTTTTTCTAGTCACATACGATTTCCAGTAGTCATACACGTCGAATCCTATTAGGAGTCCTTTAGTTACATGACTTCTAATTTGACTCCAATTAGAACTTGGAATGTTCTATATAATTTATGTTGAAATCCATTTAAATTCAAATTGTAGTTGAACTAGAAGTTGTATTCCTACTCAATTTCAAATTCATATATCTTTTCTATTGTTCTAGTCAAAAAGAATTTGTAATTGGACTAGGAAAAGAATTTTATTCCCATCACATGACATCTATAAATAGATGCATTGTATCCACAATTTTTTCAATTACGAATTGTGAGCTACAAGCCAACGACGAAAGGGGCATAATTGAAGGTAATTTTCCACCCTTTTTCTGATTTTCGTCACTTTCTTTACAGCTTGACGCGTCTGTCGTAGAAAATTCATATCTCATTGTAGAAAAATCAAAATCATGAACGGTTTGATTTTCCTGAAACTAGACTTCTCGATCTCTAACATATAAAAAATTCAGAATTTAATACATTCCGAATCTTTTTCGATGATTTTTTGAAGTTAGCTCTAGATTCTGTCATGCTGAAAATTCCAGAGTTGTGCGACTTTACTAAAACTCTCGTCTCTTAATGTAGGAACGACGAACTCACGATCCGTTTGATTATTTAGAATCTATACACAAAGGTTTTCAAAGTGTCCAAAATTCAAAATTTAATACCTTAAGAATCATTCTAAATGATTTTTTTGAAGTTAACTTTAAATTCAGTCATGCTGAAAATTTCAGATTTGTGTGGCTTCACTAAAACTTTTGTGTCTTGATGTAGGAACGAAGAAATCACAAGCCGCTTGATTATTTCGAATCTACACACAAAGGTCTTCAGTGTGTCCAAAAGTCAAAATTTAATATCTTTAGAATCTTTCTAGATGATTTTTTGAAGTTAACTTTAAACTCTACTATGCTGAAAATTTCAGATTTTTGTTGCCTCACAAAATATTTAATATCTCAATCTCAGAACATCGTCGCAAAAATGATTGTGATGGCTTGAAATCTTACTTCAAAGGCTTAGTTATCACCAAGAAAATATTGTCTTAAGTCTAACCTAGTTAGCTTAGCATGACTTTCAAGTCTCAAACGTCTCGACAGGTAACAATTTCTCCTCTACTTTTTTTTGTGTGTTGTCATCCCCCATTTTTGTAGGTAGGCGTCAAAGGACGATCCATGGAGAAGGTAGTCTTATGACTCAAAGGGATGAGTACTCATTCCCGCCTTAAGAAAGGTAACTTCATGGCATTCTTAAGGCGAAAGCGGATAGATGTAAATCCCCGCCTTAAGAAAGATAACTTCATGGTAATCTTAAGGCGAAAGCGGATAGATGTAAATCCCCGCCTTAAGAAAGGTAACTTTATGGTATTCTTAAGGCGAAAGCGGATAGATGTAAATCCCCGCCTTAAGAAAGGTAACTTCATGGTAATCTTAAGGCGAAAGCGGATAGATGTAAATTCCCGCCTTAAGAAAGGTAACTTCATGGTATTCTTAAGGCGAAAGCGGATAGATGTAAATCCCCGCCTTAAGAAAGGTAACTTTATGGTATTCTTAAGGCGAAAGCGGATAGATGTAAATCCCCGCCTTAAGAAAGGTAACTTTATGGTATTCTTAAGGCGAAAGCGGATAGATGTAAATCCCCGCCTTAAGAAAGGTAACTTCATGGTATTCTTAAGGCGAAAGCGGATAGATGTAAATCCCCGCCTTAAGAAAGGTAACTTCATGGTATTCTTAAGGCGAAAGCGGATAGATGTAAATCCCCGCCTTAAGAAAGGTAACTTCATGGTATTCTTAAGGCGAAAGCGGATAGATGTAAATCCCCGCCTTAAGAAAGGTAACTTTATGGTATTCTTAAGGCGAAAGCGGATAGATGTAAATCCCCGCCTTAAGAAAGGTAACTTTATGGTATTCTTAAGGCGAAAACGGATAGATGTAAATCCCCGCCTTAAGAAAGGTAATCTAAAGGTGTCAAGACTTGAAAACTTCAAATTTAACACTTGAATAATTTAAAGGCTTCAACTTGCAAACTTAAAAGATTTAAAGATCTCAACTTGCCGAATATTTGAAGACCTCAACTTGCAGACTTGAAGAATTTGAAGACGTCAACTTGCATATTTGAAGAATTTGAAGACGTCAACTTGCAAACTTGAAGAATTTGAAGACTTCAACTTGCAGACTTCAAGATTTTAAAGACTTCAACTTGCAAACTTGAAGAATTTAAGGACTTCAACTTGCAGACTTGAAGAATTTGAGGACTTCAACTCGTAGATTTAAAGATTTCAATTAGCGGAGTTAAAGAATTTGAAGACTTCAACTTGCAGACTTAGAGGATCTGAAAACTCCAACTTGTAGACTTAAAGAATCAGAAGACTTAAACTTGCAGAAAAGAATTCGAAGACTTCAACTTGTTGACTTAAATAATCTGGAGTTCAACTTAGAGACTTAAAGAATTTGAAGACTTCAACTTGCATACTTGAAGAATCTAAGGACTTCAACTTGCAGACTTGAAGAATTTGAGGACTTCAACTCGTAGATTTAAAGATTTCAACTAGCGGACTTAAAGAATTTGGAGACTTCAACTTGCAGACTTAGAGGATCTGAAAACTCCAACTTGCAGACTTAAAGAATCTGAAGACTTAAACTTGCAGAAAAGAATTCGAAGACTTCAATTTGTTGACTTAAATAATCTGAAGACTTTAACTTAGAGACTTAAAAATTTTGAAGACTTCAACTTGCATTCTTGGAATAAAGACTTCAACTAGATTCTTGGAGGATTTGAAGACTTCAACTTGTATTCTTCAAGGATTTAAAAACTTCAATTTTGAAGAAACTTCAAGCATGATGAAACTCATATTTTTTCAAGGGTTTGCCCCCATCTATTGACTAATCAATACTTCGTACAAGTCTAACGTTTGATGAGACAAAAGATAATAAAATACTTATCTCTTTAATTGTCATGTGACATCAAGTGGGAACATGTATTTCTTTGACACTCATGCAACTGAACTTAGAATATGGTTCTAAGCGCCTACGTACCTCAGTGAAGAGGATCAAGTCACAACGTAGTTCTGGGGGTTTGAGTTTTCTTTGTTTTTTTATTTTGTGTCGTACACAGTTTATACTCTTTCGGGCCAAGAGTGACATGCAGTTTAGGCTCGTACCTTAAGGAGCATCATATTACTTCAAGGGTAGTACCTCTTTAGGAATTTGGCGTTAATAGGACCGATCCTTAAGCCATCAACATCAACAAGCTTGTAAGCACCATTTGAATATGCTTCTTGTACAACATATGGTACATCCCACTTTGAGGTAAATTTGCCCCCAGACTTGTGCGAAGTAATGATGGGTCGTCTTACTGCGAGAACTTGGTCTCCAACTTGGAAACACCTCAAGCGAACCTTTTTATTGAAAGCACGAGATAAACGAGCTTGATAACATTCAAGGTTTTGTTGGTCTTCTAGCCTTTTTTCATCAAGTGCTTCTAACTCAGCAAGACGCAGTCGAGCATTGTCTTCTTTAGTGAGCCCTTCTTGGATAGCAAGTCTCAAGAAAGGTATTTGACGCTCAAGTGGCAAGACTGCTTCAACTCCAAAAGCAAGTAAATATGGTGTTGCTTGAGTTGGAGTGCGGTATGTCGTTCTATATGCCCACAAAGCTTCTTCCATTCTTTCATGCCAATCTCGTTTGGACTTGGATACAACTTTCTTGAGCAGGTTACATAGAGTCTTGTTGAATGCTTCATCAAGACCATTGGCGGCAGCATGATACATAGAAAATTTACGCTGCTTGAAGTCAAAAAGATCACAAATCTTGTTCATTAACTTGTTATCAAATGGCTTGCCATTGTCAGTTATTATGTAGCGAGGGATACCAAAGCGATAGATGATATTCACTCAAATAAAATTTGCAACATTCTCTTTCTTCACTTCCTTAAGGGCGACAGCTTCAGTCCACTTTGAGAAGTAATCTGTTGCAGCCAAGATGTACAAGTGTCCACCAGAAGATTTTGGTAGTGGCCCTACAACATCCAGTCCCCAAGCGTCACATGGCCACGATGCAATGGTTGGGTGCAATATTTCGGGTGGCTGATGAATGAAATTCGCATGAAATTGACAAGCATCGCACCTCCGGGCATAATCTAAGCAATCCTTCACCATGGTTGGCCAGTAATACCCCATCCTCTTTATGTGAAAGTGAAGTTTCGGTCCATATTAATGTGATCCACATACTCCTGAGTGTGCTTCTTGAAGAGCTTGAATCGTTTCTTCCTCTCCCAAACATCGTAATAACACACCCTCAAATGATCGCCTATATAATGTCTCCTTGTAGTAAAGGAAACGAGGTGCACGACGACGTATGTCAGTTCTTCTTCTTGGATTTTCTGGAAGTATCCCATAATACAGGTAGTCAATGATGGGTTGTCTCCAATCTTCCTTCGCGGCTTCAAAAATGGCGACGATATGATCAAGCTCATTTGCAATATATTCTTCCTCATTTGACGGTGATACTATCCATTTTTGACAGACAGTTACTTGCGTTTGATCAAAAAGGGTTAGCGTTGAAGCTAGAGTAGCCAATGCATCAACTTTCATATTCTCTGTTCTATGCACATGTTGAAGGGTTACATCTCCAAGCCATCCTATAAACTTTTGAGCATAATCATGATAAGGGCGCAATTCAGGCTTTTTTACCTCATAACTTCCCAAGAGTTAATTAATTACCAATTGAGAGTCACCAAAGACTTGTAAATGTAATTATTTCATGTCAACGGCCATTTCAAGTCCAAGTATCAGTGCTTGGTATTCAGCTACATTATTGGAGCAATATTGTTTTAGAGTAAAAGAGAATGGTAGAATCTCTTCTTGTGAAGTGATGAACACCACGCCAGCACCAGCTCCGCCGCGATGTGCAGCCCCGTCAAAGTACATTTTCCAAGGAGGTTAAACTTCAATTAACATCGCATCTTCATCAGGAAACTCATCAGTTAAATCCCAATCATTTGGTATAGGATGGTCTGCTAAGAAATCCGCCAATGCTTGTCCCATCACGGATTTTTGAGGGATGTATACAATCTCAAATTATTGGAATTGGAGGTACCATCTTGCTAGTCAGTCACTAAGGACAGGTTTTGACATAACAAACTTGATGGGGTTTGCTCTAGAAATAAGGCGAACAATATGAGCTTGAAAATAATGCTTCATTTTTTGAATTGAGAAGACAAGTGTCAAGCATAACTTTTCAAGTGGCGAATAATTCAACTCATTCGGCGTCATCGTTCTACTTAAGTAATAAAGAGCATTTTCTTTGCCTTCACTATTCTCTTGAGCTAACAGGGCTCCTACAGACCTTTCTTGTGCTGCAATGTAGAGTATCAATGGTTTTCCAGGTATAGGGGCTGCCAAAACCGGAGGTTTCGCTAGATACGATTTGATACTTTTAAAGGCATCGCTACATGTTTGGTCCCAATTAAAAGGAGCACCTTTCTTCATGAGGTGACTGAATGGTTGACATCTCCCCGCTAGATTTGAGCTGAATCTTCTCAAGTAGGCTAACTTTCCTTGGAGACTTTTTAACTCGTGAATATTTCGAGGTTGAGGCATCTTTGATATTGCATCAACTTTGGTTTGATCAATTTCAATTCCTCGATGTCTCACAATAAAGCCAAGGAACTTGCCGGAAGTAACTCCGAAGGCACATTTCAATAGATTCATCCTTAGTTGATATCTTCGGAGTAACTCAAACACCATCCTTAAGTCTTTCAAATGATCACCCCTCTTTCTTGACTTTACTACCAAATCATCCACATAGCATTCGACATTTTTATGGAGCAAGTCATCAAAGATATTTTGCATAGCCCTTTGATATGTGGCACCAGCATTCTTTAAACCAAATGGCATCACTTTGTAGCAATAAATACCTTTTGGCCTGCGAAATGCGGTGAGTTCTTCATCTTTTGGTGACATGCGGATTTGATTATATCCAGAAGAACCATCCATGAACGACATTGCCTCATAACCAGTGGTGGCATCAATCATCAACTCCGGGATGGGAAAAGGAAACTCATCTTTAGGGCATGCATTATTGAGATCTCTAAAGTCAACGCGAACTCGAATTTGACCATTCTTCTTCCTCACAGGAACAATACTTGAAATCCATGTGGGATATTTGACCTCACGAATAAAGCCTGCCTCAATGAGTTTGTTAACTTTATTTTCTATCAACGGAATCAAGTCTGGTCTAAAACGTCTTTGAGCTTGCTTAACAGGACGAGCACTATTTTTGACTGCCAACTGATGGACCGCTACTTTAGGATTCAATCCAGGCATTTCTTTATAACTCCAAGCAAAGACATCCCTGTATTCTTTGAGTATATTTATATAATCTATTTCTTCATCTACTTCAAGAAATGCACTCAAGTAAGTTGGCCTTGGGTCTTCATCAGTGCCAAGGTTAACTTCCTTCAAAGGATCTATTGTGGTCTTTACTCCTTCTTCAAGTTCAGGTGGAGCATCTCTAGCATCTTCCTCTTCCAAAGGATCATTGTCATTGACACATATATGACAACTTGAGACAATATCTTCTAACTCTTCATCATTCTTCATTTGAGACGACGAATCATACTCATTTTGGATTGTAACGTGATTAGATGAACCTACACTTTCTTTGTCTTCCTCACGCTCCTTAGTGTAAACCACAGTGTGAGCCTTTGCCTTGAGTTCCTCTTTACATGAAACCACAAGTTTCACTCGTCGCCTCATTCTAGAAGGAATCAAACTTCTAAAATCCTTTCGAATTAAATGTGAAGTAGGCGTTGTAACTTTTAAATAACTCCTCAGATTTTTGTTATTCCTCTTCAATGGACCTAACCTCTCTAACACAGAAGTTCTTACAGTCGATTCCCCAAGTCGATCAAAGACGGAAGGCCTTTTATTAGGAGTAGTGACATCATCTTCAAAAGTTATATGATTATTGCTTGCCCTTCTTATAGAGATGCGAATTGGTGGTGGTTGGTTATAGCCTAAACCTTCACGTGCTTGCATGGTTTTATCTTCTGATGGGAGTTTCCCTAATACTGATGGTTCATTGGGATTGTATCCGGCTTTTGCAAATAACTTGTAAGCATTAGGATCGAAACCTTCACTTGTACGTTTCGCAGGTAGTGCCATAACTCGCACCTAACTTTGAGTGATTGTCTTCCCTGTCGGTTTTGAAGACAAGGTTATTACATTAATCTGTCTGATAGGAAGAGTTAGTCCTCTTAATGTATCTTCTTGAAGGTTAGATGGTTGATCTTGTTCTTTCTTCGCTTTTGGAACATAGCAAAGCCTAGAAGTCAGCTTCTTCTTTGAAGACATGATCTTCCCTTCATTAAGAATGGGACAAGAGTCTTTAGTGTCAATTTTCACCTTTTAGACTGCCGCATCAATTCTTTTGCTTATGATCTTATCATTCTTGATTGATTTGGCGTCATTGGATTTGGCCCCTTTAACAACATAACTTTTCAAATAGAATTTTGCATCGGCAAAGTATGTCTCAACTTCGGTGAAAGGATTATCATCTGCAACTATCTTCCTTTCAATTCCACCTTCAAGATATTTCAAACATTGGTAGTACGAAGATAAGACAATTCTATTCTCATGTACCCAAGGCCTGCCAAGTAATATATTGTATGATGTCTTTGCGTCGATCACATACATCCATGCGCTTGATCGCAAATCTTCCATGTGGATCTCTAGTTTAATAGAGCCTATGGACCTCTGCCCCCCTTGATTGAATCCTATTATCAACAAACGACTTTCACTAAGTTCTTCAGTTGCGATGCCGAGTTCCTTTAATGTGTGGATAGGCAGAATGTTGACTCCAGATCCTTCATCTATTAATATTCTATTTATCTTCTTTTCTAGTACGTAGCCCACCATATACAAAGGACAATTATGTAGTGTTTCCCCAAACAGCAGATCCTTGTCTGTGAATGTGATTTTTGCATCACATACGTGTGCTTCTTGGGAAGAAGGTTCAATAGGCTTTTCAGATGATGAAGGAGACATCATTGACGATATTTCCTTTGTTGGCTTTTCTTTGCTACTCGGAAACACTTTTGGTGAGGCTTCTATAGTTGTTTCTTCTTCTTTGCCAGTTGGAGACACTTTTGTTGTGGCTTCTATCGTTGTTCCTCCTTCTTTGCCAGTTGGAGACACTTTCATTATTGCTTCTTTATCAACATTAAAACATGATGCCTCAATGTTTTCTTGAGTAGAATTTGTGCGCAACCAACTTGGTAAGAATTCCTCTAGAGTGACAAGATGTCGGGGTTTCTGGTAGTGATGCATTTCTACCTTTGCCTTACTTGGGCGCTGGATTGATTTTTGCTTCACTAGTTTCTTCACCATCTTCCTTCTAATTGGTTGCTCTAATGATTCCTTTGGTAAACTTGACTTGTTGCGTTTTCTCTTAGTCACGAGAATCCAACCTTCATCAGCATCTATATCAGCTTGAGACTTTTCTTTCTCTAATGAGTCTTCTTCATGTTTTTCAGAGACACATATTTGGACTGGATCGAGTGAGCCGAATGTGACTGAGACTTGGTTAGAACTGACTTTCTCATCATCAAGGACAATCTTCTTTTCTCTAACCAATCGCATTACTCTATCCTTGAAGACAAAACACTTTTCAAGAGGATGACTCACAAGTCTATGATATTTGCAATAATTTGGGTTATCAGCTTTCCGAGCTTCATCAGGTCGCTTCATTTCTGACAACTCGATGAGCTTTAACTCAAGCAACTCATCAAAAATATCAGAAACGTCAGAATCCAAGAAGGGGTATTCTTTTTCTTGCATCTCTCTTAGGATCGACTTTTAGTTCGAACGTGCTTGAAAATTCATTCTCACATTTTGCTTTGCGTTCTCCTTCGTAGTAAACTTTCCGGGAGACACATTAACATTCATGGATTCTTTATTGTCACTCATGGGCACAAATTTACTCCATCTCTTGGGCTCCTGCTTGTCTCTTCCTTTGCGAGGATCGTGGACAAAATTCATATCTTTCCCAGCAGATGACATGCTCAACTCTATATCATGAGCGCGAGTAGCTAGATCTTCGAAGGATTTTGGCTTTATTCCTTGTGATATGTAAAGAAGCTCCCAATGCATCCCTTGAATACACATTTCTATTGCAGAAGCTTCACTAAGCCTATCCTTGCAATTCAGGCTCGCGTTCCTCCATCGATTAATGAAGTCTATGACCGGTTAGTCTTTTCTTTGGCGGGTATTCTTGAGTTCTACCATACTCACTGTACGCCTTGTGCTGTAGAAGCGATTGAGAAACTCGTGCTCTAGTTGTTCCCAACTATCGATAGAATTAGGCTCGAGATCCGTATACCAATCAAAGGCGTTTCCCTTTAGAGAGCTGACAAACTGCTTGACAAGGTGGTCTCCATAGGTCCCAGCATTATTACATGTTTCCACAAAGTGAGCAACGTGTTGCTTTGGATTTCCTTTGCCCTCGAATTGTTGAAACTTGGGAGGTTGGTAACCAGCAGGCATTTTGAAGCTATCAATTCTTGCAGTGTATGGCTTGGCATACATATGAGAGGACTTGGTAGAGACTTCATACTTATGTTTGATAGTGCCTTCAATGAACTCCTTCAAGCGATCAAGTGGGATCATCCCTTCGGAAGAAATTGGCATCTCATTAACAAGCGGGGCTTTCTTGGCAGGATCTTCGATTTCTTGAACCTCGATACCTTTTCCAGGCGCATGACTAGCATCTCCATCTAAAAGTTCTTACATTCTATCCATCAACTTATCGATTCGAGACTCTTGGTTTTGTACATGCTTTGTCAATCCTTCAACCAACTTTGTCAGATTTGCGAGTTGTTCCTCAGGAGAGGAAGCAGCAGTCACCATCGTTTGTATGACTATTAGAGATGCAGGAGAGTAGCACAGATTGTTGCGTAGGTTAATCTTCAACGGACTCACGTTACGTGATGTACGTGGAGATGATTCATAAGTTGAATCACAATTCTCCCTTGTGGTAGAGCTCTTGGAACCAGATTGCTCAAGGAGAGCCAATGTCTTCTTGATCTTTTCAGCCACACTGCTTCCTCCTTCTAAAGCATTTGTGGAGGAACTTGCTCCTTTTGGAGTCGAAGACCCAAAAACAGGAGTTGATGCGGACGACACTTGAAGTGTTTGTTGTCCTAGCATAGCAGCATTGCTCCTTGTAACAGCTCCAAAACTTCCAAAGGTAACACCCAAAATGTCTTCAACTTCAGTAGAGAACTTGGAGCTAGTGGCCTTAGAGGCAGTTGATTGAGAGTTGTTCTTCATGGAAGTCATCTCGTTGTTCTTTAAGGCTTGAAAAGTTGAGATGAGAGGTAGAGATGGTCCCACTGGGCGTGCCAGAATTTGTAGACAATAAAATTCGCGTCGAGAAAACAATAATCAAGAACGGAAAATTATAGCAACAATCGATTTATTATTTCAAGTGCGAGTGTTACAATCTCTATGATTCCTCTGAATTCGTCTTTTCAAATATAATTCAAAAGGCTTTAAAGCTTGATCTTGAACTTGGAATTTATCTTGATCTTGATCTCTATCTTGATCTTGATCTTTTTATGTTGAACTTTATCTTGATCTTGAACTTGAACTTAAACTTTATCTTGATCTTGACTTCTAATTGAATCCAAGGGCTTCGATCTTGATCTTGAATCTGGTGGTCTTAATCTTGATCGTTCTTGAAACTTGAATGCTTGAATCTTTAAACTTGTAGAGAAATCTGCGGCTTTTGATCCACGAGCTTCTCTAGCTTCTTGTTAAAATTCTTGGTCCTTTTTCTGAATTATGAGACCCCTATTTATAGTTTTAGAATAAAGGAGTTGCGATTGGAACAGGACTCCCTTCGACCAATCAGATTTAAGTGAAATATCGTATGGGCTTTATGGAGCGGACTTTAATTAAATTCGTATTTATCTGAATTTAAATAATTAAATCAATTATATTAATCCATAATATTTATTTGGATTAATATATTTATTAATTTAATATAATTCAAATCATTTAATAAATTTATATTTGAATAAATTTTAAATGATTATAGTCATCAATTTGAAAAAAAAAACAATCAAATTAGGAATAAAGTACATCTATTTTTATAACTTTTGGTGGATTATATAATTGAAAACGGCTACAATAATTTTTATTTTTATTTTCAATTTTATATTAATTTTAAAATTTGAAATTATTCCTTAAAATCTTCTACCTTTATTCCTTAAAATTCTCCATTAACTAACATGGTGCATTTTTTTAAAAAAAAAAATCTTAAATTAATAATTATTTATATATGTGTCCCCTCCGCATTCTACATTATATCAATAAATTGAGAATCTTAACAATAAAATTACTAATTTATAATTTTATAGAAAGAAAAATACGCAAATGTTCAACTAAAGACTAACGCAGAAAAGATAAAAAGAAATATCAATTAGACAATAATTGTTGTTCGTTACTTGAATGGACACTTATTTATATAAAAAATTATGGGAATTTATAATTTTACAACAAAAACATACATTACAACAATAGTTTGTATATTATATAAAATTTGCAATAAAAACATACTCTTTTTAAAAAGAAAGTAATAATAATAATTATTATTATAATAAGTTTTAATAGTTGTAGAATACTTAGAATGACAAATGAAAATCTAACTCACACTTGTACCGATCATATTCTGTCAGTTTTTTTTTTTTTTTTTGATTTGATTAATTGATTTTGTGTTACCTGCAACACAAATAAAAAGAAACAAAAAATTTATAAATATATATATATATATATAAGAAAGAATGATCAAATAAAAACTTTAAAGGTTAATCTAAGAACTCTATACTTTTTTCCAATGCACTTAGATTGATGACGACATTAAGTTTAAATAGAAGAAACATTTTTTTTGTAAGAATTTTTATAGCAAATCTCATAATTTGAATTTTATTCATAATTATATATAATAGAAAAGGAAATAAATACTCTCAAGTTTTGAGTTTTACCTTATGGAGAATTCTTCTATTTGTGATATAGTGTACTTCAACCAGACAAAAGATGAATCAATTGAAAACGCATGTCACATTCATTTTGTAACAACAAAAATATGAAATTAAAAACAAAGATATGATCTACATTCTTCTTCTTTTTTGGTAAAACTTAAAAGATCTTCTTTCATTAATATCTTTTTTTTTAAAAAATGGAAGCCCTAAGAGTTTTCCAATTAAAATCAACAAATGCAAAATGATACAGGGATTGTGAAAGAACTAAAAATCTATATATTTATATGACTAAAAAGCGGGTGGAAGTTACAATATTTTTAAATTGGCAGTTTTGTTTTTTAAAATTATTGACAGTTTTTTTTGTGATTTAAATTTTAAAAGCTTTTAAAATATTATTTATTTGTTGCTTATTATTTTTGAAAAAGAAGCCAACGTGTAATAAATTAGATTTATTTTAATTGTGAAGTTTCATTATACTTTTTATTAAAAAGTATTTGAAAATAAATTAAAACTGCATACAGTATTTGAAAACATCAAATTCACATTTTAATTGTGATTAAATTATTTTAAAAAATATATATATATAAAAAATGATAATATTTAGTTAATGCAGATTTAAATATTTTAAAAATTATAATTTTAATTTTGAACAAAACAAATAGAGAAAATTTTTAGTGCTGATATGTGTCACTTTTTACTTCTATTATTTTTTTAAAAACAAATTAATTAATAATTTAAAAGTTAAAAATTAGAGATTAATTGTGACGCTGACACGTAAGCGCTATCACCTCTCCTATTATATATAGATAGATTATAATATCAAAATTGTCATAAACACTATTAAAACACGACGAAATTATAGATTCCTGAAAATGACATCCAAAATTATTCGAGTCAGAATCAAAGCCCCAATTAATTTTAGGTTAAGCCCCTTATTTAGGAGGACACTTTCAATAGGATCCTATTTCAAGCTTGAATTCGAAATTTATTATTAAAGGTAAAGAAGTAGTACATCCCGAATTAATTCATGAACTTTTTTTAATATAATTTTATAAATATTTATGGTTTGTTTTAAAACCTTTAATATATTATTTTTAAAAAAAATTATCTATGAAGTAACATCACATAATTGAGACGAAAGAATAATTAAGATAAACATAGTCAGACTTTAAGTTTATCGTTAATTTTTATTTAGACACTTGAATGTATGGTAATTTACTTCTATAGATATTTTCGCCTCAAATTTTTAAAAACTCTCATTGGAAGTAGCTTTCTTGTTGTTGCATTAGTAATGTGACGGGTTTATTAATTTGGTGGGATTTAATTAGTAATGGGTGGGTAGTGGATTGATTTCTAAATTATACTAATAAGTTAAATTATAACAAATAATTGAGCTTCACGTATTTAAAAAAATATTTAAATAGTTTAAATTTAAAACCGTTAAATAAGTAGTCAATTTTGAACTCAAAGGTGGATGGCAAGGGTATTTTGGAGCCAATAGATTGGTGGGAAGGGTATTTTGGAGCCAATAGGTGAATGGAGGGTAATTTTGTACCATTTTCAATACTTCGAGGGTATTTTAGGCCCTTTTCCGTAATTAAAATAAGGGAAGATTGTGCATCATATCCAACTATTAATTCAAAATAAATGTAATAACTACAGTTTTATTAAATTACAACTTGCTGCAAACAGATTGTCATCCATTGTCATCCGTCTCTCTCCCTTAAATCTCCCTCGCCATTCTCAGTTCTCTCCCTCGCCTCTCTCACTCTATACAACACAAATGTATAAATTGTGTTTGTATAAAGCGAGAGAGACTGTGCATACAAATACATATATCTCCCTCATATACACTTATATTTATGCCAATACAAATCTTCCTTTGTCAGTTCTCTTTTTCCTTTCTCTTTCGCTTTATACAAATGCAATGTATAATTTGTGTTTTTATAAAGTGAAAGAGATTTAATATACAAATACAAATGTTTTATCTCGATTAAATTGTATATTGACTCGACTCAATTGTGGACAAATTCAAAATTTATGCAGATATACAAACACAATCATTAATACATATACATAGTAGTTATATACATCCAATTATCTAACCGTTATACATATAGAATTTATCTCTCTCCACTCTTTGCCCTCTCTCAATCGTCTCTCTCCAAATTTCACTCTCCAATGTAGCCTTACACAAAGAACATATACATATACAAACACAATTTACATAGACACAAACGCTCGATTTATACAAATCGTTGTGATTTATACAAATCAGATGTTTTGCTATAGAGTGCAAATGGCAAAACTGTAACTATAAAGCACAAATATAATATTTATATTTGTTATTCCTAAAATTTACGAAAACAACTATACATAAGCTTAAAATTCTATCAAAAAAATTATATTACTAAATAATACTATAACTAATATATATTTTCTAATAGGACCAACCAAACAACCTTTTACCGGCCAATTGTTTATTACCAAAAGCAAACTCTTATTGACGTATACAAAATTGATATTGAAACTAATGACTTGGTTATTATAGATTTGAGACAAAAGTTGCACTAAAAAGCGTTAGAAAATCTTATCTTTTGTTCCAATAATAAAAAAACAATCTTTCTAGGTTCTCTCTATGCTCTATCCATAACTTGGGGTCCCACTTAGGCACTTTTGTACCCCTTTCCCCTTTGATCTTTTGTTTTGACATTTTAGGAATCCCTAATTCCCCTTTATTCTGAGAATCAGTTCTTGTTTTTTGGCTACTTCAAATTTGCTTGGCTCTTCCTGATTCTTATCATTTCACAACTGCAGATATTTTACTGTTCAAAGTTCATGTCTTTTGCAGGATATTTCAGTAATATCTTGATTTTGAGGTGAAGAATCGGTTTTTGGGTTCTGGGTTGGTGGAATTATGTGATTTTCTTGGTGGGTTTTCTTTGTTGGCTTGATAATTTTGGTGGGTTTCTCTGTTGTTTTGTTTTACAGTCAAGAAACTGACTTTTTTTGTTTTGATCTGTTAGATTTTACTGTTTTTGCTGGGAAAATTTGATCTTTTTGAGTTCTTGAGGGGGTGGTGCTTGTGAATTAGTTAATTTGGAGTGTGTTTGATGTATCTGTAGGAAGGTTAGGAGAGGGAAAAAAATGAAGAGAGGGAAAGGTGAAGAGAAAGTTATGGGGCCTATGTTTCCAAGACTTCATGTTAATGATACAGATAAAGGAGGTCCAAGAGCACCACCAAGGAATAAGATGGCTTTATATGAGCAGCTCAGTATACCTTCTCAGAGATTCAACTCTGGGGTTTTGCCTCTTGATCCTAACAATACTTCAAAGATGGGCCCTCCATCCTCAAGCCAGGTAGAATAAGTTCTCACACCTATGTGAACGTGATATGTGTTGCAAGGGTCTTTTTGAATTTTATGTAGTTTGATTTATTGTTTTGAGTGGTTGTTGGATGTTAATTATTTAGCATACCTCTTGTGTTACAGTTGGTTTCTGTTTGAATTTTTAGCTTTTGTTTCAAGAATTAGAGATTATAAGGGAAGAAAATTCTGTAGTTAGTGTATATGTTAATGTAGTAATATTCACTTAACTTGGTTAGACTTAAGTGCATCCCTTGACATATCATGGAAGGGTCAATTGTCTTCTCTGTATGAGTACAAGTATTTTCTCTTTTTGAATTAACTTGTGCTGATCATCATCTGGATGTGCCTGATTTTTTGATTTGGGAAGGCCGTATTTCCATCAGAAAGATGTAATATTAGCTGTGTCAATGTTGTAGTTTTCCTTGAATTTGTACTGGGGTCAGTGAAAATGTGGGTTTGACATTTATAGTCCCATGTAATTATGTTCTTAATCTGTGTAGTGATATTACTGCTGGGATTTTAGAGGTTTCTTGATGTTAAACCATCTCTTTCTGGGGCTATATTCATTGACCGTGTAGTTCATCTATAGCTGTTAATTTACTGGTTCGTTGAATTTGTAAGCTGACTTGAAGCAAGTACTTCTTGTAGGGGAGTGGGCATGACAGAGGTGGATATTTCCCTATACAACACCCTCCATCTAGACATCTAGCGGATAAACCGCCTGGCCACAGTTCCGATCCCAGTACACTCTTGCAACAATATGAATTGAAAAAGAGAACAGAAGAGGATGACTTTGCGGTCCCCGTCTTTGTTAATTCCAAGCTCGGTCAGGCCAATGGAAGTCATAATGTGGATATGGAAAAGCTCTCACCCTCTGGTCCACTGTTTTGTCCTAATAAAGAGTTGGAAGGAGTTACACATCTAACTTTGAGACAACAGCGCAATAGCCAAAACAAGGAGAATCCCAAATGTACTCTTGCTCGTAGAGAGAAAACAACCTCAAACTCTGCATCCAAGGGTAAACTATCTAGAATGTCTTCTGATACAAGTTGATGTAGATTTTGCATTTGACACCAATATATGAGTCTTCTAATGACTTCCGTACATTATCTAAGACCAACCTTTCTTAATGACCAGAATGCAGATTGGATCCTCAGGTTGGTTGTAGTAGCATACCTGAACCTGTTAAGGGTACAGATGATGGCAGTTCATATCCCAGGAAAGAATTTGTATCAGAAGAGCAGTTAACTGCTAATGATCTTGTTAATGATACGGAATCCCAGGAAGACAGGGCACACAAATCATTACAAACAGGAAATTTGGACCGAGGTGACGACTTATCTGAGACTTCCAGAGTGGAATCTATTTCTGGAACAGACATCTCTCCTGATGACATCGTAGGAATAATTGGCCTAAAGCGTTTCTGGAAAGCCAGAAGAGCAATTGTCAAGTAAGTTCGTGCTGCATTCAGATTGACATTTAAATATCCTTGTTAGATCATGCAAACGATCAAATATGTAGCATTCCTTTTGTCAGTTGGGTGGAGAAATTTTATTGACTAGCTTTTCTTTAGACTGACTTTCATTTTCCTGATGGTTGTACTACCCAGTCCCACTAAGATCATAATTTGCAGAGTGAGACAAAATGAACCCCCTGGTATGCATCCTCATGGTCCTTATAAATAAAAGGGTATGCTCTATGATATATTTTCATCTTCTATAGATAAGATTGCGCATGTGCAGTTTAAAAGCATGTGTTGAATACAAAGGATGTTTGTATACCAGACACTTCTTTTCGTTGGTACCTTTTGCTTAATAGCATATTTATTTCTTAGCTGCTATGTTTTAAACCATGACTTGTCCATCAATATCTCCAGAGCCCAAATGATCTTTTTTGTGCCGTACTTGCCAATTGATGAATTCTGAGTACATATTTAGGGATCATGAAGTCTTTATAAAAAAAATGTTTGGGCGTGTAAATGGTTGTGTTGTGAATACAATCTTGAGCTTTGTTGCATTTCTTGTTCATCTATTTGTTTGCCTGAGTTTGTTTTTGTTAGTCTTAACAATCTATTATCCAACAATTGGGGGAGAAAGAATTTGTCTTTGTAATCTAAATTTGATACAGTATTGCTATATTTAGGCACAATTGGATGGGGACCAGCCTCTAGAATACTACTTTGGGTAGCTTTTATATTCTCTTAGAGATGTCAGTGGTATCCTATTGCTGGAGTACATAATGTCGTATTAAGGCTTTCCCTGGTGTCACGCTTTTCATGCGTTGGGGCTGAACTAATTCTTGAAGGAAACGTATGCAATGATTGTAGGAGTTGTATGACTTTCTCTCTAGATGCTGTCTGATGGTTTCCACAAAGTGGCAATTATCGTTTACAAAAGCCCTTGAAGGATTTCAGTGGTGGATCACCTTCATATATAACAGTGTGGGGACCATGTTAGACCATATACTTTGTGCAAGGTGAGCTGGCTGGCACTGGATCATTCTATTGAGTATTGACTGTCGATTTGTTATATTCTGCTGGGACTTCTTTTCCTCTTTGTCCTTATTCTTGTGTTGTCAACCACTCTTTCTGGGAACATTAACTCGTTTATGGTGGTAGCAGTGGTGTGATAAGAAGATAGCTCAGGCAACTAGCATGATAATTGGGAATAAACTATGAAGGGTAATGGCTTTAAAGAAGACTATATGCTTTATATTTTGGTGAAAGTTTTGATCATCTACAAAGTAGGAGGAGTCTCCAAACATATCTTAGTCATGGCATAGGCTCCGCTAGGGATTTTAAGCTTTGTGAACATCAGTTCATGTGAATATGACATGTTTTTTGCGTAAGAGAAATAAATTTAGTGGCACTTTTTGGTTTGAACTGGTGGACTAGTGCAGAACTTCTCTTTTTGCATACGTATTGAAGACTACCTCTTTGTAGATTACGATATTACCATTTGGTGTTCATAGACTGTAGACACTTTATATGTTGTGTGGTTTAGTCTCTTTAAAATGATTTTTCAGTTGTCTTGTTATATTTAATGTAGTAGATACTTTTGACCTCATGCATTTGAAGAGATAATCTCTTTCCATTTATTATTTGCTCTTTTCTTTTTTTAACTGACTCTATCTCCATTGTTTTGGTACAGCCAGCAAAGAGTGTTTGCAATCCAAGTGTTCGAGTTGCATCGACTAATAAAGGTAAAGCTACTCCAGTGGCTGAATATGAATATATGATCTATATATACTGGTTTTTGTGCATGAATACGTCACTCATGCATTTTGACCTGTTGTTTTAATAGGTACAAAGGCTCATTGCCGGGTCACCAAATAGTTCGCTCGAAGATCCTGCTTATTTAGGCAAACCTTTAAAGAGTTCATCTGTCAAAAGACTTCCGTTGAACTGTATTGTTAGAGAATCTCAAAGTGTTTTGAAGCGCAAGCATGAGTCTGAGAAGCCTAACTTCAGGATGGAACATACTGCCGAAAGCAATGTGGGAAAGGCATCTCTCACTACTGTGCAAAATGGTAGTCAACTCTCTAGCCACAAACCATTTTCAGGAACTCCACTGCCTACACCTGTAACAAATGATTCTAATGCGGGTCCTTGGTGCTTCCAACAACCTCCCGGGCACCAATGGTTGATCCCAGTGATGTCTCCTTCTGAGGGGCTTGTATACAAGCCATTCCCTGGACCTGGATTCACGAGTCCTATTTGTGGAAGTGGGCCTCCAGGATCGACTCCAACAATGGGGAACTTTTTTGCTCCAACATATGGAGTTCCTGCTCCTAATCCTCACTATCAAGGCATGGGAGTTCCTTTTGCACCTCCGACTGGTCATGGGTACTTTCGGCACTATGGCATGCCAGCTATGAATCCACCAATTTCATCACCTGCTAGTGAAGAATCGAACCAGTTTACCTTGCCTGGTTTACAACACCAGTTATCTGGAGTGGTTGATAACGTGAACATTCAACATCAGGACTCAAGTAATGTTCTAAATCAGAAGAAAGAAAATATCCCGGATGTTGTAAGTTATCGATCCACAAAAGATAATGAGGTACAAGCCAGCAGTGCAAGTAGTCCTATTGAGACAGGAGGAAGAAACATGCTTTCTCTTTTTCCCACATCTCCAGTTACTGACAACCGTGATGGTAGCCCTCAGGCTTGTGTGCCTGATAATCCAGCCAGAGTTATCAAGGTTGTACCTCACAATGCAAGGTCTGCTACAGAATCCGTAGCTCGGATATTTCAGTCTATACAACAAGAGAGAAATAATATGACTTAGGTTTCACACATCTATAAGTAGCTTACCTTGTGAATATGACCATTTGCTAAATGTAGTAGTTTCAGTCAATTTGTTGTATCTTTCTTTTCTACAGAAAGTATGTAATTTAATTTGGTTGCTGTAGATAAGCATAACTACAAATTACATTGTATGTTTGCCCAGTGATTGCTTAGTTCAGCTGTTGTATGCTGATGAAGTCGATTTTGTTTTGTCAATCTATTGAGTTGTAATTTATTCTTACTTTCAAATTGTATTTTTTACCTTTGAACACTATAGTACTATGGAGCAGGATAAAAAATGTTCTTAGTGTAGTACTTAATAAAATGCTGTCCTATGTCTAACAATACCCTTTTCTAACTAATGATGAAATGACAATTGATGAGTTATTTAATGAAACAAGTTGCAATTTCCATTATATTATTGGTCCACATAAATTTGGACAACATAGCATGGGTTGAAGAGCAGATAAAAATGTGTTGCTTCACCAAATAGTTGATAGTGATGAACTGAAGATATTGATGATGAAAATCACAAAATAATTTTGTAACAATTGAGAGGATTTCATATCTAAATTTTGGGACTATTTACAGGTGATTTTGAGCTGATCGAGATTGAATTCGTCAGTATATACTTCGTTTATACTTCATATATATTCAACTTTTCAAATGTATAGTCAGAAATATCAATGTTGTCTTATCTAACACTAACATTAATACCTAAATGTCTCATTTAACTTAACCTCATTTCACATTTATGCCCTTCAACTTTGAATGTGCACACATAGACACTTAAACTTGAATAAAATTGAACCATAGAGACAAATAATACACATAGAACACAAATTGTCCCGTAAGATGCCAAGTATGACCTGTGTGTTTGTTCATTAAACTTCATACAAGTTTAAGTGAGTTGGAGGGCACAAATATAAAACGAGACCATATTAAACATATTATGTACTTAATAACAAATTATCAATGTATAGAATTTTATTCTTAGGTCGAACTCATAAACAAATCCTTAAACTTCCCCTCAGGTACTTCAACTACGCCATTTTCCTATTGAATTATTGAACCACCCATAATTTATTCCTTTTAAACATTGCTGACTGATTTTGATAGACTTTTCTATTGTAAATATCTTTAATTGTGTTCGTATTGTAATGATTTTGATTAAAGGAATGAAGACAAACTCTGTGTTAGTCTCATTTGGTTTCTAATGTGTTCAAATGACTTAAAGTAAAACACAATTATTCTCGAACATTTTCACAATCAATTGGACTAACGTATTCTGGAACAACATATGTATCATCTATCAATACCCTTCACAAAATTTGGTTTCATATCAACCACCGGTGTTTAAAAGGAACAAATTATGAGTGATTCAATTATTCAAAAGGAAAATAGCATAATTGAGGTACCTGAAAGGAAAAAATAAATAAATTGATGGATCTATTCATGTATTTGGCTTTATTCTTATTTACAAGCAAATATTAAGGCCAAATACATAAACAGATCCCTAAACTTATTGAGTTTTTCCCCTGAGGTACCTCAACTATGTTATTTTCCTATTGAATCATTAAACCACCCATAATTTATTTTTTTTAAACACAGTTGGTTGATGTGAAACCAAATTTTCGGAGGGGTATTGATAGAGACTATATATGTTGTTCCATAACTTATTAGTCCAACTGATAGTGAAAATGTTCGAGAATAATTGTATTTTACTTCAAGTCATTTGAACACATTAGAAAACAAATGAGACTAACATACAATTTGTCTTCATTCATTCAATCAAAATCATTATAATACGAACACTATTGAAGACAATTACACTAGAAAAGTCGATTAAAATCAGTCAACAGTGTTCAAAAGAAACAAATTATGTGTGATTCAATGACTCAATAGGAAAATGACAAAGTTATAGATAAGGAAAAAACTCAACAAATTTTAGGGATCTTTTTATGAGTTCGACCTCATTATTCAAATCCAAAGAAAATAGGTCAAGAATTGAATTTAAGTCTACTTAATCTACAAGTAAAATAAGGGAAATGTGATTAATTAGACCATCCCTTAATTTCAACAAGATTCACACAAAGACAAATCTTCATTCAAGATTCTAATAATATAAATATAACCAACTTTACACATCAACAGAAACAAAAATAAATGAATATTTCCCTCTGAAACTTTTGCCGATCTGCTTGGATGCTCCGATCACATGGCGTCTACTCAACAAGCTTTGCCTCCTGACCCTGGTAATCCTCATCCCTTAAATTCCTTGTTTTGGCGATCAAAATCTTTTTTTTTTTTTTTGGATTTCTTGGGCGTTACATTCTCCATTTTCATGAAATTAGGTTTTTACTTTCATGCGTTTTCTACTACTTTTTGTGGTCGCATTAGTTTTGCATCAATGGATATAGGCAAGTTGGAAGTTTCTATGTTTTTCTAATGGAGATTCATTAACTATTTCAATTGCTGGTTGTTTTCCTGTTTTAGTATAGATGCAAGCACATTGTTTAACCATTTGTAATTCCTATTTTTATGTGATTCTTGTTTGTATAGATATATTCCGAGCTATGAGTAACAATGGCATGTGTATTTGACCTAAAATTTTGTTATAAGGAAAAGAAAAGGAGGATGTGAAATGAAAACTGAAAGTTATCTGATCTTGGTCTTCCTAGGTGAAAAAATCCAAGGGGAAGAAGAGGCACAATTTTCTACAGTGCCAATCCATGTTGTCACTAATCCATCTGAACTACCTGTTGAATTCTTGGAACCTTCTGCTGAGACACAACTGGTGATTGGTTTTGATTGTGAGGGTGTTGATCTTTGTCGCCATGGGACTCTCTGTATTATGCAGGTAAATTCAGAATCTGAATATACATAGTGTTATTCTGCCTTAAAATTTCGAATTAGATTTCTCATTTAAGTTCAAGTGTGGTGTTAGATGGTCTACATTTATGAAATATTTTGAGGTTAGTGAAAAGAGGTTCCAAGAACCCTTGGAGAAGTTGTAATCCATACAGCTCTAGATTAATGAAATTGCTCAACTCAATTTGATGGTCATACTTTTCATGGACCTGGTAAGCCTTTGAATTATTGAGTTTGTAATTTTATTTTATTTTTTTTGGAACTGCTAACATTGCTATTGAAAGCACTGGGGCAGTGCAAAAGCCATATTTACAGAATTGAGCTTGTAATGTAGAGTTCAAACTTGGTGTTTTGCTCAAAAGTTTCATTTTACTTCATGTGGTAATCCTAGTTTTGGATGAATGAATAGGCTGGATTTCTTACCTCGTACATTCTCTCATGGTGGTCTAAGATGTCATGATATACGCAGGCAATGTAATTAAGGTGGTCATTGTGAGTAATCTGTTTTGGCTGTTTTCATCTGTGATCTGCTGTGTGTTTTGGAGATTTTATTTTTGATAGAGAAGGAAGACAATAGACGAATTTGAAGACAAATATGAGAATTGACATCTTCATCATGTTCAACATTGAGATATCACAGCTAGTATTGTTGGATCTTCTTCCTTTCTTTTCTCACTCATTTTACCTCACTTAAAGGAACATCCAATTGTGGACTGAAGAGTAAGAAATTGAAAAATGTGACGAAGAGAGATGATATAGAGGATATTTTTAGTGAAGGAAGGAGAAAGGGAGATCACTGTTTTTAGAAGTCAATTCTTTGCTTTGACGAATGGGGTAGTGTGGAGATATGGTGGGATTAGAGAACTTACACGCCTTCAAAAGTTTATTTGATGTGATAAAGCTTTTATATAGCCAGATTTGCAGTGTTCTGAATCCCATTAGGCTTTACATTTTCCTTTCTTTTATTGATGAAGAGAATCATTTAAATGCATCAAGAAGATGCAGTGAGTACAAAGTGTTGGATAATAGCTCCAGTACAGAATATCTAAGCTAAAATCAGGGAGCTAACAAAATCTAGAAAGTAGTAAGCACTATTTACAGGAGTGAGATAGTTCCAACTAAATGTTCAAATTACCCAAAAATAATTGCTGGTAAGTGGAATCATCAGGCTTTCCATTTTCTGAATTTCAGAAAATCTTGCTATGTCGAGAATTATGACAAAAGTAGGTTCAAGGAGGAAAGTTAGTGGATGACGAAAAAGGGATGTGGATATTATTAGAAGTCAATCCTCAACTTACATGAGTGTGAAGTGCTGGGGTTAGAGTACCTACATGCCTTAAAAAGTGTAACTTGCTGCTATTAAGCATTTATGTTGCCAATTTTGCATTGGTCTGACTTTCGTATTCTAAATTTGAAAAAATCTCATGATGCGGTGGCAGCATGTATTCTTTTTGAAGATCTTATTACTTGTTTCCTTCTTCTCTTGCTACTTTTGTATTCCCTGCATTTCCAATGTTTACTTTTTATGTATTTATGCAAGTTTCAACTGTTCCTAATGCAGTTAACTTCCACTGCCTTTTTGGTTTGTTTCAATTGACTTTGCCCCCCTCTTTAACTGTCTCCAAGAATTCATTAGAAATTTACTGTATTCAACTATTTATTGGTTGATAGGCAATACTGTGGCTTTTCTAGCATTGATGTGATATCTTCCTAACATAGTACCCGACTTTCATACTAAGTCAAAGCTACTGTTAGACATACCTCAAACTAATTACAACATGTTAAAATATTGATTCTTCCAAATCATCATATTAGTCAAATTGAGTCATTTAGATTGGAATAAGTATATTTTGGGAGTTCTTAAAAGTATTTTTTTTGAAACTGTTCTTAAAAGTAATTTTAAATGTGCCTTGTGCTAAATTTAATCCTTGTGCTTGTATCCTTGCCTTCAAGACATTGATTTTTTAAATGATTGGGCCTCTGAATCCTTGTGTTTAATTTCTTTTTTTCTTGTCTGGTGGATTGGAGGCTTCATCATCATATTCAGATTTGCTATTAAATTTTCCAGCTTGTTTCTTTAGCTTATTTTATTAAAAAAAAATTGTTATTTGCAGCCTAACCTGGTGTTCATAATGCTTTCAGTTGATAACACTTATCCAACCCAAGAAAAAAAGAGAAGCTTCCAGTTGATAAACTTTTGTTTGTGCAGTTTTCCTTTCCAGATGCAATATATTTGGTTGATGCTGTTCAAGGTGGGGAAGCTGTTGTCCAAGCTTGTAAGCCTGCACTCGAGTCTAACTACATCACAAAAGTTATTCATGATTGCAAAAGAGACAGTGAGGTCACTTATTGATTTCTTCTATTTTTCAATTTTTTATTATGAAGCATTGTAGCATGTTTAATTTACTTGCTCATTCTTCTTTCAGGCATTGTATTTTCAGTTTGGCATAAAGTTGCACAATGTTGTGGATACACAGGCAAGAATTCTCAATTGAAGTTTTCTCAGTATACTTAATTTACACATGCCGTTAGTTTAAGATGTGTTTGAAAATAGTTGAAAACTTGAAATGTATGAAGCTGGAGCAGTTTGTTGAAAGTAGAGTTAATAAAATTATTATTAGTATATATTATAAGTAAAAGTTAAGATGTATATAGATTGACATGTTTGTTGAAAGACAAAACTAGAGCTGATACTATGTATTGGTCGTTTATGTAGTTTGAATATCGGACGTAGACAAGTTTGATACTGAAAGTGGTTGAGAGTATTTGGAGGATGATCAAACAGTAGTTCACATGATTTGTGAAAGAGGAATTATTGGATGTTGTATTTGTTGCTACAGTTTTTCTAGAATAATTAGTTGTTCAGTTGTAGACTTTGTCCACTACTTTGTCATTGATGGATTATTCATTAGAATCGTCATTAGAAATCTTGTAGTATAAGTTTAGACTTTTGTCAGATACTGTTGAGACTTATTAGTTGTTTGGTTATATTATTCTGCAGATTTTCTGTTTTCAAATGGCTATTAAAATCCTATGGTTAATAAAACAAATTAAGAGACGAATTTTTAAACTTATTTTCAACCTCCTTGTTGCTCCATCTTCATAAAACAAACCAACTACGATAGCAGAGCCTCAATTTATATCATAGGATGTGTGAGTTTTTAGAAACCAATTTGAACTCATACCTTATTTAGTTTAACCATATTTTTCAACATGGCAAGCAACAGTTTTTCATTGAATGCTCTACAAACCTTCACTGGTGAAAATGTCAAATTCATTCGTGAAATGAAGTCTTTTTTGTAAGACTATGATTTATGAAAGTTGTGATGAAGATAAACTCTTATCACTACCACCCCCTTGCAATTCCTCAGTTCTCAAGAACAGTAAAAAATCACCAATCAAGGAGGAACTACATTTGTAGACGCAAATAAAGCAAAGGAGGAGTTTTGACTATAATTTTGGTTGAATAATTAGTTGTCTAGTTGTATGAGGATTCTACCACTTCGTCAAAGTTTTATTTTTTTGTATGATATCTTAGGTTGTTGAGACATTTTAATTGTTTGAATATTTACTCAGATTTTCTGCAGGCTTTCTGCTTACAAGTGACTATAAAGCCCTATGGTTGATAAAAATTTTATTCCATCCAATTCACTTTGTGTTTTAGTTTGACTAGGCATAGAGTTTAAGAAAGCGAGGGAGACTGTTGAATCTTGTGATCTTAAACATGTCATGCGGGTTTCTTGAAATTAGAGAGTTACTACATGTAGAAAGTGACATTGTTCTTGGAACATACTAAAATGTAAAGTAAGATGATACCGGACGCTTTGTGAGGAGACTATTTAATTTGCATTACTGCCTTACTACCAAGTATTGTGAAGGGTAAATTTAAAACTTGAATTTTCAGTCCATTCAATTATGTTTGGTTTGTTCCTATTCACCACATGGGCCCTTCATTTAGTTTTCTTTCCTCAACCTCTTCTTTATTCTTAAGGTTTCAAGTTAGTTTCTTCTTCCCAACTGGTAGGTGATGTGGTTAATGGTTGTTGCATGTTGTGTGTATTGAATTGACTGATTCAAAAAAAACATAGAGGATCAAACGAGTCACATCTTTCATCACTTGTTCTCTTGTCTTTCTGTTTTATTTCCCAAAATATGTTCCTTTGCATGTCCATTCATTTTATAAATTCAGTATTGATATTATGTTAACTGACTTTAGCTAGGGTTTATTTGTCTGGAAGTGATAAATGGGGAGTATTATGGTTATGACAAGTTTGATATACTTGGATTGTTAACATTTATACTCTCCCCTCAAGCAGATTGCATATTCTTTGATCAATGAACAAGAAGGACAGGCACGGGTCCCAGATTGTCACATATCATTTGTTGGTCTACTTGCTGACCCACGTTATTGTGGTATTGATCTTTCTGCTTTAAATCTTTTCTTGCTTACGTGTGGCTTGAAATTTTGCAACACTGTTCTGTGGATTCTGCTGCATAGATATGAGCTTGAAAGCAAGGATGAAGGAAACATAACATCTAGTGGAAACAATCATGTTTATGAATGCCTTTTCCTATAAATTAGATAACAAGTTCCAAGGTAGAAATATTAACCTCATTAGCAGAACTAAAATTATCACAACTACATGCTGCCTTCTAAAAGAATGTAACTATCCTGAAATTTTATGAGTTCCATCAACTGGAGCTTGTATTCAAGCTGTTTGGTATCCCTTAATACTATACTGTGTGGCTTTATTGCCTATGGATTGTTTTTGTGGATTTAATGTTTTTTGGACTAAACTGAGTATGTTGTTGTTGTAATGTTTTTTTGGACTCTTCCATTACATTTTTTTTTACAATTTTGAAAATTTCACTTTCTCTCTTCGCTCAAATTGCTATCATCTGCGAGCTTGAGGATCTTGATATTTTGGCGCTGATCTTTAGCATTCCAGCTCTTTGTGTTTGTTCCACTTTCAAATGCACCAACCAGCTTATGAGAGTAGGCGTATCCGTTTTATTTTCTGTCACTTCCTGTGAATTTTCTGCATACTTCTCTAGAAAATGGGATCTTTGACTTGCAATGGAGACTAACACATATATTTCTTTTGCTGTTTTAGCTGCTCATAAAAAAAATTGTTTCCCCACAGACTCTTCTTATTTCTTCATCAGTAGGGGGGGGGGGGGGACTATATTGTAGGAGAAATCGTGATGTATGAGTATTCTATGTTCTTTTGGCTTGGTGGAGGGCCTGATGGAAGGCATAACAAGTCTTAAATCTATAATAAGACCAATTAATTATCTGATAGTTATCTTACTTGTAGATTATCTGGAATAGATTTGGCTGACTAAGTGATTTGGGTATAAAACAGTTCATCAAACTACCTTTAATTATCTTGGCACTGTTATAATACATGTCTTATGTAAACTCTAATTTATTTGTGGATAATAGGCTGCAGTTTTACTTTAACAGGAGTGGCATAGATACTCATTTCTTTGTATCCAGTTATGGTCAAAATGTAATTCCTCATCCAAATTTGTAGTTTTATGTTATACCTATTAATATTTCATTTCTAGTCCAATGAAGTAACTATCTACCAGTAAAAGTATATCCACTAAATAATCCCGTCATTGTATGATCTCTGTACTTTAATCCCCATACAATAATTATCCTAGTATCACTTGTTCACAGAAATGAACCTTTACACTTTGTGTTCTTTATAGTTTATGCCCATACTAAAGCAGCTGCAAGGATAGGAACAGTTTGAGTTTGGTGCAGTATTTAGTGTTCTCTTGTGTTTATGTCTTAAACTTAGTGCTTCTCTACTCTGGTGTAAATTTTGAGCAGATTTAGATTTGATTTGTGGAAAATGGGAACTGAACATCTTCTTGCTTGGTTTGGACAGGAGTATCTTATGATGAGAAAGAAGAAGTCAGAGTTCTTCTAAGACAGGTTAGTCAAAATTTTGCTTGCACATCAGCAAAGAAAAGTTGTTTTTCTTGTTTTGAACATGTTAATTGCTTCCATTTTGTTGTACTCTTCTTGGATTAAATTGTGTCCTTGTGTAGCTATATTTACATTAGAGACCTATGTTACATGAATTTGTTTACGGATATGTAGTTGATTTGGGTGTGCATAGATAATTGATATGGGTATGTGCAGCTTTTTTTTTTAAAGAAAAAAAACTAATTTTTAGTGTATCTCGAAGAATTTGCATGAAGTACCCATAACCAAATCACACCCATTCCCACGGGGTATGTCAAGGAAAAAGATGGATCCATTTCCCGTATTTAGAGACTTAATATGAGAACTTCAGCCTCTAAGGTAAAAATGGGGGGCTTTGTCAACATTTTGCTCCTCAATTTGGAGACCAACTACAAAATTAGAAGGATGGAAGTGAACACCCCAAGTTTGTCTCCTTTTATCTACTTGCTTGAGAAAATAATTGGAGATGTGTTCTTTCATATGTTGAGTAGTAAGATTCTCCTACTTCCAAAGGTCCTAGCCAAAAGAAAAGCAAGAGGTTCTATGTCTTCTTCTGTTTTGTGATCTCTCTTTCCTGGTTAGTTTTTATGGTGGCTAAAAGATGGAAGAATCTTTCTCATGTTGTCTGGATTCCCTTCATTACTCTGGGAAAAGTCGTCATTTGTCTCAGCTATGTTTTTCTCATTTCATCCAGTGGCATTATGTAAGTGTCAAATAGTAGCATGCAAGAGAAATTCTGTGAGTCAGATAAATTAGTAGGTCAACTGTGAGATCGTTCAGCTGATGAATTATTTGTCCGAGCCTGTTTTCCATCTAAAATCAGCAAATATACAAACAGGAGTAGAATTACTATACGGTTTTCATTTCTTTTTCTTTCCTTGAATATCGATATTTTTGTAGTTTTCCAGTCACTAAATCTGCTTAAACTTTCTCTGGTTAATTATGTCTCACATTTCCAGGACCCGAAGTATTGGACATATAGGCCATTGTCTGAACAGATGATCCGTGCTGCTGCAGATGATGTCCGATTTCTTCTCCATATATACCATAAGATGGTGCAAAAGTTGAATGACAAGTCCTTATGGATCCTAGCTGTCCGTGGCGCCCTCTATTGTCGCTGTTTCTGCATCAATGACAATCATTTTGCAGACTGGCCGCCTCTACCTCCGATTCCAGGTATATTTCTTCCCCGTCTCTCTCAGTATTGACTGGTTTTGTTCAACCCTAAGCTTGCTGTAAATATAAAAACCATCTATGGTTTATCTCATGGAAATGAATTTAATCTTTTGAGCCTATAGGTATATAGGAGTAATGTGATACTTAGAACCACCAGTTTGTCTTAGAAAGACAAACTTATTTAGTATTGGAGTGGACCTGAATTGAGTGAAGTGGATATGAAGGATTTATATGGATGACTTCAACTAATTTGGAACTGTGGCCTAGTTGATTGATTGAAGCATATAGACAGCTATAGCAAGTATGCTGGTAAAAGCTGTATTGAGTTCCACAAGGCAAGAAATTTGCACGCACCTTTTTATGAACACCACTTTTAAAATTGTCTAGTCCTGAGGTTGAAATTGTGAAACCTCTATTAATGGTTGTCACGAAAACTTAACTTGATAAAGCAATGATGTCTCATATGTAGTTCAAGAACCATGCAGATGTTTGTTTTACATGACTAACGCAGACATACATCTAAATCTGCTAATGCTGGGTTGCAGAATTCAGACTAAAGAAATTCTGTCCCAGATGAAAGTCTCATGCTTGTACTTTTAGAGCGAACTTACTAATATTAGGTGGGTTGTGATTTGCAGAAAATATTGTTGCTGATGGAAGTATCCCTGAGGAAGAAGTTTTGTCTGTTGTTGATGTTCCCCCGGGGAAAATGGGACGTGTTATTGGCAGAAGGGGAGCTTCTATATTGTCGATAAAGCAGTCATGCGAGTATGTTTCTTTTCTTCAGCTTTTAATGCGTGTTTTATTGTCCATCGAGGGTAAAAACTCTCCTTCAATTTGACAATCTTATTATTTGCAGTGCTGAAATATTCATAGGAGGTGCCAAAGGTCCTCCTGATAAGGTTAGTGCTATGTTGTCAAACATTGAATGCTATTGTATAATTGTACCTCTTGAAATTGTTTTTTTCCACCAAAAATATTTGGTACACATGTTTTTTCTTTTGGTAACATAAACAAGACAATGCAACCAAATTTACTGTGCACCATTTCAGATCCTCAGGTGGTTGGTTGCCTGTGTGTGAACCCCTCATATGAGATGCAAAATTGCAAATAGTTTGACTTTCCACCTTAACTATTGTTTCTGCAAACTTGTTGACCAGATTTAATTGTCCAACTCTTTTTCCTTCTTTAAAGGCATTTCCAATTGCTGTCTATGTGTAGTTGTTTGATCAAGTCGAATTACTTGTCTCATCTTAGGATTGCTTTGGTGCAGGTTTTCATCATTGGACCACAAAAGCAAGCCAGAAAAGCCCAAGCTATTCTAATGGGGAAACTGCTAGATTTCTGATGAGGGAGTGTTGTTGCAGGACTTATATTGTATGTTTAGATCAAGAAAAAGAAAAGGCAAATACATATACAGACCCTCATTGTATCATAAATAAGAAGTTTGGTGTTGGCTACAATGTACAACTTGATGTACTCCACCAGTGACACATTGTTTCAGCTACTGGACTGAAAATAATGAGGGAATGGGAAGGATGATAAGAAATTTCAGCAATCTTCTTCTTAAGATAATTATTTCATTTCAGCATTAAAAATCTTGGATATATAATCGCAGCTTAATGAAGGCAATTAAATGAAGATTATTGTTGTTATATGACACAAGCTTTAAGGTATGATTTGAAAAGTTGAATACAAGCTCCTTAGAGTAGGGGGGGAAAACACCAAAACAAGATACTATCGGCATAGTTGCTGATTTGGTCACTTTCCTAATTTACACAATCACAATGCAGTGTCTCCAATCGGATCGTCAAAGCTCACAAATGAATATCTTGACCAAATATGAGTTGCAATTATTCACTTCTGAAAACTGCCAAACTGATAGCTTTGTGTGTTGAGACTTGAAAAAATGTCATCTCCAGCTGTGGCTGCTGATGGAAAACCAGATTTGCCATACCCAATTCCTTGACCCATTGCTTTGCTAGTGTAAAACGAAGTTGGCCCTTTTTCTCTCTCGTCTGATCCGTCAGTCAATCCTCCCACTACGCCAACATCTGCAAGGTTAACCTTTTTGGCTGCAAGTTTAGGGGGAGGGCGGGGGGGAACGAGTTAGTTCAAAAGGTAATTATACCATCAGGTAACATAAAGCTTCAGTATACCACTTATGAGTTATTTTTTTCATTCAAAACGTTACATCTTTCTCAAATCATCAAATTATTAGGAGTACAATTGGCTAAGCTGATATAAGGATCTATGCTCAGCAAGGACCACGCAAACCATCTTTTGGGAGACAGGTGTGTTGGAAACAAGACAAGAACTGTTCTACATTGCGACTAGGCTGATCTTATATTGACATTGTCGAGTATCCAATCAATGACTCGTTAATCTGACTACATCCACCAGGTCACTGAAAGTTGCACCAAGATCATCTAACGGACTCATTTATGACATGTATGTTGAAATCAATAGGGCAAACCAAGGTGCAATTTTTCTAAGTGTAGTTTTAAGAAATCCATCAACTATAAGACTCTGATTCAACTTGAGGCATAACACCTCCAGAATCAATGTTTTATGAAAAAACAACACACATCACTAAATATAAATAGCAATAGCACACATGATAATCACATAAAACAGAAATGTAAGTGATGTTAAGAACTTACGTGCACTTATATTCAGATCAATCAGCCCACGGCTCAGTGAATCAGCCCATATTCCAGACCTGACTTGAAATGTGTCCTTTGGTGGTGTTTTAGCTTCAACAGATGATTTGCTTACTTTGTCACGAGCGTCATGGTTCCCGCCATTGCTAGTATTTTCATCGGGGAAAGGTACAGGTTTATGAGAAACAAATGAACCAAAAGGGTCAGAGTTATCAAAAGTATTTAGTGGAACTGAAGCAAATGGATCAACAATGTTGATATTCATTTGGTCTGATTTTGAGGATTTGTTATCAGACTGTATAACAGGATCCGGTGCAGCGAAGAAATCTATTGTTGAAGCTGCAGCTGAAGGGGCAGGCTGGGAGGCAAACAGATCCACACCCATCTGCAGAAAATAGAAATGCCTACTTAAAAACTAACCAACCAATACTCAGAGTAAGATTTTTTTCAAGGTGATGGATGGATTCTTACTGGAGTTTGGGAAGTTACACCCGTTTCAATTTGAGGTTTTGCTGATACAAAGGTGGCATCAGCAAATAAATCAACCTCTGATGGATTAGTGTTCACTGTAGATGTAGCAATTGGAGCAGGTGTTGGTACATCCAAAAGGTCACCGAGCAAATCTTGCCCAAATATATCTACTTGGTTAGAACTTCCTGCAGAAGGCTCTGTTCGATAACCAAATAAGTTGGAAAATTTCGAAACAAAAATAAGAAATCAAGGTGTAAGTTGCATTCTACATTGGATTAGGACCTCAATGGTTTCCTTTCGACCACACATATGTTCTCCCATTCAATGTGCGTTTATTACCCCTCTCCCATCCCCCACCCAAGAGATTTATGACACAAATTTTACTTTTGGTGCATCCAAAAGGCCTACACTTCTACGCAATGATCTAATGTAAAGATAGATGTCTCCTATATCAAATAGATGTCTTAAAAATTTAATAGTAATTTGTTGGTTTCTTCGAATAGTATATTAATATGCTCTAGTTCCTTCATCGCTGTAACTGGTATAATAGACCAGCTAGATACGAGAACTTGTTACACTTTTAGCTTTTAGCCAACCAACAGCAGTTACAATTTTTTACGTAATTCAAAAAGAACACACACACCCAAAGCGTAATTTGTTGGCATACCCACATGCCTTCTGCTATACCCCTTTTTCAATAGTGTAATTTGTAGGCACACCCAAACCCATGCAGGGGCAAATTTAAAGAAGTTATTTGGCCCATACCTTTGAATCTGTGAACTTACAGATAATCTTTGTACATATAACATGTTAAAGGGAACTTTGCACAAGGAGGGCCCTCCTATAAAGCACAGAATAGAAGACTGCAAATTGAATCTCTTTGAAACCTCAAAAGATACTTACTAGAACTTGAAGTACCCCGAGGATCAAAATCGTCAAAATCTTCCTCGTAATTGGTTGATGGTACAGTTGAGCTCTGTGAAGAAGATTTTTCAGGCTCACCTACCTTCTTACTCATCTTTGATCCACTAGCAGAAACAGTATCTTGAACTTTGCTGCAGATGTCATCAAGTTAAGCAAAATGAGGCACATGTTAAAACATCCAAGAAATCTACTCAGTCATGAAAAAACAGCTAATTTCAAGTTTTGAACAAAAGTCAACGCAATGCTAAATTTTATCTACGATATAAATTAAGAGGGAACTAAAGTTCATACAAGCTCTGTATTGCAGCTTAAAGTATGAGGGACAGAACAAACACACCTTTTTAAAATGAAGGGACAGAAAAAGACACCTTTTTAAAATGAAGGGACAGAAAAGGCACAAATTTGAGAGCCAAAAAGCAAGCATGGTTAGACCAAGGAGCAACCTATTCAAAAGTCTGTGAATTGGCACATTGGGTTAGAGTTTGGAAAGCTATTAGATCATTGTGGTCACCTCTTGCTAGAAATGTCAGCTTTAAAGTAGGTAATAGGAGAAAAAATTGTCGCTGGCATGAAACTGGCTTGGCAATGGTTCTCTCATTCCCTGATTTCTACAACATTGCAACTCTACCAGATGCGAACCTTTAATCAATTAAAGATGTACAAGGATGGGATATCACTTATAGAAGGTGTCAAAGAATCTGAGAATACTTTGAGCTAGAAATCTGGCAGTGACGGAGTTTACACTGTCAACTATGCCTACGACTACCAGATTAGGCAAATCTCACATCTGACCTGTGGCCATGGAAGTTCATCTGGAAGAGTAAGGCCCCTTATAATTTTTATGTTTTTCTTGGTTTGTAGCAAGAGAAGCATGCTCACTCAGGAAAACTTAAGGGGATGGCATATATGCTCTAGATAGGGATGCAATGGGGCGGGGCCGGTTAAGCTCAACCTGCCCCGCACCCGCCCCATTGCCATCCCTAGCTCTAGATGTTGTTTGTGTGGTGCAGGCGTGCAGCCAGAGAAAAGGTATATGTTTCTACACTGCCCTATAAGACTCTGGCAACTCTTTTAGGACATGGTAGGACTAGGATGGTCTATGCCAGCAACCAGCTGTGATTTTTTTTTTTGTTTTTTGAAACTGGCAACTTTAGTCTATATATCCACACGTATATTACAACAAAAGTGTAACCTCCCCTTCAAAAGTGTTACAACTTACAGAGAAAGACAGTCTTAATCTAAACTGCTACCTATAAACAATCTAGCACATCAAAGATGTCTTCTGTCCTAGTTAATATATTTTCTTTACACCAAAAATAAAAAAGAGCAAAGCAATTCATTTTGATCTTCTGTAAGCTGTTCTGCACATTCTCAAAACTCATTGTTGTTTCTCTCTTCCAAATTGTCCACCAAATGCATGCTGAGACAAGTTTCCATCTCTTCTCCTTATCTGAAGCATTGTCATCTCTATTCCAGCTGCTTAGAACTCCTTTAATGCTCCCTGGTTTCACCCATCTTATCCATTTTAGACAGATGAACATTTTCCACAACTGTTATGTCCATGTACAGTGCAAAAAAAGATGGTTAATTGTCTCTGTATGCTCCACATAAAGTACATCTAGAAGCCAACTGACAGCCTCTTTTGCTTAAATGTTCATGCATCAAAACTGCTTCTTTTGTCAACAACCACGTGTAGCAGTCTACTTTGTAGGGTGCCTTTGGTTTCCAGATCATCTTCCATGGCCAATCTGTCTCCTGTCCTGCATTGTTGTTGAGCTCCTTATAAATAGAATTTATTGTGAATTAACCGTTGGTGTCATTCTTCCAAATCGGTAAGAGGTTGCTAAATGAGGCTACTAACTCTTAAAAATCTGCCACTTAGTCTATCTCCCAATCATGAAGGTTCCTCCTAAGGAACTGATTTCATCCTTCTCCAGTCCACATTGTAGCCACAGTGGACTGTTGAGGTTGGCATAAGATGAACAATTCAGGATGCAATTGTTTCATAGGAACTGCCCCATTCCATTTGTCCTCTCCCAGAAGGATATCTTCAAACCATCTCCCACTTCTACCCTGGCTCTATGATATAGCACTGCCATAAATCTCTAATTGCCCTCCAAACAGTGCACTTATATGGAGTACTTACCATTTCTGTCATCCACTAATGTTCCATACCATATTTTGCTGTGATTACTTCTTGCCAGAGCATGTGATCTTCATTTGAAAACTTCCACAACCACTTCATCATTAGGCTCTGATTTTGTTTCCTCAGGTTCTTGATGCCTAGACCTCATGTATTCTTACTCACAGTCAGTTCCTCCCATTTAACTAGATGGAACTTCTTCATATCTTCACTGCCTTTCCAAATGAAATTCCTTCTAAGGCATCAATGCTTTTAGATACATTGGCAGGCATAGGAAATATGGACATCATATAACAGTTGCTTAGGTTTTAACCTTAGAAAACTCAAGTTAGGATTAAGATTTGTGATTATTTGTTTATTTTCAGCTTTACCTAAATGATATATTGTTTTGTTTGAAAGGTCACAAGCCAAATCAAAACTTGTGTTCCTTATTTGTTTTTGAACACTACTTAATTCTGCTTTCCCTACACTGTCATTTGCACTTTCTATCGAGTATTTGGCCGTACACATACACACACCCATTCACGCGAGGGGGGTCTCACACTCCTCCAAAACTTCGTTGGATTCTCTAATTTCAATTTTGGTGCAATTAAGTTAGTGCATGCCTTCTCGCAATGATTCAGTCCTACTCTTTAACATCTAGGGAAAAATCCTAATAGGTCATTTGCATAGCCTTAGGCAAGACAATCTTATGCACCTTATTTGTTTTCCCTTCAAAACATCTTGCATTTCTTTCTTTTCACAACATCCAGCAAACACAAGCTGATATTGTTTTTCAAATCTTCCTAGCAGGCTTCCTAATTCCTTCAGTACTCTAGATGGTCCATAGCTTCCTTACTGAATGAGGCATGGTGAATGGTATCTTGAATAAGTTAAAAACATTGACCATAACTGACTTGCTACAGAGCAATATAGAAAGAGATGGCTGCAATACCCCTTCACTGTTACACATACCTACTACATAATGACAACCCCTTTTCTGAAGATTGATTTCAGACAGGAACACCTCGTGAGTCGTGAGTAACCGACCCCATAAAGCAACAAACCTTGTAAGGAGCCTTCGACTTCCACAAGTGCTGCCATGGTCAACTAAAAGGGCTGCCCCTAATTGTTTTGTAGCATAAACTAACTAAGAAAAACCCATTATTTTGCCTAGTCAGAGGATACTGTCAGGTGCCTTGACATTTAGAGCCACATTGTCCAAATCTCCCAACAAAAGAGCCACTTCATGTATCCCCCAATCAAAGCAATTCCTTCTAAAGCTAATGCACAAGGTGCTACCATTTCAACAGTCTGAGACCAAGCTATCTGAGTTAGTGGTAAATCCATTTAAGTCCTGGTATTTTATTTTCAGTGGTGTGTGACCTATCCAAGCATCTTGCCGGAACCTTGAATGTCTATCATTCCCCACTTCAATCCATAATATGAATTTATGCTTATATATTTTGTCTCTATTTGTTTTGGTAAGTTTTTCTTTTAAATTGTGCTTCATTTCAATGAAGCAAGCACTTTTCTTAAAGTATGAGGCGGGACCTTGTCGGTTTTTTCCGCTTCGTGCTCCCCTTAAAATTGGGAAGCCCCTCCACATATACTTACTACCTTCCCACAAAAAGTTCCTCATAATATTGTCCATCTACTCTCTCTAATCTTACAAGATCACTACATCACTGCAGACGCTGTCCATTCTACATCACCCCTCACACACCACAGACTACAAACACATAATCCTGCTATTTCTCTCACCAACAAATAAGAATGCAGATAATAGACAAGAAAAGTTCTAGATATGGTATCTAACAAATCCTTAAGATGGCAGATCTTAGCAAATTACACAAATAATTGATATTAATTCTAGACAATTCTAGGCTTAAACATCAACTTTTTGCCAACGCATCTTCATTTCCAGAAGAAGTGAGAATCAAAGAAAGTTCACAGAAGCAAGTAGTTCCCTCATCAATCAAAAAATCAAATTCCTGAAGATGGAGCAAATGTTAACCAAAACAGAAAAGAATATCAAAGTACAAGGATCCTACATTATGTGGACTCATATACAAGTATCTAATCTTCTACTAACAGTAACTCATGTGTGAATATCTGTCACAGACATCCCACTACTCAATTTCTAATTCTTTAATGTAGTTAAAAGGGTCCGTAAAATTTGTCTATAGCACTTTAGTGTAGTCTAAAGGATCCATAAGCAGCACTTATCCTTATTCCCCCACCACACGCCACCCCAACTCCCTCTCCTGATCCCCAAGAAAAGTACAGCACCCCTCACGCTTGTTTTGACAGAGAACTTTCTTTTTCTAGAAGAAGCAGAAACTACATAGAGCACAACTTTAACGTTATCGGAAAAAAAAAAAAAGAAACTACATAGAGCAAAAGTTTGTGCTAGCAACATGAACATCTGAGAACATGGCAACACATATCCTCAGTTTATGCACCACTAGCAATGTAATTTTTTGCCATTTTCCTGGTATATATGTTACATTCTTTGGCAATCAGCTTTAAAATAGTATGTTAGTTAAATGGTTATGCATCACCAGTTAACATGTTCAGCAATTACGTGAAAGCATGAATTGTCTTAGACCCATAAACCCCAAATGTGAGTCTACAAAAACAACAACAAATTCAGTGTAACACCAAATGTGAGTCCTTTTCATGTAAAAACCTCGGGGTTAATCAGCTATCGCATAAAGTCAGTGCAGGATAAAGGAAGTCAGCTACACTTGTTTTAAGAAAATTCAATGATACAAATAAATAAGCTAATGGAGCCAGGTGTACAGACCTGCCATAGCGAGAGGATCCCTTCTTTGGCTTAAAAGTACTTTGATCGACCTTATCTTCATCATATCGATCCTTTTCATTATAACTATCCTTAAATGAATCACCATCGCTTTTATTTCCAAAACCTCCATATCGATCACTACTCTGTAAGCCGCTTCTGCTGCTACTAAAAGAGGCAGAGCTTGCCTTATATGTTATTCCGGAAGATGATAGTCCAACGTACCTAAAAGGTGGCATCTGATACCATCAGCATGTAATTATGCAACGACAGTTTTCAGGTACTCTCGAGTAATCAAAATGAAAGTCAGACCTGAAATAATATACTTACTTCTCACGATTTGCAGTAGCTTTACTCCTAACCTCTTGTATCTTCTCTTTGTTATTTAATAATGCCACAACATTTTCCGCCTTCTTCCTCACATTAATTCCCACATCCTTACCATTTGGCTCAACATACTCGAAAGTTGCGAGAGACTTGAGCAAAAAATTGAAACGATAAATACGTAAGATATAAAGGGAGAAAGTATTTGACCACATGCGTTTCGTAAAACTAGGAAAAAGCACTATGTATTGGTGATGGCAAATGAAAAAAAAAGAAGAGAAAATAACATGAATTTTACGTACAGAGATCTGATAGGTATGTTCTATGATGTCATCAATTGCACGTTCAGCTCCATGCGCCACCAAGTACTCTATAACAGCCAATGACTGGTACAAAAATTAATTCCGTTACTATTTAAATAAGAGATCGTTTGAAAAGTTATAAGAATAGAAACTCAAAAGAGACAAAAAAGTTGACCATTGGAAGCTTAAATTTTTGCAATCTTTTTATTTTGTTTGAAGTGCTAAAGTTTAATTCTCTTAGCTATGAAACTTGATGCCATAAAAAGTATAGTTCTACCTTATAGACATAACGCCAGTTCTTTCCAGTTTCAGTCAATCTTGTCCAGAGCACATTCATGACCATCTGACACTCGGAGCTGCAAAATACCTAAATAGATCAACCAGCTGAAGAAAAGACGCAGACAAATAATTAATCAACTGAATCAAGAAAATACAATGGCTAAGTCGTACAATTTTTTTGTGGCCTGTGCTATCTCAGCCAAAGCAGTACCGTGAGGGCCCCAGGGCTCATCATCAGTAGCATCCAATACCTAGTACCATGTTGAAATAATCACATCATCCTTCAAACCAATGGAAAAAAAAGAAGAGGAGAGTCCAAAGTAGTAAGCCCTAACATCCAATCTACTTTCTACGGCCCTCATTTCATCTAAGAAGCCTAGCTTAAGGATACTCGCCAGCATATGCCTAGACCAAAAAGGAATCCTGAACTATGCAAAGTTAAAACGCATAGCAAAGAGCACAACTGTGGTGATGCTTTCATGATGACATTTAGCCCACCAAACTTCATTTTTTGGATTCTAACACACGATCAAATAAGTAGGCAGTTAAGAATATTAGCAAACAGCAGACAGAATTCTGAGGCACAATTACGACAGAGATCCTAGATCCTGCCAAATAAGATGTTTCTAGCATCGTATCTCATTTCTATGGTTCAGCCCCATAGGATTCTCTGTGTCTTCTTAGGTTAGTTCCGTCGCTTGATCCTGTAGTACTATTCTCTACATTTTCTACTCAACAACTATAAAAACACAAATTTTACTTCAGAAAATCTAGCGTACATCATTCAAAGGTCCTTCGCTCGAGCAATTAGTTCCTTAACTTCATTAATCAGTCACTGTATAACGCACAATGAGCTAATACCAACCAAGATACTTAAAAAAACTGAATTTTTTGTTTACCTTCTGCTCGATCTCAGGGACTTTCAATACTTTCAAATTCACCTCCCTCTTTCTGGTAAAAATTATCACATAAAACAATTAATTGATTTCACAAATATAAAAGTGGATACTACTAATTCACAGCTTTAAGCAAAAGATGATAACTTGGCGCTTACATTTCGCGAACAGTTTGATCGAAGACCTTCATGAAATCCATGGCTGAATCTACCCAATAAGCAAAACCTGATTCAAAATTCTGGAAAAAAGATATAGAGATCTGAAACTGAAAGGAAAAAGGATGAGATCTCTTCAAAAAGTATAAAGCCGATGAGATCTCTCTCCACTCTTGCTTTGCCAAGAGAAAGAGAAATAGCTAACACTCTTTTTTTAAAAAGGTTAAATAGAAGGATCAAATTTGCCCCGTTATTACCTTAACAGGTTATTTGGTAGCGGGTTAAGGCTCAATCTAATATAACAAATGATTTCAAATTCTTATAGGAGCATAATTTAAAAAATAAAACTAATAAAGAGATATTTTTAAGGTTGTTAATAATTCGAGAATGAAATTATTAATCTGCGCTGAATTTAAGAGTATTTTCAATAGTCTCTTGATTTTATACAATATTTGATTGTTGGGTTTCAAATATTGTGTAAAAGTTACGCTAAATCTCTCTTAATTAATATAGGTGGGATTATGAAATATTATTGTCTTGTAGAGATATTATTAAAGAGTGTTTGATCACATCAAAAATATTGTATTTTACTAATTTATGTATCTTAGTTATTGAATTCACATAGAAAAATTATTATACATAAAACACAATGAATACATCAAAATTATTATATCTTACTAAATTATGTATTATATTTACTGAATTCAAATATAAAAAAGAAATTCATTATGTATAAAGTACAATGTGTGTATGATTATTGTAATGTATTTTTTTGTTAAACAATTCACTAAAAAGATAAGAGTTTTGGATGTTGTTAGTTTTGCAATCCAAGTTTACACAATGAATATTCAACGAGAGATAATAACAAATTATTTTTGACACTACAAAATTCATTGGAAGATGAAATCTCAAAAAAAAAAATGAAAGAACCCACTAGTCAAAACATCACTCATGTGAGGTCATGATTAATTATCTCAGTTAACGCAATAAAATGAACGCCAATAACTTGTTGAATTACCCAGGTAAAAATTATGCATGTTCAGAGGTCCAGAACTTAAAAGTAGTTGTGGATATCATCGAAAAAGATATTGTTGATGATTAAGTTAAAGATGATCCAATACTTTTGGAGTCAGTTACGCGTAAGAAAACACTTATCGCATCTAGAACTCTTCACAATTTTATGGTGTAATCGAAAAGACAATACCAAACATTTGGATGAAATAAAGTTAGAGATGAGCTTCAACGAGATTTAAAAATTATCAAAAAATACACAATAGAATCATATTTTGCTAAATTATCTTATATATATTTGTACTTTTTAAGAATTATTAATTTATAATATTAATGGACCATTATATAGGGCTCTTGTTAAAATATATTGTCTTATTTTTTTGTCGAAATGAGTGAATTTGTTTTATTGGCCCAAGTTGAGACCAAAAAAATATATTATTTTAGAAAAATTATTAATTTATCGAGTATTAATTTAGTAAGATTTTACTGTGTATTCATATAATAATAATTTTATATGGTGTTTGGTTGTGTTTTAGTAATTCTACATAATTAATAGTCACATAATTTATGAGGAAATATAAGTATAATTTTATGCAGAGTAGAGGGTGGGATAAGTTATGTGGTATTAATTATACATGGATTAAAATGATAAAATTACATATTTACCCCTATCAACTTACTTTCATTTTTTTTTAATTATATGTACATTTTAAAAAATTATACCATTTACTTTTTTTACTTTAAAAAAACAAGAGTTAGAAGTCTTTCCACATACAACTAATCGAGTCACTATTAGTTTAAATTATACTATATTCATGTTGGTATTAGTTACATGTTTTTAAATGTTATTGCACTTTGATACAAATCGATCGAATTAGTCTAATTTGTTTACTTATTTACTAAAGGTTCGAGTGCGATTTCGACCTGGAAGTAGGTTATGGCTCCTTCTGTTTAGACTTGGCTTAGTTAGACTATATTTATATTGAGTCGTATTAATCGTTGGGAGGCTTTAGGTTGAGAATTTAGGTTGCATGGTCCTTAGTCGCTCTTTTGATCATTTTTCAAATTATTAATGTAGCATTTAGTCATGAATTCGTTGATTAAGTTGAGCTAGGAACCTTAGAATGTTTCTAGGTGGTTACAACCTTAGACTTTTGAACATTGTTTTGATTTGTTATGTTTATGTGATTCTCTCTTATTTAAAGCTTTTATCGTATTATTACTATGTGTGTGGGCCTAAAGCTTTGAACTTGGACTTGAACTAGCTGGAGTGCTAGGTTAGTACTATTATACTGAGACGGATATCTACCCGATTGATTGTGTGATGTAGTTAATTTAAGAATGACTTGCATGTTGTGTGAAATATGTTAATTTAAGAATGACTTGAATGTTGTGTGAATATGCTCATTATCTGCCTTTGACATGTTTGTATCTAAAAATGAGAGGAAAAATGGTTGAGATATCTAAATACTATAATACAATTTCTACTTGTTTGACCTATGAGATAGCGGGATAATGTTTTTACTTGCGGAAAAAACTTAAATTTTTATGGGAAATGCACTAGTTTAAGGCTTTGTGTCTTAAAAAGATAATTACTTAAAACTTATTTACGTTCGAGGCTCGAGTTTTTTAGGCAAATACTTGATATTATAAGAATTTTGCTTTATCAATATGGGTTGTGATTCACTGGTGGAAGAGTTTCACCCTTAATCAGAAGTCTCGGGTTCGAGCCCAGGTATGGAGAAAATTTGTTAGGAGTGCCACCTTCGAATGAGTCTTGCAATGCGCGATCTCGATTTAGTCGAAGCTCCAATATGGACTCCGACACATGGTGGAAAACTAAAAAAAATAAGATTTTTGGATAAAAGAAAATCTATTCTTATTGATAAGCTCGATAAGGTACTTCGGGGCGGTCCGCAAATTGAATTCTCAGTTATATTGTCCGAGATCAGTCGACCTAGGATGCCTCATGCTATATTTCTGCATCTTTTATTGATACAACTCCCTGTACAAGCCACCCCAGTTGAGCATTGGATCATTGTGTGGTCGTCACACACTTACATTGTGGTGAGCTCTTGGCATCAGAGACTTGTTGATTTTCTCTCTTTTGTATTGTCTATGTATTTTATACTTTGGTTAGATAGCACCGCTGTAAATAGTTATTTTTGTAATTAGATGTTATTGTATCAGTGAGACCATGTTTGAGGCGTTTTTTTATAGAGCTTGTTTTTTCGGTCAATTTCATTTATTATTATTTTTTTGGGAAAATACATCAAATTCCCCCTGAACTTGACACGAAAACTCGCTTTAGTACTTAAACTACACGGGCGTTTAAATACCACCCTTATCATCTTTGAAGTGATTTTTTTCCCACCTTAAGACTGTAACACCACTCTCACCCGCGACATCATATCCACGTAAGCGCCACATCATAACCATGTAGGTACCACGTCATTAATTTTTAGTTCTTTTTTACTTATTCATTATTTTCTATTAAACACTTTTAATATTAATTATATCAATTAATTAATTTATAAATGCATACCCCCACACCCTATCTTTCTTCCTTGTGCTTCACCATTTCAACCTTCAATACTTACTTTTCTTCTACACTATTCAACAATTTTTTTAAATAACTAGAATGAAATTATTCACTATAATATTCACATTATCTTCTTCGAATCCACCCCACGCATTTACCCTTTTGGAGGAAGAATTTTTTTTGAAAGTCAAGGTTTTATTGTCAACTCAAATAAGAAATGAAGATTACATAAGAAAGTTTGATAAAAAAAATATAAATTCTATGAGAAATATTTGAATAGATCTAGAAATCAAAATGGGTCACTCAAAATTAAGAAAGTTTACATTTACAAAATCGACACCAATAATATAGAGCGAAATCAACGTCAATAAAATAACTTTGATATTGAATTTTACGAATTAGTAAAATGAAAATAGTTTTTTTTTTTAAGTGGGAGGAAGATGGAGGAGGAGGTGTTTCAATGGAGAAAAAAAGTGTATTAAGGAAAACAAAATGAAAAAAAAAATAATAAAGAAATTAAAAGGGGACCCACTAATTCTATATTTTTAGAGAGTTAATATATCAAGAAAAATTATTTAAAATATTAATTATATATTGACCAATAAAAAAAGGCATGTGTAGAATTTCAAAAAATTCTAACTTTTTTTTCTTCTTTCACGCGCTTTAAGGAGAGTACACTCACTCTCCCTGCCACGTCATCCCTAAGGGGGTGTTTAAATCACTTCAAAGATGATAAGGGGGTAATTTAAAAGCCCGTGTAATTTAAGTACTAAAGCGAGTTTTCGTGCCAAGTTCAGGAGGGATTTGATGTATTTTCTCTTATTGTTTTGTATATTTTGTATCGTAACTACATATATATACTATGTGCTCCTATTCTTATTCTTATTACTTTCATGTACTTTGTTTAAATGTATTTATTGCTTTCCGCTTGTGATTTAGGCTTGTCTACTAGTGATTTTATGATAAGTGCTATTATGACTCGATTTTGAATCATGACAAAAATGAGTCGTAGAGACTTATAATTATCCTTTTGATGTCATTATCAAAATTTTGATCATACATAGTTAATCCGTTTTGTATTTGAGGTACTTTCATCATATACCGTATCTTTATATTTTCAATGACTATTTTAATATGACATAATTCAAATGTAATCTTAGACACATTGAGCTCGGTATACTGCAATACGGATATTTAAATGCATATTATAATATTAAAATAGGAGTGGATGTTCGGTTCTTCGGTTCAATTTAATCAAATTTTGATTCAGTTCTTTGATATTCAGTTTTAGAAAAGTGTGCACCATATTTCATACCAAACTACAGCGGTTCAGTTTTTTCTATTTCGGTTCGATTTAATTCGGTATTTTTAAATCGATTTTTCGGTGAAAATAAATATAAAGAGAAAATATGATAAAGTGTTAAGAATTTCATGTGTTTAATTTATAATTAAAAGGACGTAGCATAAATGATTCTTTAGCTAGAAGAATTCAAATTTTGTTTCCGTTTCTAGACTTTTTGTGGGGGTTAAACATTAATCTCTGTCAAAGCATATGATATGTTATTTGTTTATAAAAAGAATATGGACATAGAGTTTAGGGTTTACACTTTACTGTTTTGTCATTTAGATTTTTTCTAAAATTTAAAATTTGAAATGGGCTATGACCCAGGTGAAGTTAAAAATTAAAATGGACCGGGTAAATATTTTGAGTCAAAATATATAAGCATTATTAAAAAATATTATTTGAATATTTTTAGGTTCATTCAATAAAACTTCGGTTCTTAGATGCACCGAAGTTTCGAACTCTTACACCGAACTCCTAATTGAAGAATCGAAGTTCCGAAAATAAAGAACCGACATCAAATCAAAACACCAAAAAACCAACACTGTAGATCAAAATAGTTTGATTTGATTCGTTTTTTGATTTTTCGGTATTTATGTTCACCCCTAATTAAAAGATATATCATATAGGAGATAATAAATATTGATAGACATGAATATCTTTAATAGAAATTATTGCATCCACACTATTCTTCGTGACTCCTTATATTGCAGTAAACTTTGATGTCAGCCCCGAATCTTATCAGTACCCTTCTTAATCTTACTTTTGTTGGTGAGTCAGTTATAGGTAAACGAGTATATAAAAATTGCCTAGTATCAATGTTTCTTAAAATCACCACAATTAATCTAGTAGAGTTAAACATGCTTGATTTCGGTATCATTCTAGACATATATTGATTTACAACGAAATCATATACTACAGATAAAATTTATTGTTCATGAAAAACTATTATTAGTGAAAATCAACGAGAAGGTTAGAAAATGTAAATACTTATTTGATCAGTTGTGTTCCTGGATATGATTCCAATTACTGAAATGGTTGTTTGTAAAGCGGTTTTATTACTTTTGATTATACCGTGAAACCTTTGTGGTTATAATATTTTACATTTTGTTATAAAAAAAAATTAAAAGATAAATAAATATTTCACGAAAAAAGTAAAAAAAGTTTTGGTTTAAATTGACAGAGAACCATTTGATTCATTAAAAAAATCTTTCGTAGCTCAATTGACTGGCTATCTGAGCTTTCACCTTAGCAGCGAGAATTCAAATCTTCATATTGTAATTTCGGTCCTATTTCCTTTTTCCTACCCGCGATTTCAAATAAAAAATAAAAAAAATAGAGAAGGAGCATTTGATCCATAAGGCAAACTTGAAGGGGTGAAAATCTAAATTGGACTAACTTTGAGAAAAAGAAAAGAAAAAGAAAATTCCATTGGTCTGTCATAGCACAGCACTGACGTCTCCTCCACATGAGCAATCTTCTGCCAAAAAGATCCAACCTTTAAAATTGATTGAGAAATTTCTCAGATTATTACAAACTTCGAAGGTCAAAACCCGATTGATTTCGATTATTCAGAAACCCTTCAAAGTTTCTCAGGTCAGTCAATCAAACTCTACTCTCAAAAGCATAAATTTATTTACATCAAAGTTTTTTCAAGATTCATTTTTTATTGTGTAGATCGTTTTTTCCAGCTGATCTAATGAACCCCTTCGAATTTTCTTGCAGGGTTTAAATAATTTTGATTTTTTGAAGCTTTTTTGTATTATAATTGTTGCTGACAAAATCAAGAATGTTTACCCGAATGTTTGGAAAACCTAAACAAGAAACAAATGCTCTAGCTACGCTAGACAAGTTAAACGAGGTATGATCTTGATTTCTTGATTGTTTCTCTTTAGATAAACAACTGTTTGGGTTGTTCTAATTTTACTTGTAAAGGTTTGATGGGGTTGATTTTAGTTTTGTATTTGCTGGTTATGGGGGTGGGTGGGGGATCTAGTATTAGCTATACTATTTATTAGAGTAAATGAGTTTGATACTAAGTTCAGTTGACGTTGGCGAATGAATAGCTGTGGGTAGTTATGTGAGTTTTTTTTGTTTGTGGAATTTGTTGCTAGAAAGAACTTGCCGTAATTCGGGCACTTCTATATGTTATTGTTGTGTGAGAAAAGGGTCTATAGGGAAAAACCTCTCTATGTCACACAAGTTAGGGGTAATGTTTGCGCACACTCTACCCGCCTCAGACATCAATTATGGGATCACAGTGGGTATGTTGCTGCTGTGGCAATCATCTATTACTCCATTTAGTTTATGTTTTTGTTGTTTGAACTAAAATTCTGCCATTTTAGGAATTCTATAGAGTGGTGGTTAGATTGACTTTGTTGTATGGAGCAGAGTGTTGGCCAATCAAATACCCTCAGGTTCAAAAGATGCAAGTGGCGGAAATGAGCATGTTGAGATGGATTTGTGAGTATACAAAGAGCGATGGATTAGGAATGAATATATTCGAAACAAAGTAAAAGTGATCTCCATGGTGGACAAGTTGAGGGAAGGGAGACTGAGATGGTTTGGGCATGTGAAGAGAAGGTGTGAGTGGTTGGATATAGCGGGGTCGAGGAATGGCACAGGTAGGCTGAAGAAGTAAACGGGGCAGGTGATTAGACATGATATGATGCATCTTCAGCTTATCGAGGAGATGACTTTAGATAGGAGGATATGGAGGTTGTGGATAGGGATAGAAGGTTAGTAGGTAGTTAAGAGTTGTCTTATTACTAGTGTATGCATGTACTTGGTTGGTGGTAGTATAGAGCAGTGTCGGTTGTGGTATTAGCTTATTCATGTAGTCTTTGGCTTTTGGTATTTGATGTTATCTGTGGTTTACTGTATTTAGGTGATCACACCTTGTTGTTGTTGTTACAGTTCCTTGCATATAGTTGTTACTGCTTTGCTATTCGTTGTCATGTTTCTCCCCACTACCATTTTTTTTTTATTACGAACAACAGACGGTCCGGCAAATGAGCCGTCAACTTGGAACCAACTTGTAGCCTTGTAGATCCACTTCCACAAGTAACAGGATGGTCCGCGGATTGATTCCACGGTTCTTCATTTTCTTTTATGGATCAACACTTTGTCATTTTCAGCTCAAAACTTCAACTTCCGCACACGCACGTCTTTCTGCACATAAACAAAAAAGGTCATCATATTGCACTGTTACATACTTAAGAACTACAAAATCCCTTTGTCAAAAAGCGTCGAATGTGTTGTGAAATCCCGGTACATCAAGCGGCCGCCTGCCGCTGGTGGATAATCCCAGTACATCAAACTGCCGCCTGCTGCAGGTGGATATGATAGATTATACAGGTGGCTACTCTTTTGCAAACAGGTTGTATCTGAGAGAATGTGTTACCACATACGAGTTACCCTCTCTTGAATAGCTGGACTGCAATGTTTGGTACTTTTCGTTTATCTAGGTGTGGAAATATTATGCTTCTGTGGATTTCTTATAGTGCCTGATTGCGAGAAGCAAAATTCAAATTTGTGAAGTCTGATTTTTCTTCTACTTTCTGTAATACGAAGCTTCCAGTGTTTCTTCTTCTAAAACAATGGAAGCTCATCATTTGCAATGAATTAACAAAAAAGTTGTAGTTTTGGTTTGGCCTAGTCTTAATTCAGGGTAAGTTCATTTAGGGTGTGGGCGCTTTGCCAAACATGTTCATGATAGTTATTCATGTTATTTCAATCTGAACTCAGGCACAGTTTACTTTTTGACCAACTTATTTGATATAGGAAGACAAATGTAAAGCTAGAACGGAGGGGCTTAGGCATATTATCCTTGTTTCCTCCTATTTTGGTGAAGAAATAGAAGGCTATTTTGTTTCCCCTGTTTTTTAAATCGTGCTGTGGACTCGTTTATTAATAACTTCTCTCTTGTTAATTTCAGTCAAAGTTATTAGCTTCTTTAAAATTTTCAAGTAAATGATCAAGGGCTTAAATGTTATTTTGGTTATGCTGTACAGACTCTTGAGATGCTTGAGAAAAAGGAGAAGGTTTTACTGAAGAAGGCTGCAGCTGAGGTTGAAAAAGCAAAGGAATTTACTAGAGCAAAAAACAAAAGGGGTAGGTTCTACTGAAAATCATTCACAAGATGATATTTGTCCTTCCTATGTAGTTCACTAGTTATGAATGTCTTTACATTGATATTTTTGTTTTCTTATGATATATGTTATTGTCAAGCACTTAAGGATGTGGCATACCATGAAGAATACTCTTAAGCATGTACGATAAAGTGCTAGGTGTTTAATGTCCATTATTCCCATGTATTTGCATGATATTTGGAATCTAATAACATCAGACAGATCTGATGATATAACTCTGTTTTGTGTGAGAGACAAGGTAGTTTATGTATGATGAACTTGCTACTAGGTTAACAAGTGAAAAAATTATCTTACAATATGAAGTGATAACGGGGTACTGGTTTTTTTATGTCACTGGTGTGTTATGAAAATTTTAAAAAGATAGCATGCATTTAGTATCTTCATGAATTTATCGTCTTATCCTTTCTTATTTTCTGCTTTGGGGATTTGGGGCGATACATGAGGTTATCCTTGAGGTCGTTGTCATTTCACAAATTCCTTTATTCCGTTTTAACTTTTAAGTCACGTTTAATGTTTCAATTTGACAATTTGAAGTAAGGAACAAAATGGAAAAGAAGGTATGATTCTTTGATTTCTAACCTCTTTTTATTTTAGAAAGCTTTTCTTCTAATTGGATAATGGGTCACCCTCTCTACCCTTCTCCACTGTTCTCTAACTATCTATCTACTTATTTTCAAAGAGGGAATGTTTAAAAAGAACATTTCATATTTAAAACTTGGGAGAGTTATCCTTCAATAGGAAAGACTTGTGTCCTTTCTCTTACCTTGTAAGTTATTATGGTTTCTTTGCAAATTCTCATGCTATAGACAATATTCAAGACATGATTGACCCTCAATTTCATAAAAAAGTTGGGGTCAATTGTATGAATCCTTCGAAAGTGTTCCTCTTTGTTCGGAACCAAATCATTTGAACAACTATGAGGTCTTGACACTAAAAGTTTGACTTGTTTTTGGAAGTATCTTGGATCATGTAAAAATTAGAGATAATAATGTATTTCCTCTGAAAGAAATGGTTAGAGTAAGCTTAGAGATGCTTTCAATGAAAACGGCATTTGATCGTAGCTGGTCTGCTTGAATTCTGGATATTCTTCTTCATTTTCCTGGATATTCCCCCTTTAAAGCAAAGGAACAAACATGATTTACTTGCTCATACCAGCTCAAGCTAGTCTCTTGGGTTTGAGTTACAATGAATAGGTTTTCATTCTTGTCATGCACATGGATTTTAGTTTTCGCTGCCTTTAGCATTGCAAAGACGTACTATATTATTGGATGGTGTTGCGAATCATGTTCTTGTATTTTGAGTCATTATGTCCTTGCTAAATTCTCAGATTAGTTTGATGACAGCAGTAACATATTTCTTTTATTTTTAGCTGCAATACAATGTTTGAAAAGGAAAAGGCTTTACGAGCAGCAAATCGAGCAGCTTGGAAACTTCCAATTGCGTATTCATGATCAGGTGCTCTTCATATGTTCCTACATCTTAGAATCTTTGCACCACCGTGTCATAAAAGCATGAAGAGACGGCGATCTGCATTCACTTATTTGTGTATTGGTTTCAGATGATAATGTTAGAAGGTGCAAAAGCCACAACGGAGACTGTTGATGCTTTAAGAACTGGAGCAGCTGCAATGAAAGCTATGCAAAAGGCAACGTAAGTTACATATGCTATGTGCTCAGTGCTATTTAATGGTGTCTTTTCTTCTGTAGATGCAAACATTTTTTTGCAGAGATAAACTTAAGAAAAATACAAAGTTGGAAATAGAGATTCCAAGTCAGGAATTTTTGGTCGATGCATGTTAAAACATCAAATTTACCTTGTAAATTCCTTTAAGATATGATCTGTTATTACTGAATCACCTCCGAGGTCAGGACTTTTTGTAATTTCCTTTCATGATTTAATAGATATCAATAATCTTAAATTCCACAAAACTTCATATCTTTTAATTATGAGTTGCCATATGCTATTTAAGCACACACATTAGGGTAATTTTTCATATCACCCACACCTGCACAACGTGTTGTCTGTACATGTCACTTGGGTGTTTCTGATTCGTCAAGATCAATCTCCAATACTAGGTAGTAATTAGTTCAGTTTGTTGTTCTGATTTCCTGTTAACTCAGGGTTTTGTCCCTGATATAAGCTAATGTGTTCTGTTTTCAGGAATATTGACGATGTCGACAAAACAATGGATGAGATCAATGAGCAGACTGAGAATATGAAATTGATTCAGGAAGCATTGTCAACACCAATTGGTTCAGCTGCTGATTTTGATGAAGTATCTCTGACTTATTCCTTACATTTTTGTTTATTTTATAATTACTCTTTCAGGACAATAATTTACATGTATCTTTCTGCAGGATGAATTGGAGGCAGAACTTGAAGAATTAGAGGGGGCTGAATTAGAGGAACAGCTCCTTCAGCCTGCTACAACTGCTCCTGTTGCGCCAATTAATCTACCTGCTGGCAGGCAACAAGTGCGTCCTGCTGCTCAGAAGACAGAAGAAGATGAGCTTGCTGCTTTGCAGGCTGAAATGGCTCTTTAAACAGGTCATTTCCGTTCATGTTCCTCTGTTGCTACTGAATGTTGAGTCAAGGAACCTTTGATTTGCGTATTTGAAATTTCGAAGTACCTGATGATATAATTCTATTTATATTCACAATTACAGCTGAGACGAGCTATATTTAGAATCTGAACACACTTCCAGTCTTATGTTTTATTTTCATAGATTTTTTCCTTTGTGGTGCGCTTGCAATAGCGCTAGATCCCGGGTCGGGATTTTGTGGGTGGTAACTAGTAAACTTATACGTGGACTATATATAAATCGATTGATATGGCTCTTAGGTTTCTAACTTGAATGATCTCAAGTTGGCAAAGGAATTTCCAGTATGGGCTTAGCGAGTATGTAAGTTGTGCAATTCTCGATTAGACGCCTTCCTATTTGCTTATCAGTTTGGTAATGTGATTCCACTCTCAACTCTCGATTACAAACTAAAAATTTCTCTTCCCTCACTTTTTCTCTACCCTCGTGAAAACCCCATTCAAAAGCAGGAAAATGAACCTTTAGACTACCAAGAATCTCTCTGAAATTGTACCACCAATTCCCTTCCGTTACTTCTGACTGGAGATATTAGTTCACGCTTTTCTGAAGGATCTGTTAATAAGTATAAAAAGAACAACCTGCTTGAGATATTATTTGCTGTCTTGTTCAGATAGATGTGCTGTGTTTCGACAAAGCTATTTAGATTTTAAATGATAGTTAAGTTCATGATCATTGGACCGCGTTTTTCATTTTCACTATTCATAGTAGCAAAATCACCACAATGGATGCAACTGGAGTCTTTACAGTCTTTTTGATGGATTTTTTGTATGAACTTTCTTGACTGATACCTTCTTTGGTGTCTTTTTTTGCAGTTCTTGTTGCCCTCCCACGAGACAGCGTAAAGGCCTGATGTATTCTTATGGTGGATGGATATACCTTTGGAGCTTTGAATTCTTAAAGATGCATGCAGGATCAGAAGTTACTGTATAAAAATGACAGCAGATGATGAGTTTACATTCTGTGTGAAGTTGAAAGTGGGAAAATTGTATGCTACTTTCGTGTGAATTATGAAAAAGATGTTCTAAGATACTTTTAAATGAATTTTCAAGACTTTTGTTGTTTACATTATTATGGTCAGAAAAAACCTTCTATATATACAACTTACAAGCACTTCATTCAGGTGAGTGAAAAGTACTAGTGTTCAAAATTTAACCATAGAGGCATATAATTTTTCTAAGATATTTGAATCGAAAGCGGACATGCTTCCAATATTCAAATGGCTATTGAACTTATGCTGAGCAATGCAAAAGCTTAAGTTTTAACAAGTTATGATGTACCACACAAACATTGTTGATTGATAGATGTAAAAGTTTAGTTTTAAAATCCACAAGTTATGTTATACTATACATAACTTAATTTCACAGAACTTGTGTGTCATGGAAATACAACACAACTTATGCTGCATTACTCAACTTAACTTGTAAATAAAGAGATGCAATCAGTAGAAGTTGAGGTCCAAAAACTATCTAAAACCATAAATTATAAATAGAGTATGTAAACTACTTGTCATATTTCTTTTCTAGTTGACATTCAAATACTAAACTTCCTTTGTGTGTTTTCACATATAGTTTCACATCTCAATGACTTAATACCATATATCAATCTCCAAGCAAATCATCAATTCCATCTTGTTGAGTACTCCATATGCCATCACTAGTGTTGGAATCCATTGGAAAAAAGCTTTCAAACCATGCAAGATCATCAAGTGGTGAAGAACATGTTCCAAAACTCGTCGATCCTTCGATGGAAGGTGAAATCTTGGAGTGGTCTTCCTCTTGAGTGATTCTTGAATTTTTTTCGTCTGTTTCAACTATGTTTTTATCAGCAGAGCCGCTACTTGGAATTGGTAATTGCATTGCTTCTTTTGATGCTGAAACCTTCTTCTTCAACTTGCTATTCCAGTAATTTTTTATTTCATTGTCTGTTCTTCCTGGAAGCTTAGATGCAATCACACTCCATCTGCAAATTTAAAAACTTTGGGTTACTTTTAAATAGTAATAATAATTTTTTTGAAAGAAAATAAAATGAAAAAATAGTTGAAGAGCAAGATTTAGCCTTCTTCCAAGCTGATTGTAGAGAGAGCAGATAGTGTTGTCTTCCTCTTGTGTAAAATTTCCAAGTTTGATATCTGGACGAAGATAATTAAGCCATCTTAACCTGCAACTCTTGCCGCAACGATTTAGCCCTGCATTTTATACATTATTCTTTATGTGTAAAAAAGATACTAAAGGACAACAACACACATAAAGTGTGGTTTGCACAGATCTTATCCTTATCTTAAAGGTAAAGACACTATTTTTTTTATAGATCCCCAATTTTTTAAAAATATAATCCAAAGCAGTATAAAGAAATAAATAATGAAAATAAAGAAGTCATGCCAAAATATTATAAACGATCTAATAAATTATATTGATCAATAATAATAACAAGATAATACAATAATGGAAGTAAAAAATTTAAGAGTAGTGTTACAATTAATTGTATGGCTAATAACACATAAAGGAGAAGGAGGTAAAAAGAAAAGACTATATTGAGAAAATCATTTAATAGAATTAATTAAATGAATAATGAATCATTTGACTAGATTACACTTTATGTCTCTTCAAAACAAATAACTACAAGAAAGACTCTTCTAGAAAATTATATAGATTGTTTATTGGACCAAAAGAGAAAATATAATTAATGTCATCTTTGTTAATAAGACGCGAACTCAGAATTTTAAAATTTTTCAATTTATAAGAAACTCTTTTCAACTAAATTTCTTTGCCTATAACACAACAATCAAGTAAGACAAGAAAACGTGACAATAAAAAATAATCACATATCATTCAAAAGCTAACAAAACAAAATCACAAAACACAATAAACCGAACTGACAAAATTATAAAAAAAAAAAAGAGAGGTAAAGAAATAGAACCAGCTCTTTTAGGAAGGGTAATCCAACTTCCTGGATTGCCATGGTTAAAGATGTGATTCTTGAGAATTTCATCTTCCTGTGGTGACCATTGTCCCCTTTTCACTTGGCTCTTGTCACAACAAGGTGCCCTTACCATGTTTTTCTCCTTTTTTAAGTCACTTTTGAGTGTGCAAAATGATTGTGTATCTATATATATATATATGTCATGAGGATGTTGATATTCTAGGAAATTTAATTAAAAGTTAATAGAATTAAATATCATAATAATGATTTAACATATTTTGTTTGAAGACTTTTAATATATACTTGACCATTTAGTTGGTCATATAAAATCCTAATATTGCCAAGAGGGGGAAAAGGAAATTATATTTAGTCACTGCCCCCCTTGAATTTCTTGAAATGGCAAATCCTCTATATTAGTTTTAGTTTGGACACTTTGCTTCACATGTTTTTACTTTTTTCTAAATATATACTCCACACTTTTTCATTCTTTTACTTTCAAAACTAATTATTTCGACTGTAAAAAAACACAAGTACATGCTAATTATGAAGTAGTAATACTAATAATAAAAGAATTGCCAAGTGCACTAAGCATTTTCGTAGGATTCAGAGAAGGATCGCACCCTAAAATGTGTGTAGCGTAATATTGTAATAATACTAAATGTTGTATGAAAAAGACATTTGGTTTCTCTTTGTGTGTTTACCACTTTGTCAAGAAAGTGTGCATTTTTGTACCTAGCTGTCATCTTTGTTGAGTTTACGACTGCAGAAAGACTAGGTACATCATTACAATAAAATAATTTTAAGCCGCGATAAAATACTCATTAACAAAGACTGTTAAAGTTTTTACTTGTATTAGTTAGTTGTCATCATTGGATTCAATGTCGTTACCAGCTTTATGTACAGTTATAAAGAATGTTGATTGTCGTTAAGAATACATATTTAACAACAATTATGCTATTATCGTTAATTAATTATCTCCACAAATCATTGTTGATATAGTAAGTTGGTTTCTAAGATCACTTCCGGTCCTAGGCTTTTAATTAGTTAGTCCTGGTAAAGCCCTAGGCGTTGTATTTTCAAAAGCTTTCTCAAGCTCAAGCATTTACTTTCTAGTTGGAGGCCAATGTCTTGGGGCTAACGTGAGATTCGCTCAAGGACCTACTGGCTCTTTCTTCCCACTTTCCACTTTTTGAGGCTTCTTTCAATTTCTTAGTAAAATTAACGGGTAAGGATATTCTATCTAAATAGGAGTAAATATATCACTTTATTTTTTTTATCATATTCTTTTATAGGCCTTGACCCTTTCAAAGGTTTAGGACCCAAAGGGAGAGTTCTCAACTAAAATGAAGTGTTTTTTAAATCATAAGTACCATACTAACGTGGAAAAAAAACTTATACTGCATGAATTTCATGCGCTATATATATGGGTCTAACTAACATTCCAGAGGTCGCTATAGAAGAATAATTTTCTATAGCGACCAGGGGTGGACCTATGTATCATGGTAGGGGTGTTAAGGTACCCAGTGGTCTCAATTGAAATTTTATATATATATATGTGTATCTGCATAAAAAGCTTATGAAAAACTGATCTTCCACCCCTAGACACAAGTAGGCGAATGATGCCCGTGGTTAAGGATCTAATTTTTAGCTTTCGGGTCGCAAGTTCGACTCTCATATTGCTCATTTTAATGCATTTTTCGTTTCTTTTGCAAAATAAAAATTTAGGCGCTTGGACTCGAACCCGTAATCCACACATGACAAAACAGTGTTAATACTATTAAGCCATGGGCTACATTTGAATTTAGTAGACATTATTATAAATATCGTATATGTGATGAAAAATCACAAACTGTAAAGACTTAACGATATCGCACCCACTATCTTCAAATCCTAGATCCGCCTCTACTAGCGAATGAGGATTTTCAATGATCAATATGATCGCGAATAAAATTCTATTTTTTTGAAAAAAAACGTCAAGTAGGATCGTTATTTATACTTTTGTTGTGACTTTGTTGCTACTAAAAAGATCAATGTTCTCCAAAAATTCTATTTTGACAATTCAGTCAACACAATAACTTATCAACACTCGTGATGATCATCGAGAAATAAATTCCAGCCAAATTTTGTCTTTCAATTTTACTTGAAAGGTGTAAATGTTTTTCGTCCATTTATATTTAAACATTACTTTTCATTGCTAACTATTTGCTACTAAACTCTATTTTATAGTCCTGAAAATCTCATTTCTTAAAGTGTGTTATATTTTTATTATTAAAATTTTAAAAAAAATCATCATGAATAGAACAATTACGATGTGTATTCTATTGCTTTTTCAACAATTTAATCACATCATCCATATTAAATCGAAACAAGAAATGAATTACGTACCTTGATTTGGGGGTTTATGTGGTATTTTTCGTTTTACTTTTTATATTTGATGTGGTAATTAAAGGCGGAAAAAAAAGACTGGATGTCTAATTTTATCATACGTAATAGTTTTTTAATAAGGTCTTTCCGCTCTCAATCATCTTTACTTATCTTACTAGTAACTCTATCTATTGGTATTAGCTATATAAGATTCTAAGCTAAACGATTGATATTCTTTTTGCAAGCTAAATATTTACTTTACCAGAAATCTCTACCAACAGATGCGCCAATTTAACTAAATCATTATGTGGAATGCCCTCTATGAAGTTGATGAAGTAGTACTTTACATGAATTTCTATATGTGTGTGTTTAATAATGTTTCTATAACGCTCTCTATCCTCAACAATAGATATAACTAGACAAACAATTTTCTGCATAATATATTCTCTTGTAGAGTGGTACTAACATTATTTTTGCAAAATATTGCTACAAGCCAATTTTTCGAATTTCACTAAAAACATCTAATTATTATGCACACTCAATGAAGAATCATATTGTTGACTTTAAGAATTCGTACACAAAATGTATATTCCTATGCAATATTGTTTTTTTTTTCCCCATAGCATTACTAAAGGTCCATGTGTTATGCAACATGCTTCTCAAAGTATATATGGATATAAGTGCACCATGATATATATATAAAATTAGTGATATGAAAGTGATCCTTTGAAATTAAAAAAAAAAAGAACTATTTTATTAGACATACAGCCATATGATATATACTAGTTCTACTTATACTTTTAAATAATGGTTCTCAAAGTATATGTATATAATTAGTGATATGAAAGTGACCCTTTGGAATTAAAAAAAAGATAAACTATCATATTAGACATACATCCATATAATATATATTAGTTTTACTTATATTTTAAAGGGAAAATTGTGTGAAATAGCAAAACTGTTAATTCAAATTAAATGTTATAGTCATAGTTAATTTTAATTTTAATTCGCAACAAATATTTCTTTTTTTGTCATCTGATTTGGTATACAATTAGCAAATTTTGGTATACAATTAGTCGTTTTATACATTTCGGTATAAAATTTATAAAATGTATTTGTGTTTGTATAAAGCCAGAAAAAAGTGTATATACAAATGCAAATACATATATTTTCGTTCTATACACGAATAATTATATAAAATACAGATCTTATTATATAAATTACAATGTATAAATAAATTTATACAAAACTGTATAATTTGTATAAAATTGAATGTTTATAGCGAATTATACAAATAAAAAGCTTCATAGCAAACATAAAATTTGCTATGGAGCGCAATTATGCAAACTATAAATATAACATACAAGTATAATTTTTATGTTTATTATATGTAAAAGTTGCTCTATTTTAAATAATGATTCTCAAAGTATATATGGATATTAGTGCACCATGATATATATAATTAGTGATATGAAAGTGACCTTTGAAAAAAAAAAATTAAACTATCTTATTAGATATACATTCATATAATATATACTAGTTTTACATATACTTTTTAATAATTATGTATTTTATCATTATTAAGAGTTTTTTTACCATATATTAATAAAGATACATTTAGATATATGTATTTTTGTTATCAAATACACTAAAATAGGAAGAGATGTGAAGGAACTGGGGAGGGAGGCGAGCGAGATAATCATGTATCTCGAATACATGCAAATCACACTAAATACATACTAGATACATATGTTCATATGTATATGGTATGATTCGCATGTATCTGGGATACCAGATACATATGAGAGCGGCAGTGAGATGGAAAAGGGAGGCAAGGGAGACTTATCTATATATTCCAGATACATGCAAATCTACTTGGATATAATGTATCTAGAACAAATACCATCTAATTTTGCCCATGTATCCAAAGATAAATATATCTGAACGTATCTAGATGCACTAAATTTGATAATATTTGTATTATTGCAAACTAGAATGTATCTAAGTAATTAGCTCATAAACTAGTGAGATTTCTACAAATTTCCCAATTTTAAAAAGGGTTTCCCATTGTTTATTCACTTAGAAATGGTAATTGAGCGGGTGAATCAAATTTATATACATGTCAAAATAATAAATAATTAAAAATATATAATTATCACACTTACATTGTAAAAGTGTATCATAAACTTACATTACAAATCATTAGCCCAAAACACAATCCGGACAAAATTATACATTCGATACACAATCATTGCAGAACTTTTTTTTTTTTTTTTACAAAAATATTTTAAAATTTAATATATGTTACGACCCAAAATTAGACGTGACGGCACTCGTCTTATCCGACCAAGACATGTCAGCCTAAAACTCAATTGTTACTATAAAATGCGAAAATTTTATAATCAACTCAAAAATACCCCCCAAATTTGGTTGTCACGAGTACAAACTTCTAAAGTATTACAATTGATTCAAAAGAAAAACTCAAGTCTCAAATGAACTTGTTTCTAGAATAGAACAAGATCATAATTAAGGAGAAAGAAAGTCTGCTGAGACGACAAACAACTACCTCACAAATCTCCAAGAAGCCTCGGAAAAGAAGAGAATGACAAGTACCATAAAAATTCAGGCTCATAACCTACAAAAAAATTTGTAGAAATAAGGGGTGAGTACCAAACCACACGGTACTCAGCAAGTAAATCCCTAAACACAAGTTAAGGGGATGAAATACGGGTACTCCTACCACCTCAACCAAACCTCCACAACTACAACCTGCATAAAAATCAGCTCAACCTAGCAGCTTACAGTTTACATAGCACGTAACTCAAAAACAACACTTAAACAAATTACATATCCTCCACAACAACACTTTAACAAATTACATATCCTCAACAACAACACTTCAACAAATTACATATCCTCAACAACAACACTTCAACAAATTACATGTCCTCAATAACAACACTTTAACAAATTACATGTCCTCAATAACAACACTTCAACAAATTACATGTCCTCAATAACAAGCTCAATATTCATCAATCACAAGTTCCACAGAAAGTCAATCACAAGATCAGCAAAACACAATATCAAGTTCTCTAATGATAAGTATGTGCAATGCAATGTCAAGTATAATGATACATGTCCGACCTAGTGATACACACCCGATGTCTCTCAGTCCGAAACTCATGGGGGACATATCTGTCCATGCATCTGTCGCGGCGCACGACACGACCCTCGATAATAGTAACCATCGCGGCGCGCGATACGTCTCTCAAAATATAGTATCCATCGTGGCGCGCGATACGTCCCTCGAAATGGTGCATCCTCTTTAAGTTCTTATTCTTTCTCAATGCACATAACACTTGTCACAATCATGTCTTAAAATAATGCAAATGACATTTTCTCACAAATAAAGAGGATATGACCATTTTCATAACATTGCACAATTCACAACAACATCAACAATGATTCAACAAGCCTTTCAAACCATTCTCCATTATCAACACAACACACACAAGTAATTATTCACATTGCCTTTTATTACCCTTTGTTTTCATCATTAAAAAAATCAATGTGGACAAGTCAACTCATCACCAAGTCCCATTACTCCCAAACATATACCACAAGGAAATACACGCATTTCATACACTTAGAAAGGGTTTAGAAATCCACTTGCCTCAAACAATCGAATGATTACTCCGGAACTTGAGTCTCTCATTATGTTGATCTTCCAAAACATTGCAATGTATTCAAGTACATAGTCACAATAAGATTTCGAAAATAACAACACCCATATCATTATAGGTATGGCCTAGACTGAAAAGTCTACACCAACCTGAAATCAAGTTTCTATATTTTGATGTCAATCCTCATATTTCCAAATTTCAAGTCTAGGGTTAAGTTTTCATTCTCCAATATCGTAAATCTGATGATATTACCTAATATTTAATTACCTATCTCAATATATCAAATCTTACTTTATAACATGATAATGAAATAATATTCATTAATGGAAGCCAACCGATCATGAACAGTCGCGGCAACCATTAATTAACCCTTAATACCCACACATTAACTAACAACCTATCAATCTAATTGTATAAACCACTTGCACAATAGCATTTTCCAATTTCAATTTACTTTTCACCATTGAAAGAACATATCATTAATTAATGCCCCTAAAACTTTCAACCAAGACCGCTATAATCCTTCAAATTTGTAATTTTATATACGGAAAAGGCTCAAAAATACTCTTAAACTATCTGAAATAGCTCATATATACCCTTAAACTATATTTTGGCTCAAAACTACCCTTTCCGTCTAACTATTGAATCAAAAATGCCCTTCTAATTAACGGAAATTGTTAAATGCCATGTGGATGCCACATGAATGCCACATGGCATGCCAATAGGATTCCACTGCCACGTAGACTAAATAAAAAATGTCAAAAATACCCTTAAACTATCCGAAATAGCTCATATTTACCCTTAAACTATATTTCGGCTCAAAACTACCCTTCACGTTAAACTATTGGGTCAAAATACCCTTCTTATTAACAGAAGATGTTAAATATCATGTGGATGCCACATTGCATAACAATAAGGTTCCACTGCCACATAGACTAAATCCTTAAATCCTAATTACTCCCCCCCCCCTCCCTCATTTCATTATTTCCAGAAACGATATATTCACCCGTTCTCCCTCATTTAGCGGCTAGGGTTTCACAGTTCTCTTCATCGCTGGGTTTCAAAGTGGATATTCTTGGTTGTAGGTTAGTAAAAGTTTTTTCTTATTTTATTGTGTTTACAACCACTAAAATCAACTTTGAAACTTAGCTCCGAAGAAAGTTAAGAAACCTTGGCCGCGAAATGACGGGAAAGTTGTGAAATTCTAGCTATCATACTTATAAATCGTAAATATAATAAAATAAGAAAAAATATTTACTAACCTACAAGCATGAATATCCACTTTGAAACTCAGCCCCGAAGAAAGCTACGAAGCCTTAGCTGATAGGGGAAAGTTGTGAAATCCTAACTATTATGCTTTGAAATCATAAACATTATGAAATAAGAAAAAAGTTTTACTAACCTACAACCAAGAATATCCACTTTGAAACCCAGCGATGAAGAGAACTGTGAAACCCTAGCCGCTAAATGAGGGAGAACGGGTGAATATATCGTTTCTGGAAATAATGAAATGAGGGGGGGGGGGGAATAATTAGGATTTAGGGATTTAGTCTATGTGGCAGTGGAACCTTATTGTTATGCAATGTGGCATCCACATGACATTTAACATCTTCTGTTAATAAGAAGGGTATTTTTGACCCAATAGTTTAACGTGAAGGGTAGTTTTGAGCCAAAATATAGTTTAAGGGTAAATATGAGCTATTTCGGATAGTTTAAGGGTATTTTTGACCCTTTTTATTTAGTCTACGTGGCAGTGGAATCCTATTGGCATGCCATGTGGCATTCATGTGGCATCCACATGGCATTTAACAATTTTCGTTAATTAGAAGGGCATTTTTGATCCAATAGTTTGACGGGAAGGGTAGTTTTGAGCCAAAATATAGTTTAAGGGTATATATGAGCTATTTCAGATAGTTTAAGGATATTTTTGAGTCTTTTCCATTTTATATATTAATATAATAATACAACTCATCACCAACCATTAATATGATGTTCTTTTCCTAAAAAAAATAATACTAAACAAAATAAACTTTGGGATTTACCTGAAGCATGGGTCGGTTATCTTGTGGCCTCGAACTGTGCTATTCGCCTCTCTCGTATGATCTTTTCTTTTCTTTCTAAAATTAATTATATGTTAAAAGTGAAAAGACCTACTACTTGTTTTAATATAAATGGGTTAAGTAATATAGGGTTTTAAATAAGTTATCACTTTAATCCATTAACTATTGATTAATTAACTCAAGTTATACTAATATTCAAATTTCCAAAAATAACCTTCCGGATCATTACAATATACAACATCATACACCTTTTTATATACAATATTATACCCCAAAAAAATTATTAGTCTTAATTCATTTAAAAACTGCACCCAATCACCTAAAATTTCATATGTAGGCTCACCAATACATAACCAATTCAAATATGAGATAGCTCAAACAAATATAATTTATTTGAGTTATTTTACCACAATAAAAAGATTCTCTATGTTTGAGAGTTGCATTTTCGGATGGCCTAAAATCAACAAGGAATTAAATATGGTAAACTCTTCAAATAAGAGGATATCAAAATTATAGGGCGTAAAATCGCTCGATCTACGATACTTATTATTATAAGCTTGAGTTTGTCAATAGATTGGCACGTGAACCTTTTCACTTGTGAATTGACAAAATATAACTTTAGTTTTCAAGTAAAATGAGGCTCACAAATTTTGATCGCTCGATTTAAAGTACTTAGATTAAATTTTAATCACGAAAGAAAGAAGAAAATGTTATAACTTGCCAAATAAAAAGGTTGATGGAGGATCAGTTCGGGTGAAAACTATGGGTTGATTTGGGCAATTGGGCTATTTAATTAAATGGGTTCATAAATACAACTTATCTTATGACCTATTAAACGTGTAAATTACACAAATCTCATAGTTTTAATATGAAATAACAGTTTATCTTTAATAAGTTTCTAATTGCATTAATCCCTTAAAAATTAAAAAAAATGGATATAATAATTGAAGCTCGTATACATTAAATACTGTCTCGGATACATTAATATGTAACTCGGATACATCAAAAACTAGCCCGGATACATAATATGTAGCTCAGGTCATTAAATACTAGCTCAGATACATTAAAACGTAGCTCGGATACATTAAAACTAAGTCGGATACACATATGTAACTCGAATACATTCTGGCTTTGATACATTAATATGCAGTTTGGATACATTAAAGAAGTAAGAAATTCTGGAGACTTTTAAAAGTAACAAGGGATAATGAAAATAAATGAAACAAAAAATGTGTATTTCCGTAATTTGTCCTTAAATTAAATTCTAGATATGTTCGATAGGTCAAATGGGTTTGGACTGATTTTGTTATTTTTAGGTATAACTAAGGGTGTATTTGATATGAAGAAAAACTTTTCAATTTTTCTATGTTTGGTTGGGTTAAATGTTTTAGAAAATGTTTTTCAAATCAACTCATTTTCCTCAAATTTAAGAAAAATGATTTTCCTTCATAAATTAAGGAAAACATTTTCCAAAACTTTCTTCCAACTTCAAATTACAATTTTTTTGTTAAAAAAAATAAATTTAAAGCTTATCTTTAAAAAAATATTTTCCTTCCTACCAAACACACCCTAAATCTAAAAAATCAATTGAAAAGATGTTAAAATAGGAAGAACTCAACTACTTATTTTTAAAAAATAAGGGAAAAGATAATCACTCATTTTGGTGTGAGATAGTGTCACGTTATCGGACATATATATATATATATATATATATATATATATATATATTAACGTATATATTAACGTATTTTTTATTATTCACTGTCATTTGAAAAAATTATAACAATACCTTTTTTTTTCCCCTCAAATTCTCTCGTTTTCATATACATAACTTTCAATCTTACAACTCCACTATTTTCTTCCCTTTTTCATACTTATAATCACTTCACTATATCATCAATTACCTTCCTCACTCATTTATTTTGAATTTTAAATATTTTCTCTTTCCAATTAATATTTTAAAGTTAATTATACGTCTTGAGGAAGTATTTCGGGACTTTAAAAAAAAGGTGACAGTAAGGTTTCAAAATAAATGGGCGATGTGTAGGTGACAATTATGTGATTAATAATTAAGGATTGTGGAGTTGCCCTCAATTTTATAAGTTGACAGTTTGGTCTATTAAATTAAATGAAGGGTAAAAGGGTAAATTGACTAAAACCTAATTAAACCAATTTTGGTGGGAATTAAAATTGGGGGGGGGGGGGGGGGAAGCCACCAACAAGCTGTACCAAAAGGAAAAATAAAATATTTTACCCCCACCTCTCGTTGTATTCTTCTTCTTCCTCTTCGTTCTTGCTTGCCTTTCTTCTCGTTCTCTTTATCTTTTTCTTCTTCTTTTCGTACATTATTGGTCTTGGCTGCTAGTCCTTGAGCTTTCTTCTTTTGTACTTCTTGAATCAGATTTAACTAATTAATCAGTGGACCAGATTTCGTTTTGTATCAATTGGAATTACTTCATAAATGATTGGGGTCGCATACCATTGTTTTGATATGTAAAATTAATAGTTCTTTGAAATCATTCATCACCATCTGGGTACCTGCAATTTTTTCAATAATTTGCATTCGCGTTTCCAACAGATTGCTATATGTTGCAACAATTGACTATTGGAATAAATTAGTCATATGTAGCAACAGAAAGATTATTTCAATAGAAACAAAATAGACATATGTTACAACATATAACTTACACAAGCTACAACATATAAGCTAGATATGTAACAACATATGACTTACATGTCGCAACTGACATGATAGTTATATAACACTCTTGTAAATCATTGTTTCAAGTGTTATAGCATATTTTTATTGTTTAATTATGGTTTAAAGTACTAAAATTTTGTCCAAATTGACATTTTTCCATTCCTAAATTGCTCAATCAATCGATTAAGTCATCCTGAAGTGACATATGTGACAACATATGCATGTTCTGTTGGAAAAATTGCAACATAAATGTCCTATTTGGCAACATATGTATATCATAAAATGATCTTTTGAGGGTTAATTCAATTAAATTATCACCTAATTCAACATGTAACACTAATATATAGTCCTACAACATGTCTAAGTACAAAATTATGCTAATACAACAACCTTCATCAATTCTATTAATTATTTTTACAAAGACTATCATACAGTAGTTCATCATACAATGACCAAGTAACTACATATGATAGTTATATAACACCCTTGTAAATCGTTGTTTCAAGTGTTATAACATATTTTTATTGTATAATTATGGTACACAGTACTAAAATTTGATTCAATTCGACATTTTTTTATTCTAAATTGCTCAATTTATCGATTAAGCCTTCATTGAAATGACATAGGTGACAACATATGCACGTTTTGTTGGAGAAATTGCAACAAAAATGTCATATGTGACAACATATGTATATCATAAAATGATCTTTGAGGGGTTAATTCAATTAAATTGTCACCTAATTCAACATGTAACACTAATATATAGTCCTACAATATGTCTAGGTACAAAATTATAGTCTAATATAATAACCTTCCTCAATTCTATCAATTATTTTTACAAAGATTATCATATCACTAGCTCATCATGCAATGACCAAGTAACTTCATATGATAGTTATATAACACCCTTGTAAATTGTTGTTCCAAGTGTTATAGCATATTTTTATTGCTTAATTATGGTCCAACGTACTAAAATTTGGTCCAATTGACATTTTTCCATTTCTAAATCGCTCAATTTATCGGTTAACCCATTCTTGAAGTGACATATGTGGCAACATATGCACGTCTGGTTGGAAAAACTGCAACAAACATATCATATGTGGCAACATATGTATATCATAAAATGATCTTTTTGGGTTAATTCAATTAAATTGTCACCTAATTCAACATGTAACACTAATATATAGTCATATAACATGTCTAAGTATAAAAATATGGTCTAATACAACAACTTTCATTGATTTTATCAATTATTTTTACAAAGACTATCATATCACTAGGTCATCATACAATGACCAAGTAACTTTATATGATAGTTATATAACACTCATGTAAATCGTTGTTCCAAGTGTTATAACATATTTTTATTGTTTAATTATATATGGTCCAAAGTACTAAAATTTGGTCCAATTTAACATTTTTCCATTCCTAAATCGCTATTTATCGATTAAGTCAACCTTGAATTGACATATGTGACAACATATGCACGTTCTGTTGGAAAAATTGCAAGAGACATGTCATATGTGGCAACATGTACATCCTAAAATGTATTTTTTTTAATCAGATAATATTTCAAAAGGAATAACAATCCAACCATCCTACAAACAAATAAGTGATAAAACCACTAAAAATGTCCTTATTTAATACCAGTAAGTATTTCAAAATCCTAATTAAAATTTACCTTAGATGATATCAACGATAAACTAAAAATGATGAGGGTAACGACTCTTTATTGTAGAAGAAAATCACAACATATTACCACTGATGTTGTAGAAAACATCACAATAATTTGAACTGTAAATAAATAATGGAACGAGGGAAAGGAAAGAAGAGAAAAGAAAACGAAAATTAGTAAAAATAAATAAATTTGAAATATGAAACGAAAGACCTTTTATAGAGGAGAGGAGAGAGGGAAAATGAAGAGACGATTGTTTTAGACATTTTTATATTACTTTTTATAAAAAAAATTTGACAATTCATAGTGTGACATATATTGCCACATATATCCTTTCTGTTGGGGTACATGCAAATAATTCTATAATTTTTTTTTACAACAAAAGGTTATATATGTTGCTAGAGACACCATATTGGTAACAATGAAATGTTGACACATATCTCCTTTCTGTGACATATGTTACCACATATTTTCTTTATGTGACATATGTTACTACATATCTTCTTTCTGTGACATATGTTGCCACATATATCCTTTCTGTTGGGGCACATTTGATAATTCTGTGGTGTTTTTGTGTATATTACATTTTCCCATCATAATTGACATTTGCCAACAAAATAATAATAATAATAATAATATCAGCAAAAATGAACAATTGGTGACAATATAATATTGTCACGTATCTCATATATGTGACATATATTACAACATATATTCTTTTTGTGACATGAATTGCCACATATATCATTTCTGTTGGGGCACGTGCAGATAATTTTGTAGTGTTTTTTACAACACAGGTTATATATGTTGACACATACACCACATTTCTTCTTTTCCATCATAATTAACATTTGTTCTAACAAAAAAATCATTAATATTATCAGCAAAAATAAACACTTCACCAATTGTTTTATACAACTTATCAAAAAAAAAGATAATTCACAATGGTATACATAATCATCAATCTAATCAATGGTGGATATTGTTGCTTCACATCACAATTGACGACTTCAACTTTTTTCTCTTTCTCTTTCCCTTTCTTTTTCACTTTCTCCTTCTCTAGGTCCTTCTCCGTCTCCTTCTTGTTCTTCTTGTCTTTTGGGTTTGAGTGTGATACAGAGCAGTAGTCATTATTTTTTTTCTTTCACTAATATAGATAGTAATTGAGAAATAGAGTTTTTCAACCTCCTACACTTCAAATATATGTTGGACAACTGAACAAGACTATATTTCTTAAATCATATGAACAAAATGGTAAAAAAAAAATGAATTTTCACTGAATGTTAACAGTACATATACATTTTCTCAAAATTAGGGCTTTTTGTGTTTGTTAATTTTCTTTCTAAAACAATAAATAATATGTACCATTACACTATTATTCATTTTTCACATTTATAGAACGATTCATTCTTAATTAACCCAAGAAAAAAGCTTAGTATTGTTCCAAAATTGTAAAATCTCTCAAAAAAATGACTTACCCATTTTAAGTCGAACACAATCTTCAGTTCAGAAAGAGGAGAGAGTCACGACTGGAGATGAAGAGGACGATAAGATAATGGGGGAGCATATTTATTTTGCTAGTCGGACATTCTAAGGAAGAAGAAGAAGAAGAGAAGAGAGAACATTGGGAGAAGAAGAGGAGAAAATTTCTATTTTTATTTTACTTTTTTTTAAAAAAAAGTGGTTTGAATAGAATTATAAAAGTTGAAAAATGAAGTATTTTTTTTTGTATTTTATAAAAGATTAAAAGTTTTGAAAATGTTAATTTGACCCCAAATTTACTTAATTACATTTTAAAGAGGATTTGACCAGCTCTTGGTCAATCTGTCACCAAAGACTTATTTGACACCTTTCATTTAATTTCTCAAGTATTCCTACATGTGATTTCTCATGATGTCTCCCATTCGTAGTCTAACTATCGATCAAACTCAAACCTAAGTACTTAACCATGGGTTAACAATTAATTGAATACATGGATGTATTATCCATAAGCAAGGGAATGCAATAATCATAATCATATTTTGATATCATCTACTAATTCAAATGAATGAGTTTACCTTTTGAGATTGGAACTAAATTGCCCAATTAATTATTCATGTTCTACATGATCATATGGCTCAAATAAAGTTTCATAAAATTTATAATCACCTTTTGCTTGCTCAAAGTCAAGTGTTATATTTCATCCAATACCCAAAATATATCAGACTAATTTGAAATTTGAAATTCTAATATGTAGTTATAAGGTCTTTTTCCCTTATTGTATTCGTCAGAAATTTTATCAAGAGTGTCCAAGAATAATAGTGTGTTTGATCACATGCATGTTAATTATGTCTTCACGTTCTTGACTTGCCATCCAGTGGTGGAGTCAGAAATTTTATTAAGGGTGTCCAAGAATAATAGTGTGACTGTCAAAATAAAACAAATGGTTTGAATCCGGAACTCTTCCATTTAAATGGACACTCATTAAGGCATCTCCAACCCTACACTCTATTTTACTCTCCAAATATGAAATTCTCTATTTTTTTAGACAACCAACTCCAACCTAATTCTCTATTTTACTCTCTAGAAAAGAATCTTTTTCTATCTCCTCAATATTATATTATTATTTCTATTTTCTTTTTCTTTTCTTATTCCATAATATAAATCTTTCTTTTTATGAATAATCATCCTATATAATTTCAAGTAATATAAAATTTTAATTTTTTGAAATATTTAATATTAAATTATATATTATTCTAAATTTCTAAATATAACTACAAATACTTGTCAACAAGTATAACCGCAATCACAATCACAACTTCTTTAAATCATAAACTAATTCCTTTCTCGAATATCGTTAAATCTAGAAACGACTTATCGAATTACTAAATTATTGTTATGGTTTTTAAAATTATTATGTTATGCATTGTATCTATTGTTATCTTGTATTTAAATTATTAAGTTCTGTATTATATTTTTAATATAAATTTTTTATCTCTTATCATTTAAATTTTGTGCATTCTTTATAGTGGAAATTAATTTAACATCAAATTATATCACAAAGTGACGAAACTTAAAAAAATTATTTAAAATATTATTAATTCTAGATGAAAGTTGTATATATAAAATAAAATATTTCTAAAAATGTTTTAGTATTAAATTTAAAAAGAATTGCATATATTAGAGATCTAATTAATAGCCTTATATAAAAAATAATATGTTAATTACAAAAAAATAGAAATAATAATATAATATTCAAAAAGTGAAATAGAGAGTATGAATATTTTTGTCAAGTGTGTTAAACTTAAAATATATATCATTTAAATATTGAATTTGACATATATATACAACGTAATTTTATTCTTGTTGCCACATGATAAGCCTTCGCAATTACGGTCGCTCTCCTCACGATTGCACATGAGAGTTAATCAGGGTTTAAAATAAGTCATAGATATTTGTATTGTTATAAATCATTCCATTAAAGGTATTAAAATAATTATTTTAAAGTTAATTTGTTACTAAATATAGAAAAATGATATTTTTTTGTATTGACTAAAAAAATGTCATATAAATTTACACAAATAATAATTTTAAATAAGACTGGTCGATTCAGAAATGTCTTTATTAATCTACATTCCACAAACCCTTGTTGTGACATGTGAAACCATACAAATGCAGGGTTAGTAGGAGAAATGTTGAAAAAATGAGAAATTATCAAGTCTAAAGGACTATGATTGATCAATTAGAATTTTTTTTTAAAAAAATTGATCTTAGAGGATTTTGATTTGATGTGCGATTGAAACCTTTGAAAGATGAATGCACATCCTCAATAAATCGAACGCAAACTTATGTATATAAATAAAAAATAAATAAAATGACAAAAATTATCCCTTTGTTTTTTAGTAGTAGGTTCAAAATAATTCCTAAGTTTTAATTTAATAATTTAGGTCTTTTAAAGTATTTTTCTATTCTTGTAATTAAATTTAATTAAAATTATGATTTTCTTATCAATAATATAAAGTATTTCATCAAAATTTCAGAAATCGCAATATCAATAACTATACTAGAAAATGGAAACAAAAAATAAGTTGCACCCTAAAAAATTACAAGAGAGTATTGAAATAGATCAATTAATACTATAACTTATAAAATTTGTATTTACAAATATGAGTTTCAGTTAAATATATTTTCTTTTCATAGTATTAATAAAAATTAATAACGAGAGATTGATAAATATTTCACAGCAATAAAAAATGTTCACTTTTAACAAATTTAAAAGACAAAAATTATTCTAATTAAGAAACTATTTTGAACCTAAAGAAAAGGACTATTTTCGCCACTATCCTCATTAGATATATTTTAAAAAAAATTAATTATAAATTTCTTTGTTAATCCATTAGTAAGTTGCTCATAGCTACCAATTTTTTATGATAATTTATCATTATTATAAAATTTGTTGGTTTCTAATTTTTTATTAGTGACAATTTCCTTCGAACTTAATTATCTCCACTTTTAAGGTATAGTAGAACTATTATTATTATTATAAAACAATCATGTCAACGTTGTTTTCTAATCTCCTATTTTTGGTACGTACAAAATAATGTAAGAGATATCAATAAAAGAAAAGAAACGACAAAATATATTATTAAAGCATTGATTAGAAAGGTTTGATAGATAAATTCTCCACTGTGGAAGGCGGCTATAAAGTGACTTCAATTTATTAAATTATTATTATTTAAAAAACTTTGGACTTAACGCACATTACATTTTTTATTAATTGAGAATAATTATCTTTAAACTTGACCAACATTAAAAAATTGATAATTATTCATACCAAACCCAAAACTTGACCACAAAATTATGGAACTTCAATTGACTTTTTATATCTAATAATAAATCTTAAAAGTGATTGAAACAAGTAAAATTCGAAGAAATAATTTTTTTTTAATGATAAATCAATATGAGTATAAATTAATGTATTTATTTGATTTTTTTTTCTTAAGATTTTTTTAAGATTTAGAACTGTCAGTGGCGTATTTATCAAATTATAACGATTTAGACTAAATCATCATAATTTGAGGCCTGTTACTGATGTATTTCTCGAACTAGGATGGTTTAGATTTCTCTCTGAGTCGAAGGGCTTTAGTTTTCGAACTAGGATGATTTGAACTTCATCTCCATAAAAAATTTGTGGATCTCCTTGAAGTATATAATTATCAAAAAGACTTGATCTTTCTAAATACCTAGGGGTGGGCGTTCGATATTCGATTCGGGTTTTTCAAATTTTAAATTCAGTAATTGATAGTTACAAGTAGATATCAAATGCCAAATTTTAAAATTTTTGCTTCGATAATGGTAAATTAAACTTTGGTTTGGTACGATATTCGATAATACTGTATTGAAATTGCAGTCGATTATATTACAAAGTTAATATCATTTCTCCAAGCATTTATTTATGTGGAGGCACAATATAATAGAGAAGATCAACAAATAAGAAGACATCAACAAAATCAAATTGATACAACTAAAAGACATATGTATTTGAATTGTTTATGCTTATTCTTTAGCTTTATCTTTGGACTTGTTTTGGTGAATAATGAATATATTGATATATGACCTTCATTAAGTAAATAATTTGGTATTTGAAAAATACTTACCAAATGGTACTAATATCTCATACCAAACCCAAATCTGAATACCATAATTCTAAAATTTACTTCTAAAAAACATACTAAATACTAAATTACTGAATCTCAAATTATCAAAAAAAATTGGTGTGATTTGGTAATTTGATTTTCGATATTTTATACCTAGCCCTATAAATACTCAAGAGTTTATGCGATATTCTGAGATTTATTTTGTCTTATTAATCTTTGTAATATTTCATGAATTTGCAAAAAAATTGAACATGTAAAGAATATAATACCCTTTGCATAAGCATAAATTAGGATTTAAGATAGAATAGCCGCCAAAAAACTCTAAAACACTTCTCTTGTAAAATTTTACAAAATTTCAAACTCTACAATAACTAAATAAAAATGTATTTTTTTTAATTTTATACTACAAATGCTAAATGTTCTTAGAAGAGAGTAATAGTAAAAGGATTGTTAATTAAAACATTAAGCGGAGAAGAAAGAGAATGAAGATAAATTGTCAAAGTAACAAAAACTATTTTTACTTTTTCATTATATTATTTGAGATATTTAATAATATTATCTAGTTTTAAAAATTAATGCATAATTTATTATTTTATGTTATTTTTAACCTTGCTATTAAATATTATTTATTGATAATATATAAATGACTTAAATTTAATAACAGTAATTTGATAAGATTTTTCTTATCATTATTGCTTCTTAAGTCCTACGTTAAATCAATAGTAGATAACTATAATTGAAAAAAAAAAAATAATACGATCAAACTTTACTAGCAGCAATTAAATGATACAAATGTTAATTAAAATGTCTTAATGAGATCAAATTTTTATCTCTCTTGTGATGGATTGTAACCTTTTTAGTCAAACAAGTGGCTAATTGTTTGTAAAGAAAATACTCCATTAATGATAACAAGTCATAATTAATTAAGAGTAGTACTAACACTAATTTATTACCACTAAACACAACCTGCAAGGACATTAAAGTCCAATAATAGTTTCTTGGAATATATTTTTATCAATCACGTATAAACTTGCTCCCTCATTCTAAGACAAACTTTGATATAATTTATAGGCCACATATTTTTGTTGGTAATTAAATCATCACATCTTGTTACATGTTCTCATGTTTTTTTGGCTTAAAAAAAGGATTTTACTTCTCATATATTATAAGGTCATATTTTTTTTTTATTTTTTTTTAAATTATATTTTTTAGCGATAATAACTATCAATGAAGAACGACTCATTAATAGAGTGACCATACGAAAAAAATGAAAAAGGACAAAAAAAACAGGATCGATCGAAGGGGAAAGCAACTAAAGCAATTTCAAGATCACAATTAGAATTTTTTGGAACCACTCCAAATGCACTCTAAGATGAACTCTTTGCATTAGCAACGTTTTTCATCCCTGTCCAGTAAAGAGACGAGGAGTACCAAATTCAATAATTCTTTAAGAGGAAAAAAACTAAAAAAAAATTATAAAAAATTGAGAATTGAATTGCTTTTGAATAACTTGAAATCAATAATTGAAAAGAGAAAACATCTCAAATTCAGGATTAATGTAGGTAACTATGGAGAAAATTGTCGCTTGAAAAAAGAAAAACAAATTATGGATATGAGATTTCAAATTACTGTATCCCGAAAAGGAGATGATGGAACCAAAAGAGAGGATTTTTGATATATTTTGAAATGATAAGAAAAATAAAAAAAATATGATAATAAATGATGTGTAGTTATATATATACCCCTATTTCTTGTGAAGTGCTTTCCTCATTCAACGTAAAATAGTTGCTACTCACATTTTCTACATTTTATCAAATAGTTTGGATTGTGACAGTCAGAAATTCTTTTAAAATATCAATAGTTTAATTATAATAAAAAATAAAGTATTTTTATTTTATGGTGCAATACAATATTCTTTTCGTTCACGTTTATTATCATATATAGTAGTAGCATGTCATAAAAAAATAATGATTGATATGATTATTTTATTGTATTATTCTTATTAAATTATATTTAATATTAAATCTTATAAAAATAATATCGTAAATATGTAATTAATATTAAAAAGTAAAATATATTTTATTTTAGCATTTTCTTGATGACCAATAAAAAAAAATTATATTTTGATCAAAAGGGTATCACAAGTTGTAACTATTAAATTTACACCATTGGACACTTTCTCGAGGGTTATGAGGAAAATAACACAAACAATTAGCAATTTGGCAGACAAATTACGTTGCATGATTTAAAAAAAATAAGTGGTGAAGTAGTTGAAACTTGCAATCTTTGGCGAAGGAAAAGGTAGTTATTCCGTTTCATATTAGTTGTCTATTTTATTAAATTATGAAAGAATTAATTAAATTTTTTTAATATTATTTTTTTAATTATTTTTTAAAAAAAATGTTCATAATTACCTGTAAAATTTTTAAAAAACTTTTTAAGAGTGAATTATAATTAGGGGTGTGCGAAAATCTTTAAAGATCTTGAGTTAACCATGATCATCATTTGATCAAAATGAACTTTAGATAGATCATTTGATTATTTCAATAGGTTCGAAATGCATTTTAGAAGTGATTTTACATAATTAATTTGTGTATGGGGTCTCATATGAGCTTTGAGGCCGCAATATTTATCGATTCAACATGGACTTCAATTTTATTGGTAATTACTTGTCAATTAGTGACACAAAATTTAGCATTACATAATACTAACAATATTGTTTGTAGTTAATAATGAAAATTTAATATTCCTTACAAAGTTTTATATTATTCAAATCAGAATGACCATTTCAAAAGAGTGTTTGATAAAGTTGGTAATTTTTTTATTTTTGAATTGAATATACAAATTGATTTTATCAATAAAGTTTTTATACTCTTTAATTTTTTTTATTTTAAAAAAAGAGTAAAAATCAGAAGATTTTCATCTTCATACACAATATAGATTAAGTATTCAAATAATTTTAAGATTGTTATCAATTTGAAGGTGCTAAATTTGTATTAAATATACATCAAAACAGTAAATAAGATTAGATAAATAATAATAACAATAATAATAAAATCAAGATGAAAGCGTTAAAATCGAGCCTATAAAATTCACATATGTGATTCATTTCAAGCACTCGAAGTTATAGAATACATCTATTAGAAAAAAATTAATTTAATTTAACAAAATAACAATACTTCAAATTTTACATATTATTGTCCTCAAGCAACAAGTATAAATCATACTTGAGTTTATATATAAATAAAAAAAAGAAAAGAAAAAGAATAGTAGTATTAAAAATTCGTAAAAATAATTCCTAATCTACTCTTATAAAAAAATTAATTTTTCACTATTCCTTCATTTTCAACCCTTAACTTCTCAATTTAGGCCGCCTCTATACTTTCATAGCATAAAGAAAACAAGAGGAAAAAGTAAAAGGGCGCGTCACGTCGATAATTTATAATCAATATAATTTATTTTAAATTGTAAAATTTTTTTTTAAAAAACTCTTTTTAAAGTTTAGTATCTAGTTAAACTAATTCATATAAAATAAAACAGAGCAAATATTAATATTTATGATTTAAGATTAATTAAAAAATATATATTATTTTATTACAAAATTAAATTAAAATAAGTTTGAAAAAAAAAAGTGTTTAGGATAAAGGAATATAATTATTATAAGTAGCATTAAGTAAAAGATATGGTCCACACCTTGAAGATTTCAAAAGGATAATAATAAAAAAGTACTCTCATCGTTCAGAAATCTTTGTCATATTACGTTTTTTGAAAGATAATTTTATTAATTTTCAAAATTAAATAAGATTATATTAATTTGATATTTTAAATAAAAAAATTAAATATTTTAAAACTATATGAAAAGTACTATAAATTGCAATTTTTATATATTAATATGATAAAAAATATATCTTAGAATATTAGTCAAAAATTTTATAGTTTGACTATAAAAATAGAAACCATTACAAATAATATCGAACGGAGGGAGTAGCACGTACAATCTATTTAGTGGTGGTAAGTATAGAGGGCGTGATAATCAAGGATATAAATTAATAGTGTAATTAACACGAAGGATAAGAACAGCTTTATCACTTTCAACCACCCACCTCATCCCTTCTAATCTCTATTTTCATAAATAATTAGTACTTAACTCACTCTTTAAGATTTCCTATTTTAATGTTTTTCTTTACTTGATAAGTATTCACACAAATAGAATGGAGGGTGCTTTCAAAATTTTATTCTTTTTGATAATTTTATATAATTTAATATTTTATTATTTTTAAGAGTTTAATCTAAAAATAAATTTGATTTAGTGCGGTGATTAACTGAACATATTTAAACAATGTAAAGTGTACATAGATATTATCATAACATGAAAGAGGTAAAGAGGTTCTAGATCATTGAACTCTTGTGTGAGACTTGAACAACTAACATAATTGCTAATAACTTTGGCTTAATCACAAAAGTAGAAGATAAAAATAGGGGGCAAAAAAATCCTAACATCGAATCAATTTCAACACCAGACCACACGAATAAGACGTTGATATAACAAGTAAACCTAGAGAATGGAACTATTCTATCATGACAAAATACATGTCACATCAACCTTATCTTCCTATGAATTATCATATCCCCCTAAATTGACACAAATCAATCAAACTACTCACCCACTATGGCATTTGCCCCTTGCCTCTTTCAAAACATACACAAAATCATCAACCAAATACAATGCAACTACATTTGATTAAGATCGTGATAAAGTGATAAATAATTAGTAAGTTAAATTTCAAACATACACAAAATCATCAACCAAATACAAGCAACTACCTAGTAGATTGATCAGAATCGTGTGGTAAGTATTAAGTACTCTCTTATGAAACTTGACATGCTGGAGTGATAAGTATTACGTACTATCTTATGAAACTTGAACTTTAATATGAATTAAAGTACTCTCTTATAAAACTTAAACTTTAATATGAATATCGAATATATGATGATAGTAAAATGATGATTTTTTTTTACTATTTGTAGAAGAAACTCTAAAATACATCAATCAAGCTGGAATTGTGGTCCATTTCCACTCAAGAACAAAACCTAGCTTTTCATTCCTTTATGATTGATTCAAGATTTTCTCCAACACACATCAAATGAAGAACTGTAGATTTTTTTTAAAAAAAAAAACTTAAAACGTTATTCAAATCAAAAAACATTAGCAAAAATGAGATACAAATTTGATAATCATATATACATAAGCAGCCCCTGGCAATTAACCACCCTAAACCATCTTCATTATGTACAAAATATTCAAAAACTTCCCCCTAATACCCAAATAAGCAAACACAAAATAGAGATTAATAGGCTAATCTCTCCAGCCCAAACTACTAATAATATTTACAATCAATAACAATATTCTTCAATATTTGCAAAAGTCAGATCCGAATACCCAAACCCGAACCCGGATTCATTTTAACAGTTCGGAAACCCATCCAACATCCGGTGTACCGGAATCATCAAGAGAGTTCTCCATGCTTAGTTTAGCATATATTCTTGCTCGGAGATCTCGGCCGGATTCTACCCTCTCCATCGCCGGCTCTTCTTCGCAGTGATCAAACACCGACGCTCCACTCCGGGTCGGAGTTGTTGGCATACTCATGAATCCGGGTCGGAGTATGGATGGGCTCCGAGGTGAACCAAACGCAGGGGAACCCATTTGCATACTACGCATACCTCTCACCATCCCAATCTGCATAGTACGCATCGATTCGGCCAGCCCACGCGGAGTCATCGGAGGAGATTCAAGCGGCGGAGAAGACGAAAACGATTCAAACCCGACCCGACCCGGAGATCCATCAAACGAATCAGACGACTCGTTGAAGCTTCTGGGACTGTTCTGAGGCAAAACACGGAGTTGTTCCGGGGTGTGAGCGAAGAAGCACACGCGCCGGCGGCAGTGGGTCCCATCTTTACAAGGCTGCGTACGATAGCGAGCAGGGTGTAGCCAACACTCAAATACGCCGTGAGCGTACTCACATGCATCACCTTTTTTACACTGACCTTTACGGAAATCAGGACAAGAAGTACCTGAGTAATGATACTTCCTCGGATCCCTCCGGCGAGCTTTCTCACCGGGATGAGCGTACGGACACTCCGTCCAGTCATGTGACCTTCCACGTGCACACTTCCTCACTTTAAACTCATACATCCTGAAATTATCACATGAAAAAGCATCCACCGGAATATCCAACCCATCAGAGTCATAAATCACATCGTTACCATTCGACGGCAGGTAACGCTGCAACGCCGTCAAGGCATCGAAAGCAGAATCAGGGCTAACGGAAAATGGGGAGTAAACATCAACCGTTGGATCATCGGTGACGTCCCAAGGAGGGATTTGGACGGTGGGAGGTGATCGGCCGATCATCATCATATTGTTTTTGGAGGGTTTTTAGTAGTAGTAGTGTTTATCTCTACCATGGCTTCAGAAGAAGAAGATGGAGGCAGCCATATAAACTGCTTTACTAACCATGGTTAAGAAGTTGGGTTAAACTATGGTTAAGTTAAAATATCTACAGTTTAACCCTATCTAGTTTAAAATGGTAAAAATCTATTAAGAAAAGTAATTAGATATTATCCCACTTGGCACGGTTACGAGGAGTGGTTCCCAATTCACCTGGACACGTTGCACACTATTTTTTGCTATTTATTTAAAATTATTATAATTTATTAAATCTTTTTTCCTTTTTTGGCCCAACCCCAAATTATTATAATTCATATTAGTATTAGTTTTGTGTATTTAATAATATTTTATTTGAGATACTTTTTTTTTTTAAGGTTACAACCCCAAATTATAATTTCATATGAAGTGAATTATTAAACTTTTTATTATTCAAAATAATTTAATTGTTCAAAGTTTAAAATAGATATTGAAGTTTTTTTTATATACTTCCTCCGTTCACAATTGTTAAGCAGATATACTAAAAATAGATGTCCAAGAGTAATTGTCAATTTAAACAATTAAGAAATAATTAATCATTTTTTCAATCCCTTAATAATTATTTCATCTTGTTAAATTGGAGAGTTATGTAGACTTTGATATTTTTTGTATAATAGAATTATATAGTCAAATCACATTTTGTATTAAATTTTCCTAGAAAAGAGTGCGTGACTTTAATCTGACAAATAATCGTGGACAAAGTGAGTATGTCATTTTCTTAAATGAAGTTTGATACTCTATCTGTTCACTCTTATTTATCACACTTTGACTTGACAGAATTATTAAGAAAATTATTATTAATATAGGTATTTTACCAAACAATCTATGTTAAAATGATGTTCTGAAAAATGATTTTAAAAATAAGTATTTAATGTTGAGGGTAAAATATGAAAAAAATAATTATTATTTTATCTTGAGATATCAAAAGTGACAAATAAAAATAAAAATTTATTTTAGGAATAAATCACAAGTAAAAATAAAAGAAGATGTTATTTTCTTAGAGATGATTGCACTACATACAAAATACTCCCTCCGTTTAAAAAAGAATGTACCTATTTCTATTTTAGTTTGTTTAAAAAAAGAATGGTCCCTTTCATTTTTTGACAACAATTTAACTTTAATTTTTCATGTGGCATGTTTAAGACCAAAAGATTAAAAGGCACTTTGATACATTTTGATATAACTTTAATTTAAAACCACAAGATTAAACGTCTTCTTTCTTTTCTTAAATTCCGTTTTAAATCAAACAAGATCATTTTTTTTGAAACGGAGAGAGTAACATTTATTACTTTCACAAAGAACAATAATAAAAATTATAATTTAAAATATAACTTTAAATATTTTTCTTAATAAGTATACATAATCTCATAAATTAAAATAATATTAAATAAAAGATATACCTAAAAAAAATCATGATATTAATAATACAAGGAGAATAGCATGATTAAAGACCAGTTATCCCTTAGGCCTTAAATTTGGTTTTTATCTTTCCTACCATATTCCGGAGAATATTGTATAAATACATATTTTTAAGTGATATTATGAAATGTATATTATTTTTAATATATTAAATAAAATAATGTACAAAAAATAGTTTGTGCGTAATATAAATATAACTAATACAAAATTTTCAATATTATAATACATTTTACTTAATATTATTTTTATATATCTTATCAAATGATTTAAAATGGTTGATATAATATTTACACAATCAAAATATGTAATTTTATGAGAAAGTAATAAAAACTAGGTGTGTTTAGAATGGGATCTTTTAAATATACTCACTGGCAATTTTGATTTTAACATTTTGTTAGTTGGATTTTTTTTTTTGAAATATTTAACAATTTTTAGTTATTAGATTAATAGGAGTAGTGAAAAATGTAAAAAATTCAGCAGAGCTAGAGCATTGTTGTTTTTAGACAACAGAGATGAATATAATCACTAAACTAACAAAAAAAAAAAAGACATAAAATGTAAAAATTAATTTTATGATTTTGAATATTATATTCTTCTTCCTTGTATTTCCAAATATTGAATTTATTGTAATCAAATTTGTTAAAATACTTAATCTTTCAAGCACATTCCAAAAATGCTTCTTTATGACATTAATTATTAAATACTCCTACAAATTTAGTGATCTACACAACCTTTAATTTTTTGTACTATGTCTAAATATTTTTTAGTTCTATGTCTAATTTTTTTAACTCTAATTTGAATTCACCAATCCACAGAAAAAATAAATTATATTTCAAAATCTAAAAAAGTCACTAGAAATGATATGTATATATGAATCAAAATTTTAAGTTATTTACTTTGTTAGTGAAAATGTAATTCATATTTGAGCAATAACCTTTTATATAAGCATTTTTTTTTCATAACACAAGATAATAATTTATTTAGTTTGATACATTGTTGAACCTAAAAAATAAAGAGTAAATTATTTTCATATATAAAAATTATATATTCAAAATAATGTATCAAATAATATTTTATTTTTGTGAATTAGCATTTCGAAAGATTTCTTAAATTGGCTTATCAAAATATATAATACTTTAGGATTATGCAAGCGTCATAGCCTTTATATTTGATCTTCTCTTAGAAACCTTGCAATATTTACTTCCAACTAGTTTTTTACTTTAGCAAAATAAGTAGTATAATCAACAATCAATCAAACATTTTTAGTTAATATTTAGAACTAGTTTGATTTAATAAAAAGTTAATTATATGTTCATGTAGGTTCAACATTAATAAAGAGTGTTAAAATCTTTATCGGCATTAGTTAAATGTCATTAGATTCAATGTCGCTAAAGACTTTAGGAACATATAAAGAAAATGTTAATTGTTGCTAAAAATACATATTGAGCTATTATCATTAATTAATTATTGTTAAAATTCATTTTTGAAACATAAACCTATTAAATTGAAAACGTGAATAAAAAAAAAGTTGTGCAAGACAAGACAGAAAATAAAATGGAACACAACATACGCAATACGTGAAAATGAATAATAGCATGAAATCAGTTTTTACCTTACATCGGAATAACATGTAAATCAATATCTAATTTATGTAGACAAATTGATTATCTTCGAAAATAAGCACATTACTATCGAACGATTTAAGATTTTTGGTTCGTTGAAGTATTCTTAAGGCATCGAAGGCGTGATATTCGTTAGTATTCATATCAAGAGTGATATCCGAGCTAATTATCAATCACAACACAATAAAAGATACCATTTGAAAGCTACAAGTAACATAAATAGGTCCAGTGCATGAGATTACCAATATGTTGTCATATCATATTGTATCTGTATTCTCCTCAATATGCATTGCACAAATTATACTATAATGCATTAGACATACATTCATACATAAGTAAAAAAACATACGATCATCACCTATCTCGAATCAAGCTTATTGAAAACTTTAAAGAACTCAAAATTTTTTTTTCTTTTGAAGTGTTTTGAATCGTTCTTGATCTAAAACAATAATAAAATACAATAATCAATCACAACGGATCTCATTATATCCGGATTATGCTCAAATTCATGCCAATTCAGGATAACCCACCGAACTTGATATATTTTTCACCATGAAATCTAGTCAAAACCCTATAACCAAAATTAATATCTTAAAAAACTCAGATTTAACAATCAAATTACAAGATCATGAAGTAATAAACTTATCTTTATTGATGAATTTTGTGGAAAAGCAAGTGCAAACATTTAAATCGTCCCTCTCAATCCCAAGAACAATAATGCAAATATTTTTTAGACTTTTTCTTTTTGTATAAGACTTACTCCACAATAGTAGTCTGAACACCGTTGGCACTTGCACATGACCGCTATAACAAATACCTGCAGATTTTCGAGTCTCACAAATCCTTGAAAAATCTTATTTTTCACAACATACCCCTTCCCTTGACATTCCAAAATCCAAACAATCCCTTTTCACAATGAATTTGATTCCTAGAGGTTTGTCCACCCAAATTCGATTGTGTGAAGCCCTACGGATTCTTATTGTCTTGACTATAAGAAAATATCAACCAAGCCTAAACATTACACTCCATCCGTTACTGAATAACCCTAGGACACACCTAGCCCATATTCCATCTAAGGTTGGTTTAGCCTAAAAATTTCAAGTCACACCCGAATAAGTTTTCTAGTTCAATTTTTTTCCACCATTGACCTAGTCATGGCGATCAAAACAGATAGTTATAATTGTCTCATTCCAATCACTTTATTTTTGTTATTTTTCTACCTCTCCCGACTCTTATTACAACTAACTCATTGTTGGGTTTAGCAAAGTGTGTGAATGGGAAAAAGAGAACAGAATAATTAAAAAAATGAGGGAACCAATTTAAAGAGAAAATGAAAAGTCATTTCTCCCATATCGGTAAAAGAATCAGCAACAGACTGTGTAAAGATTTATTCTCTATTGTTAGTATTTTATATACTAAAGTTATCTGTCATTTGTGACAGAAAGAAAACAGACTAATTCAAGTCAAGAAAATGTTGGAACAGTGAGTGCTGCAGCATAAGTGCTGCAACAACATCAGTTGCACACAATCGTTCAATTGTTGCCTTAGCGCCGGCTGAGAAACCTGCAAAGTTTTCTGGAGTCGACTTCAAGAGATGACAACAGAAGATATTTATTTATCTCACTACGTTGAGTCTGCAGAGGTTTATTAATGAGAATGTTCCTGTGTCGGATAATACTCCGCCTAAAGAACGATTTTTGGTAACAGAAGCATGGACACACTCAAATTTTTTGTGTAAAAATTATATTCTGAGTGGCCTGCAAGATGATCTGTACAATGAGTACAGCAATGTTAAAACCTCAAAAGAACTCTGGGATGCTTTAGAAAAGAAGTACAAAACAGAGGATGCCGGAATGAAGAAGTTCATTGTGGCAAAGTTTCTGAATTATAAGATGATAGACAGTGAGACCGTCGTCACCCAAGTTCAAGAACTGCAGGTCATAATCCATGATCTCCTTGCTGATGGATTGATTGTGAATGATGCTTTTCAAGTGACTGTCATTATTGAGAAGTTATCTCCGTTGTGGAAGGACTTCAAAAACTACTTGAAACATAAACGCAAGGAGATGACTATTGAAGATCTCATAGTAAGGTTGAAAATCGAAGAGGATAATAAGGCTGCAGAAAAAAAGTCACGTGGTAACTCAGCAATATCTAGAGTAAATATTATTGAAGAAGATCCCACAAAATTAAAGAAAAGAAAGAAAACATCTAGTCCAAAAAACAATCCTCCTAAGAAGAAATTCAATGAAAGCTGCTTTAATTGTGGCAAACGTGTTCATAGGGCTACTGAATGTCGAGGTCCTAAGAAGGACAAGAAAAAGAAGGATCAAGCAAACTTGGTTGAATCCAAAGGAGAAATGGACGATCTCTGTGCAATGCTTTCAGAATGTAACTTTGTTGGAAATCCAAGAGAATGGTGGATAGATTCAGGTGCCTCATGCCATGTTTGTGCCAACAAAGAATTATTTTCATCATATACTTCAGCACCTACAGACGAAAAGTTGTTTATGGCAAACTCCGTTGTTGCAAAGGTGGAAGGAACTGGCAAGGTTCTATTAAAGATGACATCAGACAAGGTGGTAACTTTGAACAGGGTCTCGTATGTCCCAGAATTGAGAAAGAATTTATTTTCTATTCCAGTTCTGACTAAAAATGAATTCAAACACTACACCATTTTAGGCCTGTAGCTACACCAGAAAAGTGTGGCCTAAAACAGCAAAAAGTGTAGCCTTTAATCAAAGGCCACACTTTTCGACTTTAGGCAACACTTTAACAGGTGTAGCCTAAACCACCGTTACCTTTGACCTAAGGCAACACTTTTCAAGTGTTGTCTTATAAGCCACACTTAATAAGTGTGCCCTATTCTATACAATGGCTACGCTTGTAGAACCTTAGATAAGAACACTTTATGACCTGAAACAACACTTTTTTTATGTGGCCTTTGCTTCTTTATTGGCCACACTTTCAAATGTGACATTTGATACCTCTTCTAAAGTAACATTTTTGAAGTGTAGTCTTTGCTAATGTACATGCCATTATTTATCATAAATGATCCATCAAATTGATGCCACTGTAATCACACACTGATAAAGACTCTCCCAAACACTATATTATATGATAAATAACACAAAAGTACATATATTTGCAATTGACTTAGAAAAAGAAACATCTAGGATTAATACATATTAATAAATCTGTATTTCAAAATGTGCACTAGCAATGAATTTTACAAAATCAAATAAAAATTTAACATTGTAATACTCAAAAAGTTTTCATCAACTTCAATTGATTGAATTGAATTGACTTGTGCCCACGATTTTAGTATCCCTTGACATATCATCTCCCACCATTGTATCACCGTTGATGTCCAATCCCAAAATCTGAAAATGGAAACCTACATAAAATAGATTAAATGCTCAACGAGTTTTTAAAAGATAATATACATTGAATCCTTATTAAAATAATTTAGAAATTTCACCTGTTACAACCTAAACTTCATTTTTGTATGTCTAACACAAATTCTACTATATAAAACTTTGTATATCTAAAATATTAAGTTTTATAGTGGTCACACGATTCAATATAATATAATAAAAAGATGAATGTCATCAGTCATGTCACGTCAATACCCATAAAATATAATCTTATCTCTACGTGAAGGGTAAAGTTTGAGACCTAATGAACTATATAAAAGTGTAGTCTCTCTAATAGTTTAAAGTCTTCAATGATATAACTACACAATTCAACATTAGACCATATACTCTGCATGTTATACTGTATTGTAACACATACCTTTCAAAAAAAAATCTTCCACACCATTCCTCCTAGAGCATTTGAATCCCATGGATTCAAAAAGCCAAGAACAGCTTCCCAAGGGCCCTGATAGACAATGCATCCATCCAACATTTAAGTTATGTCATCAAACAAATAGTAATTGTTGTATCAGATCAGGCGTACATAATTACTAGTAATTCAGAAAACAGCAGTAGTTATATTAAAATTCAATTAGTATCATATTGTTGTTATGTTTATCTCTATTTCGTGTTGGCATTCAAACAAAGTCTTGTCGATAAGCTTCAATTGCCCAAGCAATAGCTCTGTGCATTTGATCTACCAACCAGTTCAACAAGAGTGCCGTAAGGGTAGCCAAATTCTGCAGAACAACAACATAACCATCTTGAATAAAGAAGCATGCATCTCCAAAGAGTTACAATCACAACCCTTTTTGCTGTCACCAATGCAGAAAAAATAGTTCCTACCATCATTAGGTCCTTTCCAATAAACGGTCTAAGATTTAGTCTATAATATATTGCTTCAGATGTTTCACAAAGACACCTTTAACTTTAATTATAGTTGAAAAACAGTGTATGTAGCTGATAAACAAATTCATTTAATTCCCTTGAATTGCTTGAAAAATGCCCACTGATTCTCTCACTTACTGCAAAACTCAACATCACTGTTGACCTAAATTATATTCCATTTTTGCATCCGAATCTGTTGATTCAAACCTGAGACATTTAATCCAACAAGTAATGGGACTGATCTCGACATTAAAAAATGCAAGAGTTACTGGTTCTGTGATAATAAGGAAAAAATCAAACTCATCACTTCGAAATAAAGATGATTTGTTTTTGCCTACATATGGCATAATACAATAACTTTCATCATTGAATCTTGTTCCAAATTCAAGAGAATGGCAAGCTAAACCCAAGGCTAAAATACATGGCAATACCAATTTAGGCTTAAAATGTTTTATCGAAACATCCGTCATGAGATAGTTACATGGGTGCCATGAACATAAATAAAAATGTGCACATCCTACAAGCCCCAAGGTGCAATCAAGAAAATATAGTTACATCTAATCTTCCTTCTTTCTCCCTGTCCCTAGAAGAAGATCCAACAGTAAGGAAGGAAAAATCTTGTGTTCTTCTTTTTGTATTAGACTATTTAACAACTACTGCTTATAGTTTTTTCTTCTTTCTATTTCAACAAGAAATTATATACTAAAGACGAAGGCCAGCACAACACTGTAATTCCATTTATGCTTTATAGTTCCAATAAACACTCAAAATCTGAACCAGAAAAAAGAAGAATACAAGCAAGATCAAGTTGATTAAAACACTAAAAGAAATAACTCACAACAAAAATATGGAAGGTAAATCATAGCCTAATCAATCCATATCTACTTCTTCTCATGTAAGGTATAGAGAATTTTTCAAGAGAAATAATGAAGCTGACAGAGAGACATCAAGTTGTGGTGGATAACATGAAATGTATAAATCAAACAATGAAGCATATAGAGTGAGCCCTAGTTGCCAGAACCGATGGTGGGGATTGAGAAGACATCTGATTTCTTGATAAAGCTACAAACTTCTTCTAAAGTAGACATTCAATTTTTTTGAAAAATAAAAACCCTGATAAAAGAAGAGGAACAAAATGACATCTGCAAAGATAGAGACAGACTTCACCAATTTCAGCAATTTCAATCATTCAATGAACATTAGAATTTAGAACAGGTGACGTTACGAACATTATACAACTAAATACTAACCATTTTCGATCAAAATTATAACAAGTAACCTTACGAAAATTAGAACAAAATTCTAATCGCCATAAGTAAGAACTCGCCATTGTCACTCCAACTGTTAACAAATTCATCAAACAGAACACATCAAAACAAAATTCAAATCGCCATGGCTAAAATTAACCAATTGCGCTCTAGATAGTACTCACTCGTTCTCATCCATGACCAAAACTTTTAATCATTGAAAACTCATCTGTGATTTGCTGGCAATGTGGTCACAAAGGGGTGCTTAGATTCATTTGAGCATCCAGGAATGCCACGTTCAGTGATAAATATAGCAGATTCACAAACACATTTTTGATAGATTCACCCCTTGCCAAGGGCTTCACTTTCACTCCAAAAATATCCCTCCGTAAGGTCTACAAACCTGTATTGTGGCACATTAGAAAACGCTTCAACACAAATACAGTAAGAGGAACAGAATTAAATATGAAGAAATTACCAAGATCACATAGAAAAATGACAATCAGATTCTGAAACGGGCACCAAGGAAGTGGGTACCCCGTACCTCTTACTAGCATTTGAGAGGTTTTTCAAATTTAGGGCAAAAACTGAGAGTTGAGGCTTCAACTTCCGCCATGGATTCGAACATGAACTGGCTGCTAAGCTCCTATGGGTGACTGCGGCTAGGGTTTTGAGGATGAAAGGATTCATTCAGAAACATGGAGTGTTTTTCTATTATAAATTTTATTTTGGCCAAATAAAAATAGGAGGGAGAGTTAAATTTGTTGGAGGGAATATAATATTTTAATGAAAGTTATAAGGCCACACTTGACAAGTGTTGTTTTTATAATTATAAAAATAGCACACTTTAAAAGTGTAGTCATATATATAAATAGGTGTGGCTAATTATATCATGACTAGACTACACTTCTAAAGTGTAGCTTATATTACTCAAGAACACGCTTTATAAGTGTTGCCAATATAACCGTGCTCAAAAGTTAAAAACTAAGGCTACACTTTTAAAGTGTAGCCTTAAAAGGTTTAGGCAACATTTTACAAGTGTTGCCTAGATTTAGTGTGGCTTTAGGCCGAAAATGGTGTAGTGAACTGTGTATTTGTTTCTGATAAAGTAGTAGTAAGTAAGCATGAAATGTATGTAGGAAAAGGCTACCTCAGTAATTGCCTTTTCAAACTCAATTTAATTGCAATTGATATGAATAAAGAGTCTGCTTCTTCTTACTTGCTTGAGTCTAAATGTTTATGGCATGAACGTTTGGGACACTTTAATAACAAAACCTTGCGAAAACTGATTAACTTAAATCTTTCGCCAAACTTTGAGTGAAATAAATCAAAATGTCAAATTTGCGTTGAATCTAAGTATGCTAAGCGTCCTTATAAATCTGTTGAAAGGAATTCAAATCCTTTAGAACTGATTCACACCGATATTTGTGACATGAAGTCAACACCATCACGTGGTGGGAAAAAGTATTTCATAACTTTTATTGACGATTGCACTAGATATTGTTATGTATATTTGCTAAATGGTAAGGATGAAGCAATAAATGCATTTAGACAATATAAAATTGAAGTTAAAAATCAGTTGGATAGAAAGATCAAAATGATCAGAAGTGATAGAGGCGGAGAATATGAATCTCCATTTGTAGAAATATGTTTGAAAAATGGAATAATCCATCAAACTACTGCTCCTTACACTCCTCAATCAAATGGGATTGCATAAAGGAAAAATCAAACTTTAAAAGAAATGATGAATGCATTACTTATAAGTTCAGGTTTACCACAGAACTTATGAGGAGAAGTTATCGTTACAGCAAATCGAATACTTAATAGAGTGCCTCACTCAAAGACACATGTTATTCCATAAGAGAAATGGAAAGATAGAAAACCCAACTTGAAATATTTTAAAGTGTGGGGGTGTCTAGCTAAAGTCCAGGTTCCTATGCCTAAGATGGTAAAAATAGGGCCTAAGACTGTAGATTGTGTAATTATTGGATATGCCACAAATAGTAAGGCATGTCGATTTTTGGTTCATAAGTTCGAACATCCGAATATTCATGATAATACGGTAATGGAATCAGATAATGTTGAATTTTTTGAACATATCTATCCGTATAAAACTAGACTTGAGTTATCTAGTGGGGGGGTCTAACAACCCCGAGAAGAACCAAAAGAAAATGAAACCAATGAAGAATGTCCAAATCGCAGTAAACGTCAAAGGATAACTACTTCATTTGGATCTGATTTTGTAACATTCCTTCTTGAAAGTGAGCCTCAAACATTCAAGCAAGCAATGTTGTCTAGCGAACTCTTGGAAGAAGGTTGTCAATAGTGAAATTAAATCAATCATACTTGGGAGTTGGTTGATCTTCCTTCAGGGAACAAACCCTTGGGTTCAAAATGGATCTTTAAAAGGAAGATGAAATATGATGGAACTATTGATAAATATAAAGCAAGACTTGTTGTCAAAGTCTTTAGACAAAAAAAAGGTCTTGATTATTTTGACACATACTAGCCAGTGACTAGGATTACATCAATTCGGATGTTAATTGCCTTAGTTGCAGTATACGGTCTTGAAATCCATCAAATGGATGTTGAAACCGCATTCTTAAATGGATAGCTGGAAGAAGAAATTTACATAGAACAGCCTGAGGGTTTTTTAGTTCCTGATAAAGAAAAGAAAGTGTGTAAACTTATTAAGTCACTTTATGGACTAAAACAAGCACCGAAACAATGGCATGCAAAGTTTGATTAAACCATGTTGTCAAATGAATTTAAAATCAATGAATGCGATAAATGTGTTTACATTAAAGATACTACGAATCAGGAAGTCATTGTATGCCTATATGTGGATGACATGCTGATAAGGAGCAAGGACATTGCCACTGTAAAAGCTACTAAGCGTATGCTTGCTAGTAAGTTTGATATGAAAGATCTAGGAGTTTCTGATGTGATATTGGAAATTACAATTCTCAAAACTCCTAACCGTCTAGTATTGTCTCAAACTCATTATATTCAAAAAGTACTTGAAAAATTCAAGTATCTGAATTTCAAAAGGGCAAAGACTATAATTGATGTGAACCTTCATCTTGCAAATAATAAAGGTGAAAGTCAGTCTCAATTGGACTATGCCAGAGTATTGGGATGTTTGATGTATGTCATCAATTGTACACGACCAGATATAGCTTGCGCTATCAGTAAACTGAGTCGATACATAAGTAACCCCAATCAAAATCATTGGTTGGCAATGAAGAGAGTTTTGGGATACTTAGATATGATACTCAAAACTATGCTTTGCATTACAACAAATATCCAACAGTTCTTAAAGGATATAGTGATGCAAATTGGATTACTGGGTCAACTGAAACAAAATTCACTAGTGGATACGTTTTTACTATTGATGGAGGAGCAATATTTTAGAAATCGTCCAAACAAACATGTATAGCTCGCTCTACAATGGAGTTTGAATTCATTGCCTTAGACAAGGCAGGTGAAGAAGCTGAATGACTCCGAAATTTCTTAGAAGATATTTCGTTTTGGCCCAAACCAATGGCCCCTATATGCATACACTGTGATACTCAAGCTGCAATAGGAAGGACTGAAAGCGTTAAATATAACGGCAAGTCTCGTCATATAAGATGAGACATAACTCTGTTAGACAACTACTCTTTAGTGGAATTATCATAATTGACTATGTAAAGTCAAAGGATAATGTGTTAGATCCACTTACAAAAGGCCTAACTAGAAAGGTAGTAGAGAATCATCGACGGAAATGGAACTATGGCCGAGAACAAATCATTATGGCGGTAACTGTACCTAGAAGACTGGAGATCCTAATATCTAGGTTCAAGGAGATAAAACAAAGTCATTGATGGCGATTCGACATTGTTAAATAATTATTTTATAGTCCATTCTCATGATGAGACAATGTTCAGTAACCAGGATAAAGGCATAAGGGCTTTTTAATGGTTTCTAAGTTTGATACAGGGTATATCAAATTGTGTATCTACGGGAAAACACATTTAGAAACCACCTATGTGAATGTGAAGTGTAAGCAGCTTCAAGGAGAATCCGGTAAGGCCAGTTCTCTAAGCACTTAATAACCGAGATGTGTTTATGGCTGAAACGAACAAAACAATGAGAACTAAGAACAGTTCAAGGGTTAATTGTGTGACTTATGTTGTCTAGGTATACACCAAAGCTTGGCGGTTCAAAGATATCAAATTTACCGATTGACCGAGTATATCCGATATATGTTCACTACGGAAAATTTAAAGGGAAACCTGCTTACCCAGATGCGATTAACCTTTACTTACAAGACATACAAGTTTTTCATGCATATGTTTTTAACAATAGTCATTCTCATTCATGTGGGGGATTGTTTGGGTTTAACAAAGTGTAATGGGAAAAAGAGAAGAGAATAATTGAAAAAATGAGTGAACCAATTTGGAGGGAAAATGAAAAGTCACTTGCAAAGAGCAAATGAAAAGTTATTTCTCCCATATTGGTAAAAGAAAGGAAATTTGTTATCCTTATATTAGGAAATACTTCCTTTACTTCTTAAAGAGCTAAGAAGAAGGTGCCCACTCACGCGGTCGTCATCGCTCGCTCGACCTCGGCTTCGAATTTAGATTTGAATTTGGCAAATGATTGATTGATAAATGTTTTGGACAAAATTTATTTGATCAATTTCTGTTAATCAAATAAATCCTGTTAATCAATTTATGTTCTCTTATAAATTAATACACAATTAATTTTAGCGCAATTTAAAATTTGCGTGCAATGGTCATCACGGTCTAAATTTTGAAAGGTCGTTATTTTCCCCAAAGACACATTTTTTGAAAAGTTGTTATTATTCCCAAAAGATACAACCTTCTGAAAAAAACGGATCTGAACAAATTTGTCTGAACAAACACGTTTTTTGCTGAAAATGTCTCTAAAAGGAAGTCAATTTTCTTTTTTTCAAACACTGAAAATTTTTTCTTCTCTGCATATATTTTCTCTCATAAACAAAGTGTCGATCGACTGAGTCTGTGTGGCTTGTTACTGTTCTTAAGTTTGCTGAAGTTATAGAAGTTTGAGTTACCGCTTCTTCTTTAACAGGATTAATCCGTTTATCTTGAAAAAAATTAATCCATGACCTCGAATACAGTGAAGGAATTAAATTTCTTAAGGAGACACAGTAATTTCTGTAGACTCAAATTTCTATTTTCATCTTCTTTCTATTTCTGTTTTCACTAACCTTAATACAGGATTAACACTCCTTACATTTTTTTATTAGTACATTTGGATACTTTTTTTCTTCATATACAAATTATTTCAAGTCTTTTTTTTTTTATTTATTTATTATGAAGGTGACTTTTTATCCTATATAACTTGAATCTTAATTATATCTCTTATAATATACTCACACATTAACCGACTACTTTGGTGTCTACAATACCATTGACCCAACCACCAAAGTATGGTACATAATTGTAAGGGATGGCGTATTGATGCAATTATTGAATGCAAATAAATTTCCTCCCACAGACCAAAATGTTTGTTACGTACAAAGTAATGAGAGGAAAAATTCTTGATGGTAATCCAAAGAAGTAGAAAATTTATTTTGTATGTCCCATAACTTAACACAAGGTTTAATGATTGTTACTCTCGTCTCTTTGTTATTTATTCAATTTTAAAATGATTCATCTATTACAAAAATAATGATTGTCATAATAAATTTATCATTTTATTTTTATTAATTATGAAATAGCTAAATTAGAAGCTTGATATTTTCAAGAAGTTTTATCTTTTTTAAAAATAGTTAAAGATATAATAGATAAAAACTTAATTTAGCAAAATGAATAAATAATTAAGAATAACTAAAAAAAAAAATTATCAAATAATTAGAGATAGAGAATACGAAATATAAATGGACCATGGTAAAAGTACAAATAAAACCTAACACAACTTATATTATTTGTAGGCATGATACATAAATAGACCTTATCTTGATATCAATTATCAATTATGATCTTTAACTTTTGATATATATAAATATATATTTAAATTTGTATAAAATTAAGTAAATGAACATACTTATCCTATATGGTTGTATCTTACGTGTATTAAATCATGGAGAAACTCGTGTCTACCTGTTTAATTTTTTATAAGCTTAGTTGTATATATAAATTTAAAACACATATTAAAATCAAGTTAAGAATTATGTTTATGTATTATGCCTTATTAATATACGGGGATACAAAATAGTTAAAATTTATACTAATCCAAAGTAGTACGGTCAAAATAAAGCAGAATCCGTACAGAGGGACAGTGTAACGTGCCTTAAGGGAAAAGAAAGTCACGTGATGGGAGTGATTGGAGGACATAATACGTGTTCGGTGTCAATTTCAACTATACCTCTTTCCTCCAACTGTCAATCTTCAACATTATTCTCCATACTCTAGTTTATAAAATTACGCTAAATATATTGTTCTAAGCCTTTTATCATCTATATCAAAATATGAATTATGTCACATTTGGGACGAGTGTAGTTTTATATGAAGTCATGTTTTTAACTTATTTATGTAATTTCAATTTAAAAAATAGAAAATAATAACAAAGACCATAAAAAATTATCTATTATTAAAATTTGATTATATATTTGAGTCTGTTCATAAAAAGGGGGCCCTTAGATATGATTTAGTTGTTGGAATAGGGTAAGGTTGAGAGGGCCTTTAGTCGCCTTGAGAGTTGAGAAGCACATGATTTTGACTCTTCTTTTCTTTGCTTTTACTTTCATCCTCCACGTCTTCATGTCTATCCACACATATTTAAACAATGTGGTTCTGTTCACATTTTCAATTATTTTAGATTCGTATTATATTGAGATAATGAAAGTTGAGTTAAGTAAAGAGCATATAAATATAATATTAAATATAATGTATTTATAATATTTATATTAATAATGTTTATATCAATTATGCTCACATTAAGTATATATAAGTTATTTGGTATATATTATCTGATTTGCTATATTATTATATTAAAATATTTTATTTATAAAAATGTCCTTCATGATTGCGGTGAAAAAGATGTAAATCAGATTCTCAGGGGCAATGGAGTCTTTAACCATACAATGCATGCATTAAAATTTCTTATATTTATCAGTATTTATGTTCGTTTGGTGTGAGGCATAGAAATAAATAGTGATGAGATAAAGTTTTTGTATCTTGTTTGGTTGCCATGTTTGGGATAACTTATCCCACCATTCATATCATAGTGATGTCAGGGGTGGACGTACACTATATGAAAGGGGTGCACGTGCACACGCTAACTTTCGAAAAAATCATATGTATATTTATTTTGAAAAAACTGGTAGTAATTAGGATATAGCTACAATGCACCCATAAAAAACATAGAAGTTCCCTTATGCAATTGGTAGAAGTAAGAGATTTCACACCCTAGACTAGGGTTTGAATCCTACTAAAGCTTGTTTTTATTATTTTAATTTTAACTTTTGCTTTGACCTCATATTTGAGTTATGTTTATATTGGTGCACCCAAAATTTTCGAATCCTGGGTTGGCCTCTGAGTGATGGGATAAGTTATCGCATATACATGGTGGGATAAGTTATTCTAAGATAGCTAACCCTAGAATAACTAATCCTGGGGTAGCTTGTTCCCAACCAAACGATTAGAGATTTAAGGGTCATTTGGTTCATAACAAGGTATCTCAGGATTAGTTATCTTGGGATTAGCTATTCTGGATAATATATCACACAGTGTATATGAGATAACTTATTTCATCACTATAATATAAATGGTGGATTAGTTATTTCAAACATGGCAACCAAACAAGGTACAAATTTTTATACCATCACTATTTTTTATCTCGTCGCTATTTATTTTAATCCCTCACTGATATTAATAAACACACCTTAACACATAATTCCACGATAGAGTACATTAGTTATACATTAAATGAAAAAATATATTAAACAAATATTATTGGATTGTCTTTAAATAATTTTAAAATCTGAGTTTGACAATAAGTATTTTATGCACGTAATTATCTGATAATTATTATTTTTTTTAAATCACTTAATTTGCTAAAATAAATTAATAAAAAGGGAGATTTATTTGTGATATAAAGTTGAACAAATGCTTAGATAGCTTAAAATTTTATTAATATAATATGGACACGTTATTTTTTAACTGGACACTTTACATATAATTAATTGACATTAAAATATAAGCAGATATTTTAATGCATAATACATACATTGAATCCTAAATTTACTTCAAATTTTAACTTTTGACATTCAACTTTCCATAATGCATAAACAGACAGTTTAACTATCCAACTTTTAAATAAATAAATACATGAAACCTATATGGCATAATACACGTAAGACACCACGTAGATAAAAAATGACATATAGGACATGTCTGTCTATTTGTTCAACTTTATACAAGTTTAAGTGTCTATTTGTGCACATTCAACATTGAAGGATATAAATGTAATTCAAAGTAAGTTAAAGGATATATTTATGTATTATGCCATATTTAATGTTATTTTATCTTTCATTCTTTGTGAAATAAAGTAAAAAAAAATTATTATTCTTTTCCTTTTTAGTAATTGGCGTTACAGTTGGCCTCTTCTCTTCAAACAAAATGGTCCCAATCACAAATTTAGTTTTAAATTAATTTTAAGAAGATATTTTTTTTTGGAAGAAAGTTATTCTTTCAAAATGCTATAGTTCAATTTATTTTAATTACGTGTACTACTTAAATATAAAGTGTGCAGTTAAAATATGACATATGCCCATATTAATAAGAATTTTAAGTTTTTTTTATCCTTTACTTATGCCTTTTTCCTATTAGTTATTTTCAAATAAATACACATGAACATGGGTGGATCGAGCTTTTTTAACGAAGGTTGATCAATTAAAACATTTCATATCAGAAAATTATATTGTTAAAAGGACGTGATAGAATGTGTGCGTCCACTATCAGTCAACGGATCAGGTCCCTTGACATAGCAAGAACAGTGCAGAAGAGTAAACAATACGGAGAACATAACACATGCAGTTTACGTGGAAACCTCCTTGATCAAAGGAGTAAAACCACGACCTGTTGCACATGATTTTCAACTGTCTTCACTAATCTTCACAAGCAAAAGTGAAACCCGGTTACAACAATGTGAGAAGAAGTTATTAATCTCACGACCAAGCAATAACCCTATTACTTGAAGAGCCTAAGCAGATGACACTCTACCCACTAAGCTATCACCACTAGATAACTCTAGATGACTTAAAACTTGACTAAGCAACAAAACAATGTCGCCCATTGAATCAGTTAACCCTAACTCATTTAGACTTTTACAAACCCGAAACAAGTATCTGAATCCTTTATAGATTAGGAACAGATTTACAATGTAAGCACGGAAGATATAATCCTAAGACAACTAGATAGCTTTCAGCTCTATCAGGTCCCTGTTGCTCTTAGGATGATACTTCTTGAAGATGTCCTTTGCATTTTGAGCTTTTGGATTTTTGTAATCCAAAATTTTGTTTGCCAAAACTTGATGTTTGTGTTGTTGAAGAAGAGACTATATTAAAATGAACTCAAACCCTTGGGACAAGGCCATTGACTGAGAGCCTCATGTTCTCAAGAGTTGTGCACCAACTACATCAGAGTTGGAAGCCTCTCGACAGCTGTCTTTTCGTCCTTTTCGTATACAGACACTTTCCGGGACCAGGTCCCTTGTTGCGTTCTTTGATGCTTGAGTTATTTGACAAAGACTTGTTGACTCTTTTCTCTTCTTCAATGAATGAACTTAATATGTTGTTTGGCATGTTGAAAATATCAACCATAAAGAGTTATTAACTGCAGGACAAACAACCTCTTCCATTCTAATTGGTTCAGTACGCTGGCGCTTCACCTACCACTGACAGGACAGCTTTACAGTTGTAAACCATTATCTATCAGATGGAGAGAACTCTGCCTGGGACCAGGTCCCTGCATTTGTGAGATACTGAAACAAACAATTTCGTCCGCTTTTCCTATTGGTGTAGGACATTGCACTTTTCACCTACCACTTGACATAACAATTTTACAGTTGTACCCTATTTGTATCTGGACGAGAGCACTCTGCTATGGACCAGGTCCCCGCATTTGTGAGGATCATCAAAACACCTAGAATATAACATTTTCTCTCTTTTTAATGATAACACACAAATATACCTCACACTGAGTTTATCATTCATTTCCCTGTCAGCAGTCCCAATAACAAAGATCTGGTTCCTTGTTAGATCCTTAAGTTTGTTAAATTATCAAAACTTATATTTTTTTTTTGAAAGAAAGTTATTCTTTCAAAATGCTATAGTTCAATTTATTTTAATTACGTGTACTACTTAAATATAAAGTGTGCAGTTAAAATATGACATATGCCCATATTAATAAGAATTTTAAGTTTTTTTTATCCCTTACTTGTGCCTTTTTCCTATTATTTATTTTTAAATAAATACACATAAGTAGGGGTGGATCGAGCTTTTTTAACCAAGGTTGTTCAATTGAAACATTCCATATTAAAAAATTATATTGTTAAAAGGATGTGACACTGAAATTTAAAAATGAATTTGTGGATTTATTAAAAAATATATAATTATAAAGATATTTAAGACAAGATGGGAGCGATTTCAGTAGAGTGCAAGATATTGGAATCACGAATGATATGATTTAGTGCATTTGAGCCGAGAATCTATCAAAAATAATATTTTATCTACCACCTAAGAATAGGATAAGATCTATGTAGAGTGTAGACACTATTCTTCTTAAATCTTATTTATAGTGTATTACCATGAATATAATATTATTATTAATTTGTGAATGTATAGATTAAATATATTATTTTCACACACATCTTATATCTTAACAAACTTTAATATTGATTCGAACCTCTAAAATCTTTGATTAAAGATGACGGGGACCTTCATTATATATACTTCAATTTACACTATAAAAAAAATAATTTTTATTGGTATTAAATATTGACATTAATAAAGAGTGCTAAAGTCTTTATCGGCATTAATTAAGTGTCATTAATATCAATATCGCTAAAGGCTTTAGGGACATATACAAAGAGTGACAATTGCCGTTAAAAATACATATTTACCAACAATTATGAATTAATTGCCGCTAATAATCATTTTTGTTGTAGTGATCATGCTTTTATGGTTTCAAATTGACTATCATAATTTTAGTAGCTAATTAATATACCTATGATCGTGAGTTTTTCAGCAAAGATAGCTTTGAATTTTCCTGTTTAGTGAAGATACCTGTAAAAACATGTTTTATTTAATTACTAGATCAAAATTTAGTAAATAAATACGATTGATTATGTGAAGGAACTTTGATATTAGATGTATTATTATTATAATTAGAAAATTTATCGAAATCTTACTAATTTAGCAGCTTATTACTTAGATTCAATATGCTAGTTCGTAATATTATGAATTGTATCAAATTTTCGATTTGAGATACATGTATCTTATACACATTAAGTCAAAAAATTATGTATATTTGTTCTGGATACATTATATTCAAGTGGATTTGCATGTATATGGCTCTCTCGTTCGTCTCTCTCCTCTCTCACTTGTCACTCTCCTCTTTTCTTATATCTGGTATCTCATGATACATGTATCTCGTGTAATTCACATGTATTTGGGAAACTCGTTGCCCCCCCCCCCTCCCCCTCCTTATATCGCTTGCCTCTCTCCATCTCTCACCCCTATTTTAGTGTATCTAACAACAAAATTGCATGTATCTAGATGTATCTAATTTAAAATTTATGAAATTATTAATTAGTAAAACAATATATAATTATTTCAAATAATAAATGATAAATATAATAGAAATATTTATAAAATTAGATTAATTATTACTATTATTATCCGCTGAGGTATCTACAAGAAGGGTAGTATTTGCACTTATTGTCATTGAAGAGTTCTTTGCAGTCAACGAATAGACTATTTCTTAAACTTACATCACAATTTTTCTCTATTCTATTTATTTTCTTGCAAAAAGTATACATTTGTGATCCGTGCCATATTAGATTGACATTTTTATATTCTATATTGTAGTTAAAAAATTATTAATAAATTGATTAATTTATAATTTTGTCCTTTGTTCATATTTATTAGCCTCTTGAAAAAAAGTTCTTAAATTTTCAAATTTTGTTTAACTTTTAAAGACTATTAATTATAGGGGTAAAATATGAAGAAATTAATTAATTCTATTTTGATTTAGTAAGTGATCAAGTAATATATGACAAATATTTTTAATAACATGTCCATCTAATATGAAACGAAGGTATGGTACTAATTAATTAAGCTTTGTCCAATGATATAATTGTTACTTCTTGAATTTACATATCTAATATATTGATATTGAGTAAGATTTTGTAATCTATTGTACCCATTTTTAGTGAAAATGGTGATTATAACCTTTGGCAAAAATATAAGAAAAAGCATACTGTTGTTTTCTAAATAAAACATTTTTATAATCTAAGGCAACTAAAATATGAATTAGGATGTCATTGAGCTTGATAAAGATGTCCATTATAAAAATGTTTAAAGAAACAATATAATGACAGAAATTTAGGGTTGAAGAAGTGCTTAGACTTAGAATATTATATTTCCTAGTGATGTGTTTTTTTTTTAAAAAAAAAAACTTAGAATGTACAATCTAAAATGAATTATTAGAATTTCTATGACTATATATTATCTTATAAATAATAATTTTTTTATTTTATTTTTAAAAAAATTATTACTAAATATAAAAAATACTAATCTTCTTTAAGTTGATTAAAAAGAAAGGAATATTGTTCTCTCTGTTTCAAAAAGAAAAAAATACTTTATTTTTTAGGCTGTTTAAAGAAAAAAACGATCTCTTTCCTTTTTTGATAGCATTGTAATTTCACTTTTGCACATGAGATGTTAAAAATTATAAAATTAAATAATATTTTATATGTATTTGACATAACTTTAGTTTGTAATCTAACATTGAAAACTCTTTTTTATTTTTTAAACTTCGTATAAAGTAAAACTCAATCATTGTTTTCTAAAAATAGAAAAATTAATATAAATTAAAACAGAAGAAATACAGCGTAGATTATGGGATGGGTATGGGAGGGAGGGAGGTAGGAGTAGTTGATAATGGCTAAGGGTAATGCATGAGGAGATTGAGAAAGTGATGGTTTGGACCCAAAATGTTTTATTAGGGCAGTTGTTGAGATATTGTTGCCTTTGTCCCCTTTCCTCCATGCCTATTTTAATTAGTCATTTACCTACTTGACAAAAATATGTGACATTGAGCAACCTTAGATATTAAATAATAATAAAACACTATTAAAGATATGTTATAAAATGAAAGTAAATTATAAGATAAACAAATAAAAATAGAGAAACAAGAAATATATGAGTTTTTTTTCTTACTTTTTAAAAAAAGTTTCTTTAAAGTGTTATATAATATGATTCTTAATATCTTTATTTATATGGATACATAAAAGAACATTAAAATGGTGTCATGAATATGAAATCAATTATTGAGTCAAAAGCCATAATCTGAGGAGTAATTGAGAGTTAGTTATGCATCGTGGAGAAAGTAACTTCTTAGGAGTTATGAATATTGTCTACCACAATTCAACTATTTCATATACTTTTCGAATGTATATAGATGATACGACTCGTTAATATTTTATTAAAAAAATTAAAGAAAGAAATTTAATAAAGAAGAAAGAATAGACATATCTTATAAAGTTATAATACACATTATTTATTACCTCGTTTAAAATTTTGCCTAAAAATATTATAAATAAAATCTTATCTAAAAAAGAATTTGGTACGTATTTTACTCACCCAAACCATATTTTTAGTGACTTTGTATTTGTGAATTTTAAGATTTGGGGATTGACTTCTTGTTGGTTTTCCAAATTTGACTTAGGGTTTTGTTTATGAAAGAGTTTGATTATGACTTATATTGTGTTAAATTGTTGATTTTTGCAATATTACATCATCAATTGATCTAAGTGTTTGGGTTGAATTATATCTATCGGTGGGTTGGATAGGTGTCATTTCTTTCTGATTTCGTATGTGTATAAAAAAATTTAACTAGTTCAATTCTTTAATTCAATTTTGATTTTATTTTTTCTAAAACTTTGGTATTCAATTTCATTCTCGGTTATAGGCTTTTTGTTCTTCGATTTAACCAAAATTTTATTACCTTTTTAATAAAAAATGATATGTATAGTGTTACACATATTACATTAGGCCAATAATTATGGAACTTTTAGTTTGTATCTATAGAATCTTTATTTTCCCCTCTCTTTTGTTTTCATTTTTAACTGATTGTTTTTTATACTTTTTGTATGGGCGCTATTAAAAATATTTAGTTTCATACATGATTTTTTCGAAAGTTAACGGGTATATGTACACCCCTACAATAGCATGTGAGTCCGCCTCTGTTTAATGTATCTATATTGAAAAAGTATTATTTTGTCGGGTTTTAGGTGATTCAATGATATAATAAAATCAAATTTTGGCTTTTTGAGGAGGAGCTTATAGCCATTTTAGACAAGACGACTTGGGAGTTGAGGTTCAAAAAGATAGTGATGACGTAGGTACAATGGAGGCTTCGTTTCTTAGAGGAAGCCACCCGAAAGACCGAGGCCATTAACGTTTAATCTGATACGTCTATTAAGTGACGAGATTTATTATTTATTAAATATTATTTATGATATTACTTGGGTTACAAGTAAATTCAGGCCATAAATAAAAAATAATTAATAATTAATTTTTACACATGACTATTAATGTACTTTTTCTCTTTAAGTTCGAGGGCAACATAAGATAATATTTTACTTTTGATTGAAATTTTGAGTTTTGAAAAAGCTAAATTTGATGGGGTCAACTTTCAGTGATTATTTCAAGAAACATACGAAATGTAATTTTTTTATGCTTCGTCTAAATTAGCCAATATCAGTTATAAGTTAAATAATTGGAATATATAATTTATAATAACATGATAATTTATTTTTTCTTTAAAAAAAAAAGATAAATTACTTATATACATAAGATTATTTAACATATTTTCTATTATTCCCTATCTTTTTTTAATATTACTAAAATCTCTTTTTTTACTCCACTAAACCCAATTAACAGATACATAACAAACGTTTATCTCTCCTCTTTTCACTCCTTAAATCACTTCTTTTTTTACTCCCACAACCTTATCAGTTTATTCTCTCATTGCAATTTTGAATTTTAAGATCTTCTCTCTCCAGTCAATATTCATCTGATATTGTTTCAAATTTTTTCACTCACAATGCATACTTTTTTTTTTGTTTTTCTTCATCAAAATTGTGATACATTATGGATGATACACCTTCATTTAGTATTGAGATTACCCAGATAGTATCATCTAACACTAAACGCATTATGATTACGAAAAGATTAATTGGGCAGAATACTGATCTAAGAAATTGCATAATCTTTTCGTAATGGCGACAGTAAACTTTAAGAAGGTGAAGAAGGATAGTCAATCTTCTTCAAAAGCGTAGTCGATAAAATCCCAAAAAAGAGGTGTCAAAAAATCGCATCAAGCAATATCTCGACATCCTTTACCTAAGGTTAGATTTTATCTTTTTATCAATTTTTGTGATCGTTAAACTTGATTTTATTAGTTCAATAATTTTATGATACATTAATGATTCAATAGTTTTTTTAATGTTATAATTTAACAGGATTTAGTTAATTTTGTAAATGATTTTGAGTTTGTCGAAAATGATTGCGTCATCTCAAACATCCCTCTTCCTAATGTAATTACACGCAAGATCTTGATTGGAGAAGTGAGTGGAAGTTGAACAACTTTGGAAAGCTTTATCAACAATTATAGCCTTTTGAAGATAAACATTCATTGAAAAGAGGGGTGGAAGTGGAGGGAAGTAGAACATGTTGCTAAACATTGAATGTATCATACATTATTATGTATCTTACTGTTTTATAACTAAAAGTCTGTTCATCGTATTCATAGTTTATCATTACTAGCTTTTTTGATATTTTGATGTTCAACTTTGTCTGATACTGATAATGTCTTTATTTCAACTTTATGATACATCATATTAACTTTTACCAAACAAGAATGTATAAATCTAAAATCATAAAATTAAATAGTCAAAAAAAATTCAGTAAAGATTGATACATAGGTAAATTTTACCTTCCTGCATGATACGCAACCTTATTATAAAAATACGGTACTGAAAAGACTAAGGTAGGATACGTTAGTGAAAATGAGAATCCACCAAGGCACAAAAGTCAATTCACAGCTCCAACTCAAGACGATTTGGTTAATATTGAATAGAGATTATCTATCCGTTGTTAGATACTTTTTATAGTGTTATTACTTTTGAGATACATTAACTCTAGTTTTTTTTTTTTTATTGTTTTAAGATACTCGTATTCAAGTATTAGAGTGCTTCTCTAAAAAGTTGTTTATTTTGACTTTAACTTTCACTATTTTTAATTGTTATTTACAATACACATTTGTCTGATATAAATGATACAAAATTTGAATAAAACTAAGTATTAGATTCATTAATGCATAAACACACAATATTATTTCTTCTCATTAGTTTTAGTTAGTTATTGATTGTCGATATATTTTGACACCTAACCAATGCAATGTATTTTATAACTTGATTGTTGATTCAATTATGTATTTACTTGATAACTTGGTTCTAGTTAGTTGTTTATTCATTCATGTTGATACATTAAATAATTAGTTGTAGTTAGTTCTTGATACATGTATCTTATTGATAAATAAATTCTTACATATTGTGATACATTTATAGATGCACTTTATTTATTTTACATACTACTTTTTTTTACTATCTTATCATATCAAATACATTATTTTCAATTAGATCATGATACATTATATAAAAATGTATCAGAACCATATTAAGTGGTACCGGCTTTAAACACAATCTCTGGTACATTATTATTAAATAGCTAATGATACATTATTTTAAAAAGGTGTATAGAACACCAAGTGTTACAAAAATGAACACAAGATTAAAAATCATAACATTTCAATTTATTGTATCAAATTTCACTACATAATAGTAAATTGTAATGTTTTATGAAGGTAAAAGTAAAAAAGATAAAAAGTTTAAAACATATAATCTTTAATGTATCAGAAACATAACAATAGTTCCAAAAAAGAGTTTTTCAATCTTCTTTCGAAAAGAAAGTACAAGTTCTTCATTTATAACATTCTTGTCCAGAATGTACACAAATGTTTGTGTTTGTGCTTATCTTTTCATTCTATGTCTTTTCCTTCCTTTTTTTTGGTCGTCCAGTCATCTTTTTGTACCAAGGTGGCAAGACAATTTCTTCCAAAATAAATTTTGATATTCATTTATCGTCCTTATCCGACATTGAAATCATTGAAACTTTATTCTTAGTTGTTGATGCAGCTGGTTTGTAGTAATCAGAGCGGGGATATGTATCTCTGTGATGTTTTTGCTTTTCACAACAATAATTGCGTGCTCACAAGGTATACAATTACATATTTTCTCTCAAGACAAACAATGTATCTTCGTCCACCTTTATACACTTAATAAATAAATATAGAGGATGAAAAACCTGCACACATACATTTGAAATTTAGAGATACATCACATATCAATTAACTCAATTTAAGATACACAACGGCCTAATGATAACTAGCCCCAGATACATGATAATTTTTAAATTGATACATACCTTCATATATCGATTAGAAAGTTAATATACTGATACATTAAAAAAAGAGAAGAAATTCATATGTATCTGATACGTTATTATAACAACACATTAACTCACATCTATAAAACTTCATTACATATGCATCAAACTAGAACTAAATCAACTTGAAATCAGTAAAGTATCATGATTTATATATGCACACACAAATTCAATAATAAAAAAAGAAATGCATATGTAATCGATACTTTATACTAATAGTATAGTAACTCACAGATCTGCAAAGCCATAACATATACGTCGAAAGTTTTAATGTATCAAGTTCTAATTAGTAATGTATCATGACTTATCGATATACAAATTCATGAATGAAAAAACAATGATTAAAGCACAAGAATATGTGTTACATACCTTTTGTTATCAGAGCTTCCAATCCGAAAATTGAAGTCATGCCAAATAAACATTACTATTTTTGTCCAAACTAATTATAAAATAACAACTTTCAATTCGCTTCATATTTGGAATCCGACATCTCACAATGGTAAGCAATTACCAACACAACAATAAAAATTCCAAGAATGTTGGCAAAGAAACCCAGGTCCTGGTCGGCAACCTTTGAGATTTGTGTACAATTTAAAGAACCCAAAAGTTACGATCTTCAATTTTTCTTCCATTGAGAGTGTCAAAAATCAAAATATTCATTATGTATCTTATCAAAAATTTTAAAAATTCTATTCAAAAATTTCTTCGCTGAAACAAAAATAAACATGAATAGAGATTTTGAATTTTGAATTTTGAATTGAATTGATTTGTTATTTTAGATTTATGTTTATTTGATTGACACAATAAAGAGGATCTGGATAACGTAAATTATGGGATTTTGATTTAATTTTCTGATTTGTTTTCCTTTTTAAGCGCAACAAACATATATATATGTATCACAATCAATGTATCCGGCAAGTAATTATGTATCCGGATTGTTGATATTTTAGAGATTTTTTGTAAATAGAAAAGAATAGGGATAGAATGTAATTTAGGATTTACACTATTGGATTTATGTAAATTATACAAAAAAAAATTGATTGAAGTAGGTGGGCTGCTAGCAGTTGAGAGAAGAGGCTGAACCAAATAATATCCTGTAAACATGGCAAAGTAACTGGGTTGGCCCAAAACAAACTAAGAAAAAATTACGCGGAAAAACATAATTTTTAGCTGTAATTACGTCTCGTGTCCTCTTTCACACACACACACTTATATGAGAGATATACAAATACAATTAGCCTCTCTTCATTCTTTGCCCTTTATCGCTCGCCTCTTTCCTCCCTCTTTGGATATTGCTTGCCTCACTCTTCTCTCTCCCAATCCCAATGTTGCTCGTCAGATATACAGATACATATATATATCAGTTACATATATACAATTATTTGACAGATATACATATACAATTTGTCTCTCTCCGCTCTCTGTCCTCTCTCGCTCACCTCTCTCCTCCCTCTTCCAATCTTGTTCGCCTCCATCCTCCCTCTAACAAGTAGCTACGAATAGTAATTAGCAAACTATAGCTATGGAGCATAATTAGCAAACTATATATATATATATATATATACACACACACATTGACTATACAATAGAGTTTATCTATACATGAACTATACACTATGATATACTCAAACATTTAAATATAACTATACATGAATTACTTAATTGTTTATAAAGTTTACACTGACTATACATTATGATACACTCAAAATTTTAAATATAACTATACATGAATTATACCGTGATTATTCAATCTCGATCAATTCAAAATCAATGCTAAACAATCTTAAATTTTAGATATAAAGCCGATTTTTTAAGACTTTCAATATATAATTTGCTCAAAATAATCCATGTTTACCATATGTCAATTTTTTTTTTTTGAAAAAAAAAATGTCTTGGTATAATATGAGTTATACATATGATCTTCAATTCGAGACAATTTTCTTAGAATTATTTCCCAGTATCTCCTATCGTGCCAAAGGAAATAATAAGGGGTGTATTGCTAATGTGCTAGACTGCTAGGTTACACTTTAAACAATTAACAAATGCCATTTTCTATTCAATAATATGTCAAAAGATTTTCATTTTCTGTTTTCTATATGGTGATTGTCCTTTCTTTTAATTTTTAGCTAAGAGGCTGAGCCCAATTCTTATTTTTAGTTCAATTGGACTATTACTCTTGAAACAAATTGGAGAAATTACCGGAAATATACACAAATAAGTAAAACTAGTTAATTAGTTAATATAGTTATAGTTTTAATTAATGACCATTTGCAACTTAATTTTAGCTATAATTACATTGCCTCTCTCCTCTCTTCGTCTCATTTGCCTCTCTCCTCTTTTGTACATATACAAATACAAATTATACATTTACATATACAGACACATATACAAATAGTTCGTCTCTTTCCACACCCTGTCCTCTCTCGCTCGCCTGATATACTATATGCATATCAGTTACATATCTACAATTATTTGACAAATATACTATACAATTCGCCTCTCTCCGCTCTCTACCCTTTCTTTATCTCGCTCTCCTCTCTCTTCCCTCTTACATGTGGCTACAAATCGTAATTAGCAAACTATAGTTATGAAACCTAATTAAGTTTATTTTAGTGGCTATTAGCGAAATTTTCTAAAAAATTATTACCTATAACTAAATAAGTGTAATGACCCGGTCGATCATTTTTAGAAAATTTTGTGAATTTACTGTTCTGCCGTCCCGATATTGATTCTGAGTCTTTTATGATTAAGTTTTGAAAAGTTGATTTTGAACTTTGAGTTAAATGTTGAGAATTTGGTGAGTTTTGAGTTTGAAAGGCTAAGTTGTTAATAAAGTAATTTTTGTTGTCTTTTGGAGTTTCGAATGTCGGAATGGAATTCCGTCGATTCTATCAGTCCCAAAATGTGAAATTTGATCCATGAGAGTTGTCCATTTTTGATTCCGAGTCTTTTTGAGGATTTGAGGTCCTAAGTTGTGAAGTTGTGAAATTTTAGTTGTTGGGTTGACTTTTGTCACCATTCAGGGTTCCGATGCTGATATCATAATTTCGAGTGTTCTCTTGGATTCAGGGGATGATTTTAGGCCTAAGTGAGGTCTCTTGGTTGATTTTTGAGAGGTCATGAGCTTGTTTTTGGCCTTTTTTAGGCGTGAGTTAGTTTCTTGTGGTTTTCACGGATGTCGGATCAAGGACTCAAATTCATGTTTTGACGATTTTATTGAGTCAGAAACGTCACGTATAATATATTTGCATATGTGGTTTGTGTGTACGGGATTTCGAACAAAATTTGAGGATCCTTTCGATGTTTTGAGAATTTGCTGAGTTGTTGTTGTCTGCATGTCTAGCTTTTGTGAATACCTTTCTCTTAAGCAACCTTTGCAGAAGTGAGAGTCTCTTCGCTTAAGCGATCTTCGCAAAAGCGAAAAAGACTTCGCTTTTGCGTGAGTCGCATTTTTAGCGAAGTTCGCTTTCGCTTGTGCAACATTATATTAGAGGGTTTTTTGGACCTGCAAAATTTGTGGTTTAAGCCTCATTTCACCATTTTTTACACTTGGGGAACTCTTGGTGGCGAATTTTGAAAGAAATTTCTCTGCTAAATCATTTGATTAAATTTTCTTGATCCTAAATATCATTTTTCTTTGATTAATTATGGGTTTTAACATAAACATACAAGATTTTGATTAGTGAATAATGAGGTTTTTCAAGAACTCAAGTTCTTAGCTAAAATAGATATTTTGAACAAATTCTAAGTCCTTTTCGAAATAATTTTCCTAATGAGTTCCTAAAGCCTTGAGTGATGTTTTCAAGTTTTAAATTTCGAATTAAAACCTTATTTTTAGAATTGATTTTGTGTTGATTGACCCACTTTCAAGAAAATTGATGTGGGTATTGTTGTTTCCAAAAAGTTATTGTGAATACTTGATTGTGCATAGCTTGTATTGCTTTAGAAGTGATTCGAAAGGGGAAGACTTAACTCTTGGAGTGATTCTTGATTTATTTTAGACAAGTAATCTCATAAACCTCGTATTCTAGTAGAATTCATGTATTTCATTCGTTGTTTGTGTGTTGGGAGTAATGGAGACGAGGTGAAGAGTTTAAATTTTCCATTTGATACATCTAAATGAATAAAAATGGATTGAAATGAAAAAAGCTATATAATGAATATGATACTGCAAATTGCCCTTGTTGTTTGATTGATGAAATGATTGAAAGCATGAATGTGAACTTAAATCGTGTGAATTGTTGTCTCTTCCGTGTGGTATGATATTGCTTGTGTGCCTTGATCATGAACATCGTGATGAGATATGTGATGATTTATGATGCCGAGGTTTTTGGTGAGTACTATGATGCTAAAGTCTTTGTCGGCAAGTGTTGCGATGTCGATGTCATTTATGACCTGTGTATAAAGTAGATGGAAAATTATTTCGGCTAGTGATATAAAGCCGATGGAAAATTGTTCCGCCTAGTGATTTGATATGAAGTCTATGGAATATGATTCTGACTAGTGATAATGTGCCAATGAGATATGGTTCTAACTTGTGATATTGTGCCGATGAGAAATAGTTCTGGCAAGAGATTGACTATTGTAACTTGATGAATTTGATGCTTATGCGTGACTTGCTTGTTCCTTGAGATTGATGTAATTGTTGTGTGAGACCGAACTATTTGACTTTGAGTTTCACTTACTTGATTTATTTTATTGCTAACTGTGGCTATTGAGCTGTGGATATTGGGTCTACTGAGTCGTGTATTGTAGAATTGTTATATTGATTGATTTATGTACAGGTTGTAATTTGAGGAAGTTCGATTTGAGAGTAAGGGGTGTTCGTTTTCTAGCTAGATGTCTTGTTATCTAGGTTGATTGTTGCGTATCATGTTGTTAGTACTCACCTCTTGCTTCAACACTTGTGTAGGTTTTGAGCCTGGATCCGTGTGATCTTCTTCTTCTCCTGAATGTCGAGGCTCGTTGAAGGACTTAAAAGGTAGTTGCTTGTCATCATGACGGACCCTCTTTTTTTCTTCTTCAAGCTTTGTTCTATTTTTAAAAACAAAGATCGACTAAGACTTGTATTTACCTTTCGAATTTTGTATTTTCATTGGTGATTTATACACGTGATAACCAGATTTTGGGGTATTGTTTAAAATGAATAAATTTTTCGCTTTTGTATTGTTCTTTCTTTACATGGGTTGAGGTTGACTTGTCCTGATGGGAATATGCAAATGTCATCATGTCCCATTTTGGGTCGTGATAATAAGATAATATATTATTACATAGATATATTTTTTTTAAAAAAATAATTATTTGAGTGAGTACTTTTCTAATAAATATTTACTGATTTTAACGATATTTTATTTATTTATTACCGATTATTGCATATCATAGCAATACAATGATAAATACGCATTATGTATTATCAGTGATTTATGCATGTAATATAAATTAATTGTTAGTGTTTAGTTGCTTCTTGAGCCAACAAAATTTTTGCTCGTCTTTCCTTGCTACTTTCAATCAATCAGGAAATGAGAATTGAGGAGCGACTTGGGAAATAAGACAAATAGCTTGAGGGGAAATGGGGAGTAATAAGGGATGATAAATAGTGAAACTAAGTCACCCTCTCATCTTTCTTTTCTTGAGAAGAATTCTTTGATCTGACATAATGTTTGATTGATAAGAAATTGACATAATATATTATAAGTGTATGGTAAATATATTATTCATCAATAAATTTTATATTGTATGTGTTTTTTAATTGTTTTCTTATCTCTATAATATATATATATTAAAATTGTATTTTAAACCTATTATAAGTGTTCATTGAAAAAAATGTAATTGGTATAAGTTGTAAATTTTAAGTTTTCCTTTTTCTTATTTATTAAATTAGGGCTATCTTTTAACCAAAAAAAAATAAAAAAAATTAGTCATATCTGAAAGTCAAGCATACTAAGATTTTATATTTACAGCAAATCTTTAATTTAGGCTTATCTGAATAAAATGTGATGGGCTAAATTTCATTCTTAATTCATTTAAGTTCGAAGCTAATGTTAACTTATATATCAAATATATATTAAAGTTATATTACAATTATATATTGAGTTTGTATAGAATTTGTTTTTCTATTTTAAGTTTGTATGTGTGTAGTAGTAATTAAATTAGTATGAATATTATATTTAAGTTATGTACAATGTTATTGTAATTGTATTAAATTTTTAAAAACCAACATGAGCTTTATAAAAAATGAGTTATCTATTTATCTAATAACACAATATTTAAAAATCAAAATCGAATTGGAAATTCAATAAGTTTTTCTATATAAAATCATTAAAACTCTGTTAAATTAATAATAATTATAATAAATCAATAATATTTTTTAAAAAATCGATTTATCATTCTAACTAAATTAGACAAGACAGCCATAAACCATTAAAAGAAGAAATCTAAAAAAAAAATACCCTATTTTCACCCAAAAACAAAATGATTAAAAGAACAATTCGAAACTCAAAAAGACAAAACTACAAAAAAAAAAAAAAAAAAAAAAAAAATTTGGGTGATAACTACAAAATATCTAATTTATTTAATTAAATTTAAAAAGAAGAGAAAATGTAAATTGTGGATATAGTGAAAAGAAGTAGTGAAGGAAGAGTGAGGCAGCACAAAACAAATCGATGGGAAACCAGTGGCTCAGCTCTGACAACACCTGTATATCCAACTCCAACTCCAAACCCTTTCTGCCAAATGGGTTTTAGGCTACATCTCAAATGGGGTTTCTCTCTTCAACCCCCTTTCTCCTCCAATTCATCATCATGGCCTTCTTCACATTCTTGTGAGTACCACCTAAAGATTCTACCTTTTTGTTTATTAATTCCAAAATTACTTTGAGCCAAAATAGCAAATTTGTTGTTGATGTATCAATCATTCATTTGTTATAACCTAGTTGTTTGATGTTGGATTTATCTTCATGACCATGTTTTGTTTCATCATGATCAAGAATTGTGTATAATATGTGAGTAGTTGCTTTATTTTAGTTGATCTTGGTGTATGACAGAAAGAAGTATTGGGGAGAATTGATTAGACATGACATGACGTAGCTTCAGCATAATGAGGAGGATATGAAGGTCACTTATTAGTTAGTTGAGCATTGTAGTACTCTCGTAGTTTCTTTGTCCTTTGAGTTTGATTATTATTGTGATTTTTTAAACTAAGATTATTGTTTAGGATGATCTGTCAGGTTGTTTTTAGTATTTTGCCCTGATTGTCTTTATTTCCGTTACTTCTTTCTCTTTACTACTTTGGACTGTTTTTTCTTGACCCGAGGGCCTATCTTAAACAACCTCTCTACCTCTAATGTAGTGGCAAGGTTCGCGTTAGTACAATCTGTTCTACCCATACCCTACTTTGTGGGATTACACCGGATAGGTTGTTGTATTGCAACTTTCGTATGCGGACCAACTTTCGTGTACCTAGACTTATTTCATGAGATACCTGTCATCTCCCACCAACAATAGGTAGCTCAGAAATCTCCTAGTGTTTTTATCTCTACTGGGATTTGAACTATGCTGCTCGGACTCTTCAAAAATGTCAATGGGTGCATGTCGGATTCTCCAAAAGTAGTGTATTTTTGAAGAATCCGATAGGGTGCGACATCGAAAGTGAAGAGTCTGCGCAACTTAGAATTTGATCCTGCTTTGACCTCAGGTTCTCAATCCACTTCATTGACCACTAGATCAATTCCATGGTTGTTGGTTTACCTCTGTGTTTTGATCACACAACTTACATTACTAACAAGAATGTCTGACTTGCATATGTATGCTCTTCTAGCAAATTGGATAAGATCTTTAATTGGAATTGTATTGAACTCTTCCCCTTTGCAGCCGCTCTCCTCCCTGAGGGAGGTGGATCCAGATCATTGGGTGTGTAGTACCATTATACCCACTAATTTTTGTGACGATTAGGAAGAACAAAGTATTAATATAGATATATACACGTCGACCTGAATGCTGTGGGTGCAAGCAACCTACTACCCATAAGACATATCCACTTTTGCTCCATCCACTCAACAAGAAAAGGGTGTAGGAGGGTTCTCATTCTTATCTAGTGGAAGTTTAGATATGTTTTTCATTCTAACAAGCAGGAGATGATTAACATAAAAAGTAAAAGTATGAAGAGTACTTTGTCATGTGTTCTTATGCAAGTATTGCTAATAAATGTATGATATTCTACGTATTATACATGAATGATTACATAGTTAATGAGGATTTTTACCTAATGCAAAAACCAAAAATTACAACTGGACACCAGATTATCAATGCGGAATTACTTCCAACAGTTGATGAAGCTATGCCGCCCTTAGTTCAGAGAGTGTTACCATACTCAAATTGTACCCAAGTTCTCTTAGTATGATAATGCCTCAACAGTTTTATGAGGGCAAGCTGTTACATGCAACCAATACAAGTTTCTTGCCTTTACCAATTAATCAAAAACATGACGTATAACGAACACCCATTTTTTTCTATTCTTTTTCCTATGATTGAATGATGAATTCCATTGGATGCTGCTAGATCCTTTTTCATTGTAATAGTGTGATATGTGATATGCAGACTATGTTGTTGTAGACCTATTGATCAAACTAATCCAATTATACTGGTAACTTGAGTGAATTTGTCACTGTTCCTATCTTTTCCAAATGTACATCGTAACTTTCAGAGAATTCAAAAAAGAATCTCTGATTGCATCATATAGCCTTATGCTTTGTTGTAGTTGGATATCATCCAAAATAACTTGTCTCCGCCATTTTGGTTCTGTAAACAAATTGATCTTCTCGTTTTGTTAATATCTCATGTTTCACACCAAATACAACTGTCTTTGTGAACGTTAATGACTTTTATGGTTCTGTGAACCAAACCATCCTAGTTCCTCGTTAACTATCAGAGATTTGACCGGTAGTACAAAATGATAACTTGAAATTCTTTTATGCTAAAAGTAATTTTGGAATTTTGTTTCTGCTATAAACAATGAGCTGCATATGTAGTGTTGAAGAAACATAGCAATTCAGTTATGTAACTTCACAAGATATTCCTTCAATCTGGTCCGACATGCCGCTGAACTAAACAAACCTGAACATGTCATTTTAATTGTATAGTCTTCAACATTAGTCTAGTCAATTTTCATTTTTTCACCCACATACTCTTTCATTAATTACACTTCATCTTCATATACAGTCAAAGGACGGGAAACTTTATACGATCCAGCTAGGTCTCTCAAACCTTTTATCAACGGCGACTGTGAGCCTACACATAGTGATCCTTTCAGAGTGCAGACTTGCTTATCTGACCCCCAATTGTGGACTAGTGATGCATCAGTAACTACAGAAATAAAGGTTTTTTCTTCTCTTTGCTAGAAGTAAAGCCTATCTTAAGGAGTATATTTCTTATTGTTAGTCTGTTCTATAATTTGCATGTCATTGCTTACTTGTGCTCTCTTTGATCAGACACGAAATGGCAGAGGGTCCCCTAGCAATGTATATGGAGATATTGGCAGTCATAAGATTGACGGGGAGAAACCAACTTATTTAAATACAACCAAATCTCTTCATTTTAGTTTACTAATGAAAAATCTTGATCTGCTGGAAAACATGTTTGCTGATTCAGAGATGTCAAGATTAGAAAGAGATATTTTGGTGCAACTAGAAAAGCTTGGAGCTTTAGAATTCTTTCATACTTGTCTCTCAAGGACACATCATTCTTCTACTTTTCCTAAGGTTCTTGATGTGCCAAGGGAGCTTATTAAAGAAGTTGAGAAAGACGATATTGTTGGAAATGCAATGGATAAGGTTGTCGTACGTTCTAGGAAAAAGCAAGAGCGTATGTCAAGAAGAAAAAGAGCATTCAGAAATGCCAATGACATAACAGTGCAGCCGCATACCAAAAACATCCAGGAGGATTTGCAACAGCCAAAGTTCTATTCTGGGAAAAGAACACTCGCCTCTAGAAATAAAAGACAGAAAATTGCTAGGAATGAGGCAGAGATGTCAAAAGGTGTTAAGGTTGTCTCCAGTTTTTATTAAGAGATATTTTCTTACAGTTCTTAGACATTCAAAGCACGTATTAATTTGATTCTTCGCTATAAAAACAGTTGGTGGCACAATTGGAAAGGATCAGGTCAATCCTTGAAGAAGAAACTGGTCGAGTAGCTACTTTCAGTAGCTGGGCAGAAGCTGCTGGGATTGAACAGAAAGAGTTGCAGCAACGCTTGCATTTTGGTTGGTATTGCAGGGATGAGCTTCTGAAAAGTACACGGTCCTTAGTCTTATATCTGGCAAGAAACTACAGGGGGCTTGGAGTGGCATTTGAAGACTTAATTCAGGTAGTGAACCATATCTTAGTGGAATGACTTTATTAACTCTCAATATAATCCCACTTTAGGCATAGATGTAGTAGCATAATTACACCCTACTGCTTGAAATCCAATATCTTTTTAAAATCATTTTAAGAAGTAGAACTTTAAGAGCTCCGCCATATGTTGGAAATTCACTTTGCTCGCGTGATGCAACCATATTGCATCAAGTTGCTTGCACATAGTAAAGAATTGAAGTAAGAAATTCACAATTAAATCAGGATAATAGAAACTTAACAAGGATACATTGTTGATTATATACCTACTGCCAGCTAATGAATATATGAGTAACTAGTTAGACTGATAAAAGAGGAAAACTACTGTATGCTGGAAGCTGTCTTTTCATATTTGATGTCATATTTAGCTGAAATATTTACTTTTTTGTTTCAATCGTATTGCTGCAGGCTGGAAACATGGGTGTTCTACAAGGTGCCGTAAGGTTTGACCACACTAGGGGATACAAATTCTCAACTTACGTTCAGTATTGGATACGAAAATCATTGTCAAAATTGGTGGCACAACATGCTAGAGGGGTTCGAATTCCCGTATGTATTTTTTTCTGAAGGAAATTTTACTTATCTTCTTTTAGTTTCATCTCGGTATAGCAAGCTTTATCTCTCTTTCTTTTCAATGTATTCATGCAGTTCACTATATGCAAAGTAATAAATCAAATACATAAAGCTCGAAAAACTCTCAGTAGGAACCATGGCAAATTTCCAGCTGACGATGAAATTGCCAAGTTCACAGGTCTATCCACAGCTAGAATTGCAATGGCTAGTAAATGTCTGAGAGTTGTTGGTTCAATTGATCAGAAAGTTGGAGATTGCATCAGTGCAAAAGTTTTGGTAAAAATCTCCATTCCTCTCTTTTTTTCTTTCTTTTAAAGAGTCACGCAGCATGCTTATCTCTATTGATTTCGGACGTAATGATATGACAGCTTGAAGAACATGAATAAATCCATTTCTTCTCGCATCATATCTTAGTTTGGTGAAAGTAGAAATGTACCTTAAGCACTTTTACCATTCTATCTAGGGATAAGGCACAAGTACCCCCTACACTATGTCTGAAATCCCAGAGACACGTTAACTAAACTAAGGTCCTATTATCCCTCCTGAACTATTTTTTTTTTTTGTAATTTTGTACACCTTTTGTCTTACGTAACACACTCCGTAATTCCACGAAATTGAGGCGCGTGCAAGATATTTGGATGTCACGTAAGCCAAAAAGGTGCATAAAATTACAAAAAAATAGGTTCAGGGGGTAATAGGACCTTAGTTTAGTTAAGGTGTGTCTCTGAAATTTCGGTCATAGTCTAGGGGGGTGGTTGTACATTTTCCCTTCTATCTAACAACTAGCCTTTCCCTGCTACATTGTTTTCTGGAAAAAGAAACGTAACGCGATTGACTCTTTGCTTGGCAGGAGCTTACACCTGATAAATCAATTACAAGCCCAGAGGAAACTGTCATGAGGCAAGACATAGTAGACAACATGTATGCACTTTTGGAAAGCTTGGATCCAAAAGAGCAGCAAGTAATATATTTTAGGTTTGGTCTTGAAACTCATCAACGCAAGTCACTCGAGGAGATTGGGAGGCTTTATGGAGTTAGTAAAGAATGGATTAGGAGAATAGAACGAAGAGCTCTCACCAAATTAAGAAGCGCGGATTATTTCCAACATATAACTCATTACTCTCTGTAGTTCTAGACATTGCATAAACATTTTTGTTTACTAGCTCGTAAACCTGATCGATCTCATTGTAAACTTTTCTTGTATACTTCTTTTGTATAGACTAGTCATATAGTACTATTGAAACCTTTGATGTTTTGCATCTTGTATAGTTTAAAGACTCTGTGATGAATAAAATTACTTCATTTTAATGAATGCATTTTGTTGATGTTGAAACAGCCTTTGATAAATTACTGATGCTGCACTCATAGAAAATTACTTCATTTTAATGAGTAAAAGTTTTAACATAATCATATCACCTATATAATCATTTTAATGATTTTTTGTAATCTAATTGACAATATTTTTGAGACTTAGGGTGTGTTTGGTATGGAGGAAAATGTTTTCCATGGAAAATGTTTTCCTAGAAAACAAGTAGATTTTAGACTTATTTTCTCATGTTTGGTTGGTGAGTAGAAAATATTTTTCGGAATGATTTTTAGTGTTTGATTTATGAATGAAAAATATTTTTGAGAGACATCTTTTATTTTTACTAGAGTAAAAAATAATTTATGAAATTAAAAATACTTTTTAAAGTCAAAATTATTATTTTTTTGGGGCGGTGGTGGGAGTGGGGTGGAGGGTAGTGGGTGGGAAAAATTGGAAAACATTTTCCACAAAATGTTTTCCTTCATACCAAACACACTCTTAGAATTATATGCTTCAGACATCTTAAATTTTTTAGAAATTTTCATGGATATCTCATTTTTTCAACTGATCCATAAAAATAGATTATAACCATATCTATCAAATACATTATCTCAAGTTTCCACAACACTAATGAGATAATGTTACGTTATTGTATTCATAACGGGGGAGTATGTCTCTTCATAATTAACACAAGATTTTTTGTGAAAATTCTTATATTATAAGGAGTGTCTTTATATATTTGTATTTCATTTTTCTTATTCCGTTTTCACACAAAGACTCATTATAACTAATAAATGCAATACTATTAGGTGTCTGAACTACGTGTCCAAAAATTTCATGTCCTGCATGTGAATTCAACTGATCTGATTGAATTATTTCTTGACATTTTAGTCAACACACCTTTATCGATATTCTTTAACAAATTGAGATTCAAAAATTTCACTCTCTTGCATAATTATTGTTACAACATTATATGTAAAGACATAATCCATCACTATGTCTAATCGATTCAAATTAATCCCAACATCAGTTGAATTTATTAATAGTGTAGATACATATATAGGTAATTTTGAAACTCATAATGATAGAAATTAAGGAAAGATTCGATTTATTTCAATCTTCCAAAATGTATAGGAGTAGCAATAAAAACTTTATTTTTATTAAAAATTGATAAAGACCAAAGAACAAAAAAATATATTATAGAAAATTTCATATTTGTTTGAAATTAACCAAAGTGACATTTCTATACAAGAAAATTCACCGTATGTTTTAAGGAAAATATGAAATTAATTTGTTCCTCTCTCTTTTTTGAACTTGTTATCTCCCCAAGTCTTTCTTATTCATATCTAACTAAAATAAAATAATAATATTCCATTAAAAAAAATCCATACTTCCACTAATTCTTTCTTCTTTTTTTTAAAGATGTATGAGCGCAATTTACTTTATTTTATTTTGAGCGATTTCTTTTAGAGTTGATTAGCCTTTTTTAAATCATTAGTTTATTTAGTCGATGATCTACTAGAAACTATATCTTTATCTTTACAAAGATAAAAATAATATTTCTGTGTTTACGTTCTACGCTTCTAAAAATCCACTTGTGGAATATATCGAGTGTGTTGTTGTTAATTACTTGAAATGTACATCTTTTTATCCTTTTGCTTGTGAATGATTACAAATTTATTGAAATCTTAACCATTTAATTATTTATATGTTATTTTAAGCTTGCATCATATGTACTATGTACTTGAGAATGATATACTTCTAAAAATATTCTAAATATAATATATTTCCTATATAAAGGGATTAAAAATACACATTTTTAATTAACCGGATATCAACTATATATATCATACATGACAAGAATGAAGAATGATTTTATCATAATCGAAAAACAAAATAAAACTACTATTTTTTTATTTTTGGAAAAATAGATATTTAGTCATAATCAAAATTAAATTGAATGTACCATTTGGTACTTTTGTTTTTGTGAGATTGTCAAAAAAAAGGTCTATCCAATTATCACTTTACAGAGTTTCTTGAAAGGGAAGTAATGAAGTAGAGCTGTAACTTGTCTTAAATAAGGACTAAAAATGAGAGGCTATAATTCGAGAAAATGGCCAAATGACTCTCTAATTTATTATTAAATTAGTGAATTATAAAATATATTTTAAAAATATTGAGAGCAATTTTTTATTACAAAGAATCTTAAGTTTAATTTATTTTTAGTATTTGATTTTTACGATTTACTTTTAGATGTTTTAGTAGATAGAGCTTAATGGATTAAATATTTTATTATTTAAAATTTATTCAAATGAACAGATTAATTTATTTTTAAAAATTTGTATTATGATGTTAATACAACATTTTTTAATATAATATAGTTTAAATATATGTATTTTAGGAAATAAATTATTACTTTCATCAAATGGTAAATTTTTGTTCAAATAATCTTTTCTGTTTATTATATTTTTCTGTTATTCTACTTACCAATAATTTCTTTCAATAATTTTTTTTTTTGCGTATTGCTTATTACCTTAATGGTAAGAATTAGAAGAAAGAAAAAAGATACAAAATCAGTGCATAATTTATATTTATTATCGTCATTTTTTATAAAGTAGAATACATGAAGAAAACTTTAAAGAAAACATACAGGGAGAATACATAAAAACCTCGTTAAACTTGGCAGTAAAATTTACTTTAGTACTTAAGTTATACGAATATTTAAATACTCCTTTAACATCTTTCAAGGGATTAAAACACCCCAAATGAATAATGTAGCAGAGAGAGTGAGTACACTCTCCTGAAGGTGCGTGAAAAAGAAAAAAAATTGTATTTTTAAAACCCTAAATATGGTCTTTTTTATTGGCCAATAATAACAAATTATTTAAATAATTTTTTTATATATCAAATCTTTAAAATATGTAGATTTTCTAATTAAGATGTAAATGATATTAGTGGCTCTCCTTTTTAATTTCCTTTAAAAAAAAATTCATTTTGTTGTCTTCCTCAATACATATCTTTCTCCTGGAGCTGTCAATATGGGTTAATCCACCCCATCCGGGTTAACCCATATAGACTTTGACATTTTACGGGTCAGGCCGGGCTAGCCTATTTTTGGTGTGGGCCAGAAAACGGTCGGCCCAACCCACAAGTACGTGGGCTACAGGCTTGTCGGGCAAGTCCACTTTTTTAAAAATTATATTTTTTTATAATTATTAAATTAAATTATAAATTATAATTTAAAAATATTATCATAAATATCGACAAAATAATATTACATGATGTTAATGTTACTACTTGTTAATCAAATTCACAAATAAAATTATCTTTTTTTTTTCAAGTAAAAAATAAAATATCTAAATAGAAATATTAACCTAATTGTTTTGAGTTTGGACTCTCTTTAATTTTTAATTCTAATATTATATTATATTTTTTTAATTAATTTTTATTGGCCCACGGGCTGGCACTACCGATATTTTTCAAGCCCTAGAAATCGGCATACTTATTCAGGCCGGGCTAAAATGCCCTTTTTTTAAATGGACTCCAAAAATCTTAGCCAAACCCTATTAAATCTCGGGTTAGGCCACACTGGGCCAACGGGCCTAGCTCATATTGACGGCTCTACTTTCTCCATTGAAACATATCATCCTCCATCTTCATCCCCACCTCTATCCACGTTTTGATTTCACTTGTCTTTTACTAATCCATAAAATTCAATATCAATGTCATTTTATTGACGTCGATTTCACCTATTATTGGTGTCGATTTCGCAAATGTAAACTTTCTTAATTTTTGGGTGACCCATTTTGATTTCCAGATCATTCAAACATTTCTCATAAAATTTATATTTTTTTTGGATCAACTTTCTTATACAATCTTCATTTCTTATTGAGTTGTCAAGAAAAAATTGGCTTTAAAAAAAATTCATTCTCCAAGAGGGTAAATTAGTTTTGAGGGTTCGAGAGGATAATGTCAATTTTCTTCTTTAAAGGTACTTAAAATATTGTTGAATAGTGATGAAGAAGAAGAATGAACAAAAAGAATTGAAGGTTGGAATAATGGTAAACAACAAGGAAGAAGAAAAAGAGGATGGGGTTGGGGGATGGGTAGGTGGGGGTATGCCTTTATAAATTAATCAATTGATATAATTAATTTTAAAAAGTGTTTAAGAAAAAATAGTAAATAAGTAAAAAAAATAAAAATTAATGATATGATACCTACATGGTTATGATATGGCGCTTACGTAGCTATGATGTGACAGGTGAGAGTAGTGTTACAGTCTCAGGGTAAAAAAAAATCACTTCGAAGATGTTAAGTAAGGTATTTAAACGCCCGTATAGTTTAAGTACTAAAGTAAGTTATCCGGCCAAGTTCAATTTTTTTTATTTTATGTATTTGATACTACTTATTACCATAAGAAACACCATAAAAAAGAGATATATTCAAACATTTAATATATGTTTTTAAATTATCAATAATATTTTTTGAACATAGGTGAGTAATTATCATATTTCAGACAATTACAATAACAAATTTGCATCTAACTAAGGTACATATTTGTAACAATAAAAAATTCATAAAACTTCAAACAGAATAAATTTCATGAAAAGAAAAATAAAATGCACACATCTTTATTATGACCTTAATCATAAAAACATTGTGAAAAGAAGAATATAAAATTAATGCATAATTCTTTAAACTCTTATCGAAACTATCTCCGACAAACTAATTAACATCCAGAAGTCTTTTCATCGAATCAAGCTAAATCATGAATTTGATAATAATAATAATAATGATCGATATAAGGAAAACATTATTTCAAATATGAAATGAAAAGGATAGTCTTGAGTAGAAATCATAAAAACTCAAACCAAAGAAGATACATGAAAAGAACACACAACACACATCTTGCTTAGAACCTTAATCATAAGAAAATAAATGAAAATTGAAATATAAAATCAATGCATAATTTTTTGGATTTTTGTCTGACATCCCTTTTGACAAACTAATCAACATTTAAAAGCCTTCTTCACCGAATTAAGCTAAAAGATGAATTAAATCCTAGAATAATAATATTAATATAAAAATTAACTATGAAAGAAAAAGAATAATCTTGAGTTACATGGAGAGAACACACAATAAACATCTTCCTTAGGACCTTAATCATAAGAAAATACATGAAAATAATAGTACAAATTGTTAGTAACCTGTATTTATAAAGTTAGCCAAAAAGACAAAAACAGAAATAAGATGAAGCAGAAAGTATACAAAATAATCCGAGTCCACAGAAACTACTGTGTCTCCTTAAGAAATTTAATCCCCTCACTGTACCCGATGTTATGGATTAATTTCTCCCAAGATAAAACGGATTAATCCTGTTAAAGAAATAGTGGTACCTCAAACTTTTTTAACTTCAACGAACTTAAGAACAACAACAAGTCACACAGACTCAGTCGATCGACACTTTAATTGTGAGGGAAAAATATATACAGAGAAGGAAAATGTCAGTGTTTGAAAAAACGAAAATTGACTTCCTTTTATAGCCATTTTCAGCAAGAAACGTGTCTATTCAGAGAAATCTGTTCAGACCCGTTTTATCCAAAAAGTTGTGTATTTTGAAGAAACAAAATAACAACTTTTCAAAAAATGTGTCTGTTAGGAAAATAACGGCTTTTCGGAAAGTAATGACTTTTCGGAAAGAGTAACAACTTTTCAGAATGTTATCGTTACCCGCGAATTAATTCTGTTAATTAACTATTTAACTAACGTTCTGAATTAATTTATAAGAGATAATATTAGCATGATTTATTGATTAGCAAAACTGATTAAATAAATTTTGTCCAAAACATTTATCAATCAATCATATCATTTGCCAAATCCAAATCTAAAGCCGATGCCGAAGCCGAGCGAGCGATGACGACGACGGCGCGAGGGGGTATCTTCTTCTTAGATCTTTAAGAAGTAAAAGAAGTGTTTTCTTATATAAGGACAACAATAATCAATCACATCATTTGCCAAATCCAAAGTCGAAGTCGAGTGAGCGACGACGACGACGGCGCGAGGGGGCATCTTCTTCTTAGCTCTTTAAGAAGTAAAGGAAGTGTTTCCTTATATAAGGACAACAATTTCCCTTTCTTTTGCCGATATGAGAGAAATGACTTTTCATTTTCCCTCCAAAATAGTTCCCTCACTTTTCATATTCTCTCTTTTCTTTTTCCATTCACACTTGCTAAACCCAACAATCCCCCACATGAATAGGAAATGGCTATTGTTAAAACATATGCATGAAAAAATTTGTGTGTCTTGTAAATAAAGGTTAATCACATCTTGATAAGTAGGTTTCCCTTTAAACTTTCCGTAGTGAACATATATTGGATATACTCGGTCAATAGGTAGATTTGATATCTTTGAACCGTCGAACTTTGGTGTATACCTAGACAACATAAGTCACTCAATCAACCCTTGAACTATTCTTAGTTCTCATTGTTTTGTTCGTTTCAGCCATGAACACATCTCGGATAGTAAGTGCTTAGAGAACTGGCCTTACCGGATTCGCCTTGAAGCGGCTTATACTTCACACTCACATAGGTGATTTCTAAATGTGTTATCCCGTAGATACACCATTTGATATACCCTGTATCAAACTTAGAAATCATTAAAAAGTCCTTATACCTTTATCCTGGTTACTGAAAATTGTCTCATCATGAGAGTGGACCATAAAATAATTTTTGACAATGTTGAACCGTCATTAATGACTTTGTTTTATCTCCTTGAACCTAAATCTTGGGATCTGCAGTCTTCTAGGTAGAGTTACCGCCATGATGACTTGTTCTCGGCCATAGTCCCATTCCCGTCGATGATTTCTCAACTCCCTCTCTAGTTAGGCCTTTTGTAAGTGGATCTGACACATTATCCTTTGATTTCACATAGTCAATTGTGATAATCCCACTAGAGAGTAGTTATTTCACAGAGTTATGTCTTCGTCTTATGTGACGAGACTTGCCGTTATACATAACGCTTTCAGCCCTTCCTATTGCAGCTTGACTATCACAGTGTATGCATATAGGGGCCATTGGTTTGGGCCAAAATGGAATATCTTCTAAGAAATTCCGGAGCCATTCAGCTTCTTCACCTGCCTTGTCTAAAGCGATGAATTCAGACTTCATTGTAGAGCGAGCTATACATGTTTGTTTGGATGATTTCCAAGATATTGCTCCTCCACCAATAGTAAAAACGTATCCACTTGTGGATTTAGTTTCAGTTGACCCAGTAATCCAATTTGCATAACTATATCCTTCAAGAACTGCTGGATATTTGTTGTAATGCAAAGCATAGTTTTGAGTGTCATCTAAGTATCCCAAAACTCTCTTCATTGCCAACTAATGATTTTGATTATGATTACTTGTGTATCGACTTAGTTTACTGATAGCGCAAGCTATGTCTGGTCGTGTCAATTCATGGCATACATCAAGCTTCCCAACACTCTAGCATAGTCCAGTTGAGACTGACTTTCACTTTTATTCTTTGCAAGATGAAGGTTCACATCAATTGGAGTCTTTGCCCTTTTGAAATTCAAAAATTTGAATTTTTCAAGTATCTTTTGAATATAATGAGTTTGAGACAATGCTAAACCGTTAGGAGTTTTAAGAATTTTAATTCCCAATATCACATCAGCAACTCCTAAATCTTTCATATCAAACTTACTAGCGAGCATACGCTTAGTAGCTTTTATATTAGCAATGTCTTTGCTCATTATAAGCATGTCATCCACATATAGGCATACAATTACTTTCTGATTTGGAGTATCTTTAATGTAAACACATTTATCGCATTCATTGATCTTAAATCCATTTGACAACTTGGTTTGATCAAACTTTGCATGCCATTGTTTTGGTGCTTGTTTTAGTCTATAAAGTGACCTAATAAGTTTGCACACTTTCTTTTCTTTACCAGAAACTACAAAACCCTCAGGTTGTTCTATGTAAATTTCTTCTTCCAGCTCTCTATTTAAGAAGGCAGTTTTCACATCCATTTGATGAATTTCAAGATCGTATATTGCAGCTAGGGCAATTAACATCCGAATTGATGTAATCCTAGTCACTGGCGAGTATGTATCAAAATAATCAAGACCTTATTTTTGTCTAAAGCCTTTGACAACAAGTCTTGCTTTATATTTGTCAATAGTTCTATCATCTTTCATCTTCCTTTTAAAGATCCATTTTGAACCCAAGGGTTTGTTTCCTAAAGAAAGATCAACCAACTCCCAAGTATGATTGCTTAGGATTGATTCAATTTCACTATTGACAGTCTCCTTCCAAGAGGTTGAGTCGCTAGACAACATTGCTTCCTTGAATGTTTGAGGCTCACTTTCAAGAAGAAATGTTACAAAATCAGATCCAAATGAAGTAGATGTCCTTTGACGTTTACTGCGTCTTGGACTCTCTTCATTGGGTTCATTCTCTTTTGGTTCTTCTCTGGGTTGTTTAAACCCCCACTAGATGACTCAAGTCTAGTTTTATACGGATAGATATATTCAAAAAATTCAACACTATCTTATTCCATTACCGTATTATCATGAATATCCGGATGTTCGGACTTATGAACCAAAAATCGACATGCCTTACTGTTTGTGGCATATCCAATGAATACACAATCCACAGTCTTAGGCCCTATTTTTACCCGCTTAGGTATAGGAACTTGGACTTTGGCTAGACACCCCCACACTTTGATATATTTCAAGTTGGATTTTCTACCTTTCCATTTCTCATATGGAATTACATTTGTCTTTGAGTGAGGCACTCTATTGAGTATTTGATTTGCTGTAAGGATAGCTTCCCCCCACAAGTTCTGTGATAAACCTGAACTTATAAGTAATGCATTCATCATTTCTTTTAAAGTTTGATTTTTCCTTTCTGCAATACCATTAGACTGAGGAATGTACGGAGCAGTAGTTTGATGGATTATTCAATTTTCTAAACATATTTCTGCAAATGGAGATTCATATTCTCCGCATCTATCACTTCTGATCATTTTGATCTTTTTATCTAACTGATTTTCAACTTTAATTTTATATTGCCTAAATGCATTTATTGCTTCATCCTTACCATTTAGCAAATACACATAACAATATCTAGTGTAATCGTCAATAAAAGTTATGAAATACTTTTTCCCACCACGTGATGGTGTTGACTTCATGTCACAAATATCAGTGTGAATCAATTCTAAAGGATTTGAATTCCTTTCAACAGATTTATAAGGATGCTTAGCATACTTAGATTCAACGCAAATTTGACATTTTGATTTATTGCACTCAAATTTTGGCAAAATATTTAAGTTAATCAGTTTTCGCAAGGTTTTGTTATTAACGTGTTCCAAACGTTCATGCCATAAACATTTAGACTCAAGCAAGTAAGAAGAAGCAAAATCTTTATTCATATCAACTGCAATTAAATTGAGTTTGAAAAGGTCATCACTGAGGTAGTCTTTTTCTACATACATATCATTCTTACTTATCTACTACTTTATCAGAAACAAATACACATTTGAATCCATTCTTAGTCAGAACTGGAATTGAAACTAAATTCTTTCTCAATTCTGGAACATACTAGACCCTATTCAAAGTCACCACCTTGCCTGATGTCATCTTTAATAGGACCTTGCCAGTTCCTTCCACCTTTGCAACAACAGAGTTCGCCATAAACAACTTCTCATCTGTAGGTGCTGGAGTATATGATGAAAATAATTCTTTGTTGGTACAAACATGGCATGAGGCACCAGAATCTATCCACCATTCTCTTGGATTTCCAACCAAGTTACATTCTAAAAGCATTGCACAAAGATCGTCCATTTCTCCTTTGGATTCAACCAAGTTTGCTTGATCCTTCTTTTTCTTGTCTTTCTTAGGACCCCGGCATTCAGTAGCCCTATGACCATGTTTACCACAATTGAAGTAGTTTCCATTGAATTTCTTCTTAGGAGGATTGCATTTTGGACCAGATGTTTTCTTTTTTTTCTTTACTTTTGTGGGATCTTCCTTAACAATATTTACTCCAAATATTGTTGAGTTATCACGTGACCTCTTTTCTGCAGCCTTATTATCCTCTTTGATTCTCAACCTTACTATGAGATCTTCAACAATCATCTCCTTGCGTTTATGTTCCAAGTAGTTTTTGAAGTCCTTCCACAATGGAGGTAACTTTTCAATAATTGCAGCCACTTGAAAGGCATCATTCACAATCAATCCTTCAACAAGGAGATCATGGATTATGACCTGCAGTTCTTGAACTTGGGTGACGACGGTCTTACTGTCTATCATCTTATAGTCCAGAAATTTTGCAACAATGAACTTCTTTATTCCGGCATCTTCTATTTTGTACTTCTTTTCTAAAGCATTCCAGAGTTCTTTTGAGGTTTTAACATTGATGTACACATTGTACAGATCATCTTGCAGGCCACTCAGAATATAATTTCTACACAAAAAATTTGAGTATGTCCATGCTTCTGTTACCAAGAATCGTTCTTCAGGCGGAATTTCATCTGACATAACAAGAACATTCTCATTAATAAACCTCTGCAGACTCAACGTAGTGAGATAGAAGAACATCTTCTGCTTTCATCTCTTAAAGTCGACTCCAGAAAACTTTGCAGGTTTCTCAGTCGGCTCTAAGGAAGCATTTGAACGATTGTGTGCAACCGATGTTGTTGCAGCACTTACTGTTGCAGCACTCACTGTTCCAGCATTCAATTGACTTGAATTAGTCATTTTTTTTCTGTCACAAAAGGCCGATAATTTAAGTATTTGAAATACTAACAATAAAGAATAAATCTTTACACAGACTGTTTCTGATTTAACGATAAAGTTTTTATGTTCTTTTAATCGTTAATCGAATGAATTTTAAAACTTCAAGCAGAGTAGAAAACCATAAAGGTTTTAATCTCCAGAAACCTCAAATACAGAAAATTATTAAATTTCTTAAGATTGTTAGTAACATATATTTATAAGGTTAGCCAAAAAGTCAGAAACAGAAATAAGATGAAGCAGAAAGTATACAAAATAATCCGAGTCCACATGTCACGCCCTGAGCTACCCCCGAGACGCGGACACGAAACCTAGGACCACAAGTGATCCCAAGCTAACCCTGCTGGCATGACTGTTGCGGAAGCTAAATCATACTTAAAATGAAAAGATGGGGAATACCCATATTCTATAACTGAGATATTTGAAAACAATGAGTTTAATACAAAAGAAATGTTAACTCAATACTAAGCTGAATCTAACTATGTCTGAAATAAGCCTCTAAACTGTACTAGAAATACTGGGACAAGCCCCTAAATCTAGCAAAAACTGAAACCAAAAGACTAAATACTGAAAAGAAACTCATGACTATTGTCCTCAGAGAATGAGGACTCACCACTGAATCTGCTGAACTGGAGATCGGAAATGGATCTATGCATGATCTGGATGCTGAGAACCTGAACCTACATCACGAGAAGATGTAGCGCACGTATGCGTCAGTACTTGAAGGTACTGAACATGTAGGATAGAGTAAAGATGAAATAAAACATAACTGAACAAGCACAAAAGCAAGTATAATAAACTGAACATAATATACTGAATTTATGAGCTAACTGAATGCAATGACCAATTTATAACATGTTGAAACTGAATACTGAATATACTGATAAATGGTTGATGCAGAGAGTCTGACTGAACTGTGGGAGCTACTAATAACCGATAATAAAATCACATGAGCTAAATATGGAGTCCGATGTATACGCCCCATCGAGAGGACCCAATATACCCTGCCAAAGGCATAAAGGCATGCTGGCATGATTACTAAACTGATTGCCCACATAGAGGACTTAAAACCTACTTGGCTAGTAGTTTTGGGACTATTGGGTACGCTGAACCCTAGTCCAACTCGGTATTATGCTACTCCCAATGAATTCTGTAAATTAACTAATTATGTCTGAGTTTCGGTAAATACTGGATAGCTCGAAACTGAACATGCAAACTGAGAATGCAACAATTAATCTGGTAAATATGCATTTATAACTGAGGCATGTATATCTGAAGTGTCTGAAATATCTGACCTAGCATGTGTAATTCAAGAACTAAAGAAATACAAAGCTAGGGTTCTGAAATTCATGCGATAATCTGAGTAATAACATGATAATCTGATTTGCAATATATATTTAATAAATTCATGAAGTTCTAGAAACCCTAGGTTTAATCATGACAAGAGAATCAAGAACTAACTGAAAACTAGGGACCCAATGGGTGAAAAGAACCCACTAGTGAAATCCCACATACCTGGTGATGAAATCCACGGAAAAAGACTTAAGTTTCGGGGCTGGAACTGCTGGAGCTTGTGGCGTTCTTGAACTAGGATTCTTGAGCTTTTTCTCCTTTCTTGCTTCTAATTTTCTAAGTTTTGATTTAATGATTTAACTTAGATATGTTTTAATTATGTTTCGAGGCTTAAACTGACTAAAATCTGATGATTTAGGGTCAAAATGACGTATATTAGGGTTTAAACGAAGTGGGAAAGGTCCAAAAGACCCCTGGGAAAGTTGCTGTCGGACCAAACGACGGTCAGGACTGATGGTCCGTCGTTTGACCGACGCCCCGTCGTTGGGTCCGTCGACTGGGCCTGTTCGACAAGCCTTTACTAAAATAGGCATAACATTTTACTTGGAGGTCTGATGTTAACAAAATTGGTAGCTATGGAAAGATAATTCCATTATCTATCTGTGGGTAGGTTATAGGACACCTAATTCATTTTGTGCTAGGAGTTATTACTATTTGAAGTTTACCTAACTGCATTTCCCCTTAACTGTCTGCAAATTTACCACCTACGGACCGTGCTGGTCATCCGTAACTCTTGTCAGAGAGTGGGTGAAGAGAGTCTTGATCAACGGTCACGGAATACGGACCGTCGTCTGACCTACGGACCGTAAGTCCGTCCGTCGTCCAAGACTTAACCAATTTTTCTAGGCTGAAATTTTTGGGAGTTTCTGATCCTATCGACGGTTGTGCAGGACGGACCGTGGGTCAGGCTACGGTCCGTCGATGGTCACATCGATTGCACCTGTTGATTTTTTTTCTGAAAAACTGATTTTTGGTCTTTTTTTACTACGGGGTGTTACATTATCTCCCCCTTGGGAACATTCGTTCTCGAATGAAGACTAAACTAGCTGAAATAGAGGGAGAGAGCTGCAAACCCTACTACTAAACACTGAGAACTGAGTTTCTGACTTAATTGAGTTCCGAGTACATGCAAATACGCTGAAAATGCAAGTACAAACTGAGGGAACATGATTCTAAAACTGAATTTACGCATGAATGACTGGAAAACTGAAGAGGAACTATTATCTCAAGCTAGAGTGGAATCGGAAGGAAAGAGGTGAGGATACTTGGCTTTCATGGCTGCTTCTGCTTCCCAAGTAGCTCCCTCTACGGACTGACTTCTCCACAAAACCTTGACTGAAGCGACTTCTTTGTTTCTCAACCTCTAACCTGACGGTCAAGAATCTCAACTGGTACATCCTCATAAGAAAGACTATCTTTCACCGTCACACTCTCCAATGGCACTATAGAGGCTGGGTCACCCACACACTTCTTCAAAAGTGAGATGTGGAAGACCGGATGCACTGCTGCTAAGTCTGATGGTAACTCCAATTCATATGCCACCTTGTCAATCCTTTTCAAGATCTTGTAAGGGCCTACATATCTAGGACTGATCTTCCCTTTCTTTCCAAATCTCATCACCCCTTTCATAGGTGAGACTTTCAGAAAAACCCAATCATCAACTTGGAACTCTAGTTCCCTTCTCCTTACATCCGCATAAGATTTCTGACGACTCTGGGCTGTCTTAAGTCTATCTCTAATGAGTTGCACTTTATCCATAGCATAAAGGACTGAATCTGGCCCTATCAAAGCTGCTTCACCTACTTCAAACCAACCAACAGGAGATCTACATCTACGCCCATATAAAGCCTCATAAGGGGCCATATGAATGCTGGAATGATAGCTATTATTGTAGGCGAACTCAATAAGAGGAAGGTGATCATCCCAACTACCTTTGAAATCGATCACACAAGCTCTCAATATATCCTCTAGGGTTTGAGTGGTACGCTCTGCCTGTCCATCCGTCTGCGGATGAAATGCTGTGCTAAGGTTAACTTGAGTACCAAGACCTTTCTGAAATGACTTCCAGAAATGAGAGGTAAGCTGAGGACCTCTATCTCAGATGATAGATAAAGGAACCCCATGTAACCTCACAATCTCATTAATGTAAAGCTTGGCATAGTCTTCTTCCGAATATGTAGTCTTGATCGCAAAAAAGCGAGAAGACTTAGTCATCCTATCAACTATCACCCAAATGGAGTCATGCTGTCTGCGAGTACGCGGTAACCCTGTGATGAAATCCATATTGATCACTTCCCACTTCCAAGTAGGAATGTCGATCTCTTAAGTCATACCTCCTGGTTTCTGATGTTCTACCTTGACTTGCTGGCAATTGGGGCACTTACTCACAAAGTCTACTATATCCCTCTTCATGCCATTCCACCAATAGACTTCCCGCAGATCGCGGTACATCTTAGTGGCACCTGAATGAATAGAATACCGAGAGTTATGGGCTTCTGCAAGAATATGTTATCTCAACTCGCCCACATCAAGAACACACAATCTACCCTGGTAGCGAAGTACACGATCTCCCCCTTGGGAGAAAACCTCCACTCTCTGATTATGGACTGCACCCTTAAGTTCAAGCAAGATTGGGTCACTGTCTTGCTTTTCCTTAACCTCCACTACCAAAGACGATTCTACCCCATTCTGAACTGTTACACCGCTGTCTGATATGCTCATAAGGCGAACTCCCAAGTGAGCAAGCCTGTGAACATCCTTCACTAGCTCCTTTCTTTCTTCCTCAACATGGGCTACACTACCCATAGATAATCTACTAAGCGCATCTGCTACTACATTATCCTTACCAGGATGATAATGCACACTCATATTATAATCCTTAAGGAACTCAAGCCATCTCCTCTGGCAAAGATTCAACTCTTTCTGGGTGAACACATACTGAAGGCTCTAATGATCAGTGAACACATCTACATGAACACCATACAAGTAGTGTCTCCATATCTTGAGCGCAAACACCACTGCTGCAAGCTCAAGGTCATGAGTTGGATAGTTCTTCTCATGAACCTTAAGCTATCTAGAAGCATAAGCTATAACCTTATCTCGCTGCATCAACACACAACCAAGGCCAACTCTGGATGCATCGCAACAGATGACATAACCATCTGAACCCTCTGGTAGAGTCAAGACAGGAGCTATAGTCAATCTAGTTTTTAATTCTGCGAAGCTTTTCTCACAATCATCTGACCATTGGAACTTGACCATCTTCTGAGTCAACCTAGTCAATGGTGAGGCTATGGATGAAAATCCTTCCACGAACCTTCTGTAATAACCCGTTAGACCTAAGAAACTTCTGATATCTGTAGCAGAGGTAGGTCTGGGCCATTGTTTCACTGCTTCTATCTTCTGTGAGTCTACTCGGATCCCTTCGCTAGATACAATGTAACCAAGGAAAGCAACGGATTGCAACCAAAACTCACATTTGCAAAATTTAGCGAATAACTGGCGATCTTTGAGAGTCTGCAGAACAATTCTCAAATGACTCGCATGTTCTTTCTCATTCCTAGAGTAAATGAGGATATCATCAATGAAGACGATAACGAACATGTCCAAGTACTGTTTGAACACTCTGTTTATCAAATCCATAAAAGCTACAGGAGCATTAGTTTGTCCAAATGACATAACTACAAATTCATAATGACTACACCGAGTTCTGAAGGCTGTTTTTGGAATGTCTCTATCTCTGACTCTAAGATGATGATAACTCGATCTGAGGTCTATCTTTGAGAAATGACTAGCACCCTGAAGTTGGTCAAACAAGTCATCAATCCTGGGGATGGGATACTTATTCTTGATTGTGACCTTGTTCAACTGTCTATAGTCAATGCACATTCTGAGAGAACCATCTTTCTTCTTTACGAACAACACTGGTGCACCCCATGGTGAAATACTAGGTCTGATGAAGCCCTTATCTAGAAGGTCTTTCAACTGCTCTTTCAATTCCTTAAGCTCCGCTGGAGCCATTTTGTAAGGAGGAATAGAAATAGGCTGGGTATCTGGAAGAAGATCAATTCCAAAGTCGATTTCCCTTTCGGGAGGGACTCAGGGAAGATCTTCTGGAAACACTTTTGGAAACTCACAAACTACTGGAATTGAATCAAGAGTTGGGGTTTCAAGGCTAGAATCCTTAACCCGAACTAGATGATAAAGATAACCCTTTGAGATCATCTTTCTGGCCTTAAGGTAAGAAATAAATCGACCCATAGGCGCTAAGCTACTACCCTTCCATTCTAAGATTGGTTCGTCTGGAAACTGAAAACGAACAATCCTCGTTCTGCAATCGACTGAGGCATAACATGAATGTAACCAATCCATGCCTAGAATGACATCAAAGTATACCATTTCTAACTCTACTAGATCTGCTGAGGTGACTTTCTGAGAGACTGTGACAGGGCAATTTCTGTATACCCGTCTACATATAACTGGGTCACCGACTGGAGTAGAGACTGAGAAAAGTTCTGAGAGAGTTTTTGGACAAATATTTATTTTTAGTGCTATACTGAGTTACAAAAGACAAAGTAGTCTCTGTTGTCTTTACACTGAGTGAACCATATGTGAGTTACACCTTAAGCTGATAGGATGCCAATTTCACCTATCACTACCAGTTACTTGCATCACACCAAATATTTTCTTGACCTCATCAATGAACTTCATGGGTCCTTACCAACTTGTGACCCTAAAACTTAGGCGGATCCATCCTAACAAAATTACAAACTCTGGCTGCCACTAATCGATCATTTCTATTAGTAGGAACTCGAACCTGCTGATTGTTCTTGTTGTTCATACTCTGAGCCAAAAGCTGAATTGGCGTTCTGAAACCCTGCATTTGAACTTCCTTATCTGGTACTAGAGGAACTGCGTTAGCATTGCCTGCATTAGCATTCCATGCCAAAGCTCTACGAGAAGACATGATCTTAAGCGCATAATGATGGATTAGAAAGAAGATCATACCAACACACGATAAGAATATCAAGAAAGTGAAGTTTTCCTAAAACACTTCATAGCCTCCCTCTCATTAGATGTGGTGCACTTCATACCCATGAAAAGAACTCTACTTAGTGCGGCTTTTCAGACATCCTAGGACTCTTGAACCTAGTGCTTTGATACCAAGTTTTGTCACGCCCCGAGCTACCCTAGAGACGCGGACACGGAACCTAGGACCACAAGTGATCCCAAGCTAACCCTGCTGGCATGATCATGAGCATAATAAAGATAATAAACTGTTGCGAAAGCTAAATCATACCTAAAATGAAAAGATGGGGAATACCCATATTCTATAACTGAGATATTTGAAAACAATGAGTTTAATACAAAAGAAATATTAACTCAATACTAAGCTGAATCTAACTATGTCTGAAATAAGCCTCTAAACTGTACTAGAAATATTGGGACAAGCCCCAGCTAAATCTAGCAAAAACAGAAACCAAAAGACTAAATACTGAAAAGAAACTCATGATTATTGTCCTCGGAGAATGAGGACTCACCACTGAATCTGCTGAACTGGAGATCGAAAATCAATCTATGCGTGATCTGGATGCTGAGAACCTGAACCTACATCACGAGAAGATGTAGCGCACATATGCGTCAGTACTTGAAGGTACTGAGCATGTAGGATAGAGTAAAACTGAAATAAAACATAACTAAACAAGCACAAAAGCAAGTATAATAAACTGAACATAATATACTGAATTTCTGAGCTAACTGAATGCAATGACCAATTTATAACAAGCTGAAACTGAATACTGAATATACTGATAAATGGTTGATGTAGAGAGTCTGACTGAACTGTGGGAGCTACTAATAACCGATAATAAAATCACATGAGCTAAATGTGGAGTCCGATGTATACGCCCCATCGAGAGGACCCAATATACCCTACCAAAGGTATAAAGGCATGCTGGCGTGACTACTAAACTGATTGCCCACAGAGGGGACTTAAAACCTACTTGGCTAGTAGTTTTGGGACTATTGGGTACGCTGAACCCTAGTCCAACTCGATATTATGCTACTCCCAAAGAATTCTGTAAATTAACTAATTATGTCTGAGTTTCGGTAAATACTGGATAGCTCGAAACTGAACATACAAACTGAGAATGCAACAATTAATCTGGCAATTATGCATTTATAACTGAGGCATGTATATCTGAAGTGTCTGAAATATCTGACCTAGCATGTGTAATTCAAGAACTAAAGAAATACAAAGCTAGGGTTCTGAAATTCATGCGATAATCTGAGTAATAACATGATAATCTGATTTGGAACATATATTTAATAAATTCATGAAGTTCTATCAAAGTTCTAGAAACCCTAGGTTTAATCATGACAAGAGAATCAAGAACTAACTGAAAACTAGGGACCCAATGGGTGAAAGGAACCCACTAGTGAAATCCCACATACCTGGTGATGAAATCCACGGAAAAAGACTTAAGTTTCGGGGCTGGAACTGCTGGAGCTTGTGGCGTTCTTGAACTAGGATTCTTGAGCTTTTTCTCCTCTCTTGCTTCTAATTTTCTATGTTTTGATTTAATGATTTAACTTAGATATGTTTTAATTATGTTTCGAGGCTTAAACTGACTAAAATCTGATGATTTAGGAACAAAATGACGTATATTAGGGTTTAAACAAAGTGGGAAAGGTCCAAAAGACCCCTGGGAAAGTTGCTGTCGGACCAAACGACGGTCAGGACTGATGGTCCGTCGTTTGACCGACGCCCCGTCGTTGGGTCCGTCGATTGGGCCTGTTCGACAGGCCTTTACTAAAATAGGCATAACATTTTACTAAGAAGTCTGATTTTAACAAAATTGGTAGCTATGGAAAGATAATTCCATTATCTATCTGTGGGTAGGTCATAGGACACCTAATTCATTTTGTGCTAGGAGTTATTACCATTTGAAGTTGACCTAACTGCATTTCCCCTTAACTATCTGCAAATTTACCACCTACGGTCAGAGACCGTAGGTCCACCTACGGACCGTGCTGGTCATCCGTAGCTCTTGTCAGAGAGTGGGTGAAGGGAGTTTTGATCAACGGTCCTGGACTACGGACCGTCGTCTGACCTACGGACCGTAAGTCCGTCCGTCGTGCAAGACTTAACCAATTTTTCTAGGCTGAAATTTTTTGGAGATTCTGATCCTATCGACGGTTGTGCAGGACGGACCGTGGGTCAGGCTACGGTCCGTCGATGATCACGGCGATTGCACCTGTCGATTTTTTCTGAAAAAACTGATTTTTGGTCTTTTTTTACAATGGGGTGTTACACCACAAAAACTACTGTGTCTCCTTAAGAAATTTAATCCCCTCACTGTACCCGAGGTTATTGATTAATTTCTCCCAAGATAAAACGGATTAATCTTGTTAAAGAAATAGCGGTACCTCAAACTTCTTTAACTTCAACGAACTTAAGAACAGAAACAAGTCACACAGACTCAGTCGATTGACACTTTGATTGTGAGAGAAAAATATATGCAGAGAAGGAAAATGTCAGTGTTTGAAAAAATGAAAATTGACTTCCTTTTATAGCCATTTTCAGCAAGAAACGTGTCTGTTCAGAGAAATCTGTTCAGACCCGTTTTATCCACAAAGTTGTGTCTTTTGAAAAAAAATAACAACTTTTCAGAAAATGTGTCTGTTATGAAAATAACGGCTTTTCGGAAAGTAACGACTTTTCGGAAAGAGTAAAACTTTTCGGAATGTTATCATTATCCGCGAATTAATTCTGTTAATTAACTAATTAACTAACGTTCTGAATTAATTTATAAGAGATAATATTAACATGATTTATTGATTAACAAAACTGATTAAATAAATTTTGTCCAAAAAATTTATCAATCAAATCATTTGCCAAATCCGAAGCCGAAGCCGAGCGAGCGACGACGACGACGGCGCGAGGGGGCATCTTCTTCTTAGCTCTTTAAGAAATAAAGGAAGTGTTTCCTTATATAAGGACAACAATTTCCCTTTCTTTTGCCGATATGAGAGAAATGACTTTTCATTTGCATTTTGCAAATGACTTCTCCAAAATAGTTCCCTCACTTTTCATATTCTCTCTTTTCTTTTTCCATTCACACTTGCTAAACCCAACACAAATCAGTGCACATTTTTTGTTACTCTTGTCCGACATCTCTTTTGACAAACTAATTAACATCCAAGAGCCTTCTTCATCGAGTTATGACAATAGATAAATTCGATCTTATAATTATAATAATAATATCAGGCTTAAGTCATCAACAACCACTTAAAGTTGTCTCCATATTTCACTTAGACACCTCAATTAAGAGTGATACCTATTGAACACCTCTCTTTTTCAAAACATTTACCTATTAAACACTTTTTGATGACATGACATTTTAGGTTTATTACACCTCTGAGAGGCGCGTGAAACAAACAAACTTTTCTTACAAGTCAACCACAAAATGACATGTCAACATTTATTAAATGGAGCAAAAATCTGAGCAAAAAGAAATCCCCAACAGTGTCTTCTTCCCCAAATTTCAAACCACCTTAGCTTAATCATGGCTCGCAATCACCATGTGGCCGTAGAAGGACCGTGGGCGAACTAGTTTCTATCGGAAAAGTTTTGGGTAGGTGGATTGTGTCATTGTGTTAATTTTGTTTTTCAATTATTTTTTTCTTTAAAATATTTTTTTAGTAAGATATTTTTAAATAACTTTTGAAACTAAATGACATGTCATAATTTAATTCGTTATTGTGTCATGTCATTGTCAGTGCATCTCACACATTTTCAATTTTTGGTTGATTGTCAAAAGATGTCAAATATGTATCAATTTAAAGTGGTAGAGGTGTTCAATAGGTACAAGCCTTAGTTGAGGTGTTCAAGTGAATTATGCGGACAACTTTGAGTGGCCGTGGATGACTTAAGCCATAATATTAATATAAAGATTTTAACATGAAATAAAAAAAAATATTGAGTTAACTGGAGAGAACACACAACATACATCTTTCTTTAAGACCTTAATAATAAGAAAATACAAGAAAATAATACTAATACAAATCAATGCACAATTAATTTAGTGTTGTTAAAAGGGTACAATATATTCAATGTAATAAATTAATAATTAATTATTAGAAGTTGAGGCTTAGTTTATTGTTTTCTCTAAGTCAATAACGAGTTGTTAGGGAATAAAGTCATTATTTAATCCTAATTAATAACATATTGCATGTTTTCAACAATAGATCAAATTAAAGACCTAATATAATACAAACACATGATAAATTCTAGTTAATAACAGACTGCATGTTTTTAACATTAGATCAACTTAAAGACCTAATATAATACAAACACGTGATAAAGTTTAGTATTTGACTAAAACTATCATATTAGAATCATATAAATAAATCAATAAAAAATATATATTATCTAATTAAGAGGAACAAACTAATGAACTACAAGAATATGTTTTGAAATACTAATACTCGTGTAAACCACTATCATTACATGAAATTTATTAATAACTTCTACCAAAAAAAAATAATAATTAAAAAAAAAGTCACTCTTCCATGTTCACAGAACCATCACCAATTAAGTGATCTATCTTTCCTTCAGGATGTACGAAGAAATCTGCTACATCCAAGTGCGTGATGTCAACTTGATTTTCAAAGATAAAATTTGCCTCAGGATTTTTCTCTTTCTTCTTTAGCGATTCTTGATAAAGCTCAACCAAGTGTTTGGGAGTACGACAATCACGTGCATAATGACCTATTCCACCACATCGAAAACAACCTTCCCTAGTTGCTTCACGTTTCTCATCCTTTCTTTTTTCCTTTTGATTGTGATTTTTATTTGATGAATGATTAACACCGGGAAAAGAATTACGTTCTTGACCATAATCACGACCACGACCACGTCCACGTCCACGATCACGTCCATGACCACGATTAGGGCCGCGACCTTTTCCACGCCTAGCATGGTGGACGTACGCCTCATTCACTTCAGAAAGTGGTTCAGATCCAGTAGGCCGATTCTCATGATTTTTCAATAATAAATCATTATTTTGCTCAGCCACAAGAAAATGAGAAATTAGTTCAAAATACTTTTTGAAATCTTTCTCTCGATATTGTTGCTGCAAGAGCACATTCGAGGCATGGAAAGTGGAGAACGTCTTCTCCATCATATCAATCTCACTAACCGTTTCTCCACATAATTTCAACTAAGAAGTGATTCTGAACATGACAGAATTATACTCATGTATAGACTTAAAGTCTTGTAGCCTTAGATGCATCCAATCATATCGTGCCTTTGGATGTATGACCATCTTCAAGTGGTCAAATCTTTCTTTTAGGTTTTTCCACAAAATAAGTTGATCCTTAACTGTCAGATATTCGATTTTTAGAATCTCGTCAAGATGATGAAGCAAGAATATCATTGCTCGTGCACAGTTTTGATTTGATGCCTTATTTTCTTCTTTTATGGTGTCTCCAAGACCCATTGCATCAAGGTGGATTTCAGCATCCAACACCCATGAGAGGTAGTTCCTGCCCGAACTTTGAAGGGCAGTGAACTCTAGTTTTGTAAGACTGACCATTAAAATTAAAAACAAAAGAATAAATAATACCTTTATTAATTCTTCAAATCTAACCTTCACTTTTGAGAAAGTAGAGTCTCGTGCTGACAACGTGTTATGAAACTATAGAAGAAGAAGAAGAAGAAAATAGAGAGAATAGAAGACTTATTATTTCTCTTTAGGGATAATTTTACAATGAAGAGGAGTCCTCTATTTATAGGGGAAATTTAACTTGATCCCCAAGTAGGACTCTTAACCATATCCTAAAAGGACTCCACATGATATATATTCACTATAATACAAATATTTGGTTTAAAAATAAATTAAAATGATAAACTAAGAATCAAAATAAGTGTAATTTACTCTAGAGATGTATCAATTATTGACTAAAGAATAAATGAAAGTGAAAATGATATTTGGACACATATATGATTAAATAGTTACTCAAGAAATGTATGAATTATTCGGTTGGTGTCTCATATTTATTTAAAGACTAATAATAATTAGAATTTGCTTTTCATAAATTTCTTTAAAGGGGAAGTACTTCTTACAAAGGCTTCTTTCTTTTCTTTTCATTTTCATATTAGTTAAAAACGAAGGAATCATATTCATTAAAATATTATTCTATCATAATGTGAGGTAAATAATCCAATATTCACCCTAACTCTTAGTGATTTGAATATTAATTACAACTTAGTCGTAACAAGGAATAATAAACATCTTTTAGATCATAGAGTAGTGATTTAGTAGAAGGAAAAATTCTTTTCACAAAATTAAAAATAATTTGCTCTTTTTTGTTCTTGGTCTAAAAATAAAGAAAGGTCTTTCAAAATTAAATTTGATTTTGGTTCATTATCAAATTCATCGATTAAAGATAAGGAATCGTCAAATTCTGTTAATATTGATTTATTAATCATATACGGTTTTTGTTTAAATTCTTATTAATCAATATTCGGAAAAAAAGTATGTGATACTATTTTGTTAACAGGGGATTATGAGACAAAATATTAATCAAAAGAGTTATTTTAAAGATTTACAAGAAGTTTATAAATAAAAATAACACCACATACACATTTAAGATTATATATATCGAGTTGTAAACATACTTTTTAAAAATAAATCACTTATAGCAGATTATTATCGAGTTATAGCATATCAATTAAAAATATATTTATTTAAAAAAAATTATAAGTAATTATTTAAATACAAATTAATATGTTTAAAATATTTATTTTTATTTTTTACAGTTACTTTTTTTAAAACAAACTCTTAATAGTTTACATTTACCTTTTTTAAAATAAATAATAAATTAATGTTAATCGCATAGTACAATTACCTTTTACCTTTTTAAAAATAAATAATAAATTTATAATAATAGTACAGTTACCTTTTTGAAATCAAAAACTGAATTTTAGAGATTTGATTTTAATTAACTTCCTATTTTATCGTTGCCCAATAATTACTCACCCCCATTACACCCTATACACTAACAACATTCTCCTTCCCCAACATGCCTCACTTATCATCTTCCCCATGATGCCTGATTCATCATCATCCCCATCAAGCCTCACAGATTAATTTCTTCCCCAAACTCACAACTCAAGGACCCACAATTTCTATTCCACAAAACGATTCATCAATATTATAACTTTTGGAACCTTCATAAATTATTTTCCGTTAAGTTCGTATAGAATGTCGAAGAAAATTAGTGGAACACCCCGTAAAAATAGAAGATTGGTTGAGGAGTCATCATCTGATGATTTTCATGTTCCTTCGTTCAATATTTTGACACAAACTCAACCGCACAAATCCACTGGAAAAGAGATGGATAGTTCTGTTAAATCGAAGCTTCAAAAAAAAAAACGAGGCAAAGGAAAGAGGGAAGAAGAGGAAGGGAAAAGAAATTCGAACATCTTCAGAATCTGATTTTGACTTTGTTGACAAAATAAAAAATAAAATAAAATAAAAAATGGATTCCTTTGAATTTAGCTTTGATAAGTTGATGAATATTGTATGTGATTAGGGACTTTGATCTAAGAATGGAAGACTTTTCTGTGCCTAATTTAAAGCTACACATGGATCTCCATAATTTCATAGCACTGTGGGAGGCATGATCTTTAAGATGTATGATGTCATAGTGTTTTTTGTCGTGAAGTTCCAGCATTCTATGATTAGGTTCCTTAATGAATAATGAGTTGTTCTTGTATTTGATTCATATTTTTCGTGCAAACTCTTCTCATATCCTTTTTGCAAAATCTCCTTTATGGAAGAGATGTTCAACCATTTTTATATTCTGTATGAATTGACATATTAGTATTGTATGAGTATTATTTTATAGTTTGAAAGTCACAGAGTAGATATTTAGCAATCGTAGTATGTATTAATATTGTATGATTTCTATGTGAATTGCTGTATGAATTGATGTATTAATTTGTATGACTTGTGTATAAATGTTGTATGAACTGAGATATGCATTGATGTTCCCAGTATGAATTTTCTATACTCTACTGATTTCATTAAAAATTACAAGTTTATTTAGTTATTGTAATATTTCTTCTTTCATTTTTTTACAGCGATTGTGGTATGTACACATCTCTGTTTGATGAATACATCAGTAATGGTGTTTTTGATATGTTTGTTGTTGATATCGATGCAACATACCATCGACAAAGGTATGATACAATACCGTGGCATTATAAAAAATCAAAGAATGAAGAACGAGCAATAAGTGATAGTGAAGTTACTGGTACGGTCGCTAGCAAATATGGTGGACCTCGCACACCGAAAGAACATGTTCCGGACACCACCAATTATCCTACACCAAGACCACAGACAAGAAAATAGAAATAGTTTATTGCACCTTCAAATTTTTTTTTGGACTACATATTTTTTTTTAACTCTTGAACAATTTGTTTATGTTTAAAGTATTTCATTTCTTATAATATCATATGTTTTTTTTCAGTTATACCATCTTCATATGAATTACATATTAGGTTATATAATTTACGGATACTAGTAATATACATAAATCATATCGTATGCATTCAATAGTTCAAAGTAAAAGTTTCATTTCAAAATGCAACATTTCAATGAATGAAATATGTATAAAATATGTATAGACTATGTATAGACTATGTATTAATCTTTATCTAATTTTTGATTATTTTAATTTCATGATTGTGTATATCAATGGTTTGTCAATATGCATTTCTAATTTGTTGGTTTTTTTGTATGAATCTTTCTTCAATTATTGATTATGTATGAAATTTGATTACTATTTGGATAAAATATGTATGAAGTCTGATTACTACTAGTATGAACAAGACATCACATTTTTGATTTATTATCGTTTTAGTATGACAAATATCATATATTTATTGATCCATATGTATGAACTTTGTACGAACTACGTATGATCTATGTATGAACTATTTTAACAAGAGATTCATTGTACCATTATATATTTAAAAAGTTATACCATATATATGATTTTTGTAGGAACTCCGTATGAACTATGTATGATTCTTTTATAACTATATATTAGTATAGGAATAAAACTTGAAAATTGGCATAAAGTGTGTTTCAATGTTATTTATAGGTGGACAATATTCAAAAATCACAATTACTTAAAGATTTACTGATACCAAATGAACTCCATAAAACAAAACATGTGTCTAACAGACAAAACAACATAAACATTGTTTGACACAAAGTAACAAACTAAGAAATCATTTTTTTTTTTGCACAGAATAATTTGAACATGTCTTCATGTTGTGTCCAACCTGACGACATCTACTATATGTAATCTTTGACCTTTTGAATTTCACATCAGCAAAACCCTTCCAGCGTTCAAGTTACAGTCTTCCAACTGATCTCTTTGGACCGGGTGTCATCAATTTAGGCTCTGAAATATAACTTGGTATATGCCATGTACTCTCGCAGGGTATAGGTTCAACAGGGACGGCATATGCATCTCTACCTATTTAATTACAATAAAATAACAATTAGTATAACATCTTATAACTTAAATAACATTAAATTTTCATCATATAAATTAATACAAACAATTAATACAAACAATTCAGAATTCATTCAAAATTTCAAATACATTACAAACAGTGTTTTTCAAACTCAGTTAATACACAGTTCATACCCATTTATTACACATTTCATACTCAATTAATACAAATTTCATACAACAAATTTAACACAAACAATTAAGAATTCATACAAACAAAATTTCAAATACATTACAAGCAGTGCTTTTAAAACCCAATTAATACAAAGTTCAAATCAATTTATTACACATTTCATACCCAATAATATGTATTTTATACAACAAATTTCAAATACATTACAAACAGTGTTTTTCAAATTGCAATTCACACAACAAAAATATTTCGTATTTCATAGCTTATTTATACACGATTAATACAACAATGTTTAAGATTATCACCTTCATTCGATTTTATCATACCAAATAACACTTCATATTTTATATCCTATTAATAAAATTTACTGCAACAATCATCAAGTTTACCGAATTTCATAAAATATGTATTAATATTTTCGTGCACGTTATTTAACACATTGTAAAACTGAAACATCTATAGTGCACCATATTTGTTGAAAGTATGACAGAAAAACAACAGAAAATGTAATATGAACAATATTACCAAAAAAAATCTGTAAACTATAATAAATACTAACTTGACGGATCCCATCTTCCATCATATTTAATTAATATGGATATATTGTTGTCCTTCACAACAAATCACGATATTTTTCACAGAAAAATAACTTCAATCACTCAAAAAAAAAATACAATCTGTAAACAAGAGAGAGAAACGCGATATAAAAAAAATCAGATTTTAATTTGATTTTAATTTATTTGAGCGTTTTAAGGAATAAAATCAGATTTTAATTTGATTTCAACTTATTTGAGCGTTTTAAGGAAACTGAATAATTTTTTTTGAATTTCTTAATATGTGCTAATTAGTTATTATCTATTATTAATTGATTTTATTTTAAATCACAAGAATATTGCTACTTTCCAATTAAAAAACAGAAACGATTTTTTCTTTTATTCTTTTTTTTTAAAATATGATTGATTTTATTTTAAATCACAAGAATCTTGCTACTTTCCTTAATATGTGCTAATTTGTTAATTATCAATTATTAATTGAAATTAATTTAAACCCCATAAATCGTGCTACTTTCCAATTAAATACAGTAACCTTTTTTTTTAAAAAAAAAAAACAAATGTCTTCAATTATTTAAAATCAACATTTATTTTCTAATAATATGTTATAACCTGAGATATTAAATGTTATATATTGAAAGTTAAACTCTAATGCTATAGTTTGAGAATATTACTATAAAATATGTTATATATCTAATTTTCACGTTTATGAAAATGTTATTTAATTTAAGATCGAAGATATTGCACGTATAGACATTAAAAAAATGATCTGATCTAAATGATAATCTTTATGGAATTTCCAAAAAAAAATATTAATAGAAAGTCGATCACACGAAATAGAAGAATTACAATAGATCTAAGAATTTCAAACTCTTCCATAATTTTTTAAAAAAATAATCACGAACTTCAAAATATTACAACTCTCATATTCACGCTTTCTTAATCGTCAATTGTATCAAACCAATCTACAGTCACTACAACAAATAAAGAATTTTGCAATAATTATCTAACAACAATGATATACTTAATTGTTTTTATATTATATTTAACGGCAATAATAAATATGAATATTTATAATCAATATTTTATATAAGTATCGCTAAAGATTTTAGCAACTCTAAATATAATGACTAACTCAATCACCGTTAAATATTTTTAGACAATAAATATTATTGCTAAAACGATATATTATTATTACTAAATGTCTCTTTTTACTATGGAGAAGTGTTATATAATATCAAAAATAAACATCATGCAAAAACTATAGAATAGATTCATAACTCAATTTTTCTTTGCTTAATGTTTACCAGCTCCATAAATTGAAAGAAAAGACAAAATTAAAGTAGGTACACATATAGATTAAAGACACAAGTTGAAAATATTTGACCTTTATTGCAACATCAAATTTTGGATAATTATTCAGACAAAACAATCAAATCTTTTGTCATTTTTTCATCAATAATGTTATCTTAATATATAGTACAAATAGAATTACATTTCTTCTTCCAACTCCACAATGCATTAGAAATGACATAACAGAAATTTTGAATTGGGAATTTTATCGAATATTCAACAATTGGATATTTTGTAATATTAGATATCTTAAATAGAACAGATACGTGTGTTTGTGAAAGAACATGATTATTATGAAAAATTATTTATTCATAAAAGAACTTGATTGTTATGAAAAGTCATATATTCATGAAAAAACATGACTAACTGATTGTTATGAAAAGACATCTCTTAAGTTCAATAAATATAAGGATTCTCTAAAAGTAAAGTAAGAAAAATCTACAGGTATACACAAAGACTTTGTTATATCCGGAAGAGAATTACTTGTATTTTCTTCAATATATATACGAACAATATCTCTTTAAGAAAAATGATTTTTTACGCCTCAAAATCATTTTTTATACAATTTATACTTCCTATTTTTTTTAATTTTTTTACATAAATAGAATAATATCCTTTGAGACTAAGGACATATTATTAAAAAGTGAGGACATGTGTAAAGGAGAGTCACTATCACAAATTGAAAATTAGAAATGCAAAAGACAAATATATTTAAATTATTGTTGGAACAAGCAACGGGCGAACACATTCGTGGAGTTCTGTAATGGATTTGCATTGAAAATGTGCTAATATAATAGAAGTATTAGAGAATGAATATAAATCTAGGTTGAGAGGTGCTAGTCGATTGAGGCGAAATCAGAATTTTAATATAATAATTGATTTTGACTTTATAATGATGATCTCAAGTGTTAATAATTGAGTTCTAAACTTGATGCTTATATTTATTTAATAAAAAATTTCACTACAAATACATTACTTGAATAAAATTATTAGATTCGGCTGAACACGTACACAGACTTCTACATGATCCATTTATGATTGCAGACATACATGTTGGGCTATTGCCCATGTTCCAGCCAAAGGCCCATGGCCTAATCCTACTTGAAAAATGATTGGAATTGTTCTCTTTATTTGGTTTCCAATTCTATTAGGAAAAGAATTGGAATTGTAATCTTATTTGTAGTTGGTTTGACTTTGTAAGGAAAAACACAACTCTATAAATAGAGGATGGTCTTGAAAGAATAATTCAATTGCTCATTGGTATTGTCTTTGAAAGACATTAGAACATAAGAGAGGTTTTTGAGAGAGCTTTCAACAAGAGAAAAGAGAAGAAAAAGAGTTCTTTTGTTACAGTCTTTTTCTCCGACCAGCAACGTTCAGATCGTGTTTCCCGATTAACTAACCGTTGGATTGGGCTGAAATTTAGACTGAGTGTTCCTTACATCTTGGTGGTTGATTTGAACGGTGGAGATCGAATTCAGAGGTCAGCAAGATCCTATTTTAGGTCCCGAACAGAAGCTGGTTTGGGTGGTGTTTCTTTCTATTTATATTTTGTTGGTGTAGCTATTGTTTGTTCTCTTTTGGCACTTGTTGTGTAGCCATTAGAAGAATATTTGTAACCCTCTTATTGTTATAGTGAAGCAATTCGGATCTTGTCGATCCCGTGATGATTACCTTCGATTTGAAGGATTTTTCCACATTAAACTTGGTGTTCTTTATTATTAGATTTTTATTTCATTTTCATTTCTTCTTCACAACAATACGTTATGAAGATATGATGCAAACCGGGGCCTTTAACTCAATAGCAGGCAACGTGTAAGCCTCAAAATTTGGGCATAAGTTGTTGAGATAAAATCGTGCAATAATAAACAACAGAATATTAATGTAGTACTAAGATATTGTAATAAACTAAATAGCAATATTCACATCAAGATTTTTATGTAGAAAAAATATATAAGGAAAAAAAACAGAGTCTAGAGGAACAACCAATCACTATGAGTGTGTTTGGTATGAAGGAAAACATTTTTCCATGTTTGGTTGGGACAAAAGTTTTGAAAAATGTTTTTCAAATCAACTTATTTTTTTCAAAATTAAGGAAAATAACTTTCCTTCAAAAATTAAGGAAAACATTTTTCCAAAACTCTCCTCCAATTTCAAATTACATTTTTTTAGGGGAAAAATCAATTTTAAAAAAATATTTTCAATTTCAAAATTTTATTTTTTCACCCGATCCCTGACCCGCCCCCACCGTCCCCCCCCCAACCCCACCCCTTCCCCAAAAAATTAATTTTGTTTTTTAAAAATATTTTCAACTTCAAATTTTATATTTAAACTCCTACCCCCCCCCCTCCCCCCAACCCCCCAAAAAATTAATTTTGTATTTTAAAAATACTATCAACTTCAAATTTTTATTTTTTCACTCCTCCACCCTCCCCCTCCCCCCGCCACCACCCACTACCCCCCAACCCACCCCCAACCCAAAAGAATAATAATTTTGATTTTAAAAAATATTTTCAATTTCATAAATTATTTATTACTCTAGTAAAAATAAAAGATGTCTCTAAAAAACATTTTTCATTCATCAATCAAACACTAAAAATCATTTCCAGAAAATATTTTCTAGTCACCAACCAAACATGAGAAAATAAGTCCAAAATCTACTTGTTTTCCAGAAAAACATTTTCTAGGAAAATATTTTCCATGAAAAACATTTTCCTCCATACCAAACACACCCTATAATGAAGAGTTCATATTGCATAGTCCCAAATAAATATTCCAAAGATAGAAATTTTTTATAGTGATAGAGGTCAACTGACAGTAATTGTGTGAGGATCCATTCTTCTTTTGAAACTTGGATAGTAAATTCATTTTTTTACTTTTTTACTGTTCTTCTTTCACTCACTTTTCATTTTTTTAAATTCTTTTTACTAATGAGTTCTTGTAATTATCCAACTCCAAACTATATAACTCAACAATAGATAAATAAAAATACTTATAAATATTTTTTGTCTCATGACTGAATATTAAAAATAATCTTATTATTCAATATTGTTAATGGTATAAAATTAACTAAAAAATCCAGTTCCTTAATTATTAGCATTATTCAAAAATTAAATTAATTCAAATTTATTATTTGATAGCTCTTTTTGTTTTGTCTTAGACTTTAGTTCATATATATGCAAAATTATCTTGACATAGATTATCAGATATTTTTTTTAAAAAAAATTTAGTTACAATCTTTTAAAATACTTAATGAAAGAACACTAAAGAAATAAAATTGTAAGTTAATGTGAAGACCGCTTAATATATAGAAAGCGTATAATAATAATAATAATAATAATAATATATAATGAGTAGTTAATTTGACATTTAATAATAATATAATCAATAGAGTATCATTTAACATTTATCAATATTAATAATATTTATCAGATATTTATTTTGCACTTCAAAATAATTTAAAATCGTTCAACTAAGATAACTTATAAAAATATATCAAACAAGTATTGAATCCATGCTGCAAAAATTTCCATAGCTAATTTCTTTATAATTCAGACTTTGTCAAAGTTATATACATTAACTTTACAATTTACATATATAAACTTTAAGCAAATCACTAATAAATATTGTACAAAATGTGAAATACTAAATATGAAGACACTCATAATCATCCGATCAAGTTTACTAATCTTAAGTATGTGGTTTTACATGCATGCCTGCAAACAATTTCCCTCATATATTTTGTTATATATATTTAAAAGGGCTAAATTTAATCTGCAATCCACTATATGGTCAAATTTGTCTTGCATACAATATCCTCTTTATGATCTTTAATTTCTTAGTATATTCCTCTATGTGAAGAATTTTTTAATCTAAAATTGGGTGCAACGTTGAGCTCTACTTTCCTCCCGTTTGATTTGAATTTTCTTTTAGCATTCTACATATACAAAAAAATAAATCTATCTACAATGCTAGATATAGCAAATAGGAGTATCAATACAAATAACACGTAGTTGTAGGCAATTATTTTCATTCTCTTTTAGCATTGTACGTGATATAGCAAGAATAGTATCAATATAAATAACACGTAGTCGTAGGTATCATATATAGATCGACCCAAATCTACCACATAATAACATAAAAAATTAAGAGAAAACATAAGATTGAAACTATTTATTTTTAACTGTTAGATCATGCGATCATGTAATTAGTGTATTTTGAAGATTGACAAACATGGCGTAGAAGGAACTATTAGTAGGAATACTATTTTTACTTACCAAGTCTGAGTGAAACAAGGACTAGGAAAATACAAATAGTATTAGCAGAAAATCAGAAGTCCTACACGAAGAAGGAGTTAGCGACCAATAAAGTTTTCTTATTAACTTAAGGAAAACTGCTTTGTTATTTAATTAAGGAGAATTGCGTGGAAGGTTTTATGCTATCCAAGTCAACTGTGAGGAGGAGTTGTAGCAGTAACATGGCAAAGTTAAGGAGTTGTAGCAGTAATATCACGTTCCAGCTGATCCAAGTCGCTTTCGGAAATAAAAGATTACCTAAACTAAGTCGAAGAAGAAGTTCGAATAGGAGTTGGGTTAAAGAAGTTTTCTTTTTGCGGCAAAGACAAACAAGAATAAGAGTCAAAGTTTGAGTTGGACAAGGAGTTAAAGATGCGACAAAGTCAAGTTTGAGTTGGACAAGACTTTGAGGAAGTTTATTCTATAAATAGGGCAATAACTTCTTCAATGAAGTTTGCGCACTTACATAGAGAGAAGATCAAAACACGATCAAGAGGTTTGAGAGAGTTTTGAGAGTTACTTGGGAGCAATTTGTGAGGAAAAAGTTGTAAGATTGTAATTAAGAGTTTTGATTACAATCAAGTGTGTGTAGGATTCGTCTAAACAGTTTGAGAAACTTGATGAACGGTAGAAGACTTAAGCCCGGGTTTTTTTGTCTTGGTTAGCTAGGAATTAGAGTTTATAATTTCTTAGCTAGAAATTAGAGTTTATAGTTCCTTAGGTTACATAGGTTTTAATCTTCTGTTGAGACTCGGAGTTTAATAAAGTTGAGTTAAATCCTACAGAGGTGTAAGTCGTGTTTTTTACTCTTTATGAGTTGGGGGTTTCTGCGATAAAATATTATGTCATTATTTATTTGCTTCACAAAATATAATTGTTGTAATCTGTAAAGGAACATATCGAATATAATTGTTCCTTAGGCATATTTGGGGGTCAGAATTCCAACAATTGGTATTAGAGCAGGTTATCTTAATCAAGAGTCTAATAACTCAAGAAAAAGATCAATATGAGTTCTGCACCTCCTATTGGACATGGTCAAGGACAACATATCAAGAGAGCACCCTTTTTCAATGGGCAATACTATGCATGGTGAAAGACACGAATGGAGGATTTCATCCAAGCTGAAGACTACGAACTATGGGTAAGAATCGTTGATGGACCATTAACCTCTACTATGACGGACAGTGAAGGAAATATTGTACCAAAATAAAAAGAAAAATACGGAGAAGTTGATTACAAGATGCTGGGAAAGAATGCCAAGGCTAAATGCATTCTTGTATGTGGACTAGGACCTGACGAGTTTAATGGCATCTCAAGTTGTACCTCTGCAAAACAAATATGGGACACCTTACAGAATACTCATGAAGGTACAACTCAAGTTCGTAAATTTAGAATTGCCAGACTTAGCTCTGAATATGAAGCCTTCAAGATGAAATCTGGTGAATCGCTTCAAGATATGATCACTAAATTCACTACTGTAGTAAACGAGCTAATCTACTTGGAAAAAGTATACACCACCGAGGAACAAGTAGATAAAGTGCTTAGGACCTTGCCTAGATCATGGGAAATAAATGTCAGTGCAATCAAGGAAGCCAAGGATTTAACCAATATGACTTTGGATGACTGGTAGGTAACCTCAAGACATATGAGATGAATGTAGACAAAAGAGGTGAGGGAAACAAAGAGAAAAAATCTTGGACGCAAAGCAACAGAAAGTAATGAATCAAATATAGATGATGAAGACTTAGAACTGATCAGTAGAAACTTCAAGAAACTCTTCAAAAGGGGCCTAAATTCTGAAAAAAGGGTACCACCCACCAAAGAAAATAATACAGAGAAATCACAAAGTGGAGGATACTTCAATTGTGGAAAAACTGATCATCAAATTAAGGATTGACCTATGTGGGAGGTAGAATGGAGAAAAGAAAGAGCTGAAAAAAGAGAAGAGTGAACTTTCAAACAAAATAAAAAATAAAGAGAAAGCGATGTATGCTGCCTGAGAACAAGTTCAGATATGTATGAAGACGATGTTGGTAACATTGCCTTGATGGCCATGGAAAAATCGGAACCAAAATTGATTCAGGCCCTGAAGGAATGGAGGTAAATTTCTTTGATTTAAAAGATAAACTAGTAAAGTTCTCTAAGAAAAAGTTATCCTTCTTATTACTCACGTCCATAGATACCATTCAAGAACTAGTTAAAACCAAGAATCAGTTGCTAGCATTCATGACTAGTTTAAAGTTTGAGTATATTGACCTTGAAAAATTCAACAGTGAACTACAAGAGAAAATCAAGCAATTTGAAACATGCAATCTAGCACTAAAATCAGAGAATATAAAATTGAAATTACTTGGTAAAGAAAAGGCACGTGAATGATCTAAGCATGAACTTGAAGTGAATAAGCTCAAAAGCGACTTAAAGCTGGAAAAAGAAAGTTCTAGGAGAATGAATCTTGAAATGTCTAAGATGAAAACTACTCTGAAAAGAGCCAATAAATGGACAAAATCTTTCATGATAGTAACACATCTACGTAACAATACTCAAAACATAAGAACTAGAATAGGGTGTGAATTGCCTAGGATTGAGAATCCTTTGTTATGTATTATTTGTGGTAACTCAGGTTACTCTAAGCTAAACTGTCAGAAAATAAAACAAGAGGATAAAACTGTTAAAAGGAACCGGTATATTGAGAGGAAAACTAATCTGCCCAAAGGGATACATAGATATCTTATTCATTCTTTTTGTCAATACAAAGGACCCAAGCTAGTCTGGGTTCCTAAATGTAACCTTTGAATCTGCTAGAAAAGTGAAAGGAGGCAAGCAACATTCACCAAAGAAAATATTGCTCTAGATGCATGATTGAAACTAGAAGAAATTTTTATCACTTGCAAAAGAAAAGAATGGATGAATAACATTGACAGTGAAAAAGAAAGGTTAAAAAAAAAACAGGGAAAAACTGAAGAAACAGGTTCAACCTATGCAGTATCTAACAGTTATACGCACTCAGATGATTAGAGTATGTAACTTGAGAGTCCATTAATAAAAAATATGACCAGCCAAGGAAAACACTTCAAAAAGAACAATTTGGAACTTGGGGATGATTAAGGTACATGAATATCCCTCAATGGCTAACCAACATTGCGCATATTGCCCTATAATCTTGAATTTTATGCTCAGTTTGTACATTAAGTTGTATATCTTTATACCACTTTTAAAGTCATATTACTCATGCACTATAACATTGTATTTGCATCTGGCACGGGAGAGAGACTTAGTAAAATTGAAGCAAAATTCAGCATTATCCAGAGATCTAAGATATGTGCACTACAATTATTCATAATTAAATATAAAATCAATGCACTTGAACCTCTTCTTTCCACTGGTCCCAAAAGATATATTCGTGCCCTTAATACTACTAAACAAATATCTTCTTAAAAAGTCTATTTGAAGCATTATCCCAGTGTGATGATCTATTGTTGAAATGACTTCGGTAGAGGACACCTCTACTTTGGTGCCTTATAAAATATAAATTGTGGTGCATAAGTAGATTGTGTTGGTTCTTAGGGGGAATATGTATTGGGTGTCTAAAATTACTGAGGAAATTTTGGAGGATGTACCTTGTGAGGGAGAATATTTTGGGACCCTACAGTTGAACAAAGTTCAGTTGTTAGGCTCAACTTGGGTGCATTTAGTGAGGGAGAATCGATGGGAGACTCATCTATCAAACCTAGTTCTTCTATTGGGAACCATATAAACTGGGATTTAGGATTGATGTCAAAAATTATTATAGTTGGTGTAGCACCTGATAGTACCACGTCTAGGGAATAAATTGAGAGAACATGTTCCTCTAAATGACTCTATCGAAATTAGAGTTGTGAACATTGGGAAGCAAACAATACTCTTAGGCAAGGGGATAACTGATTTTGGAGGGACTATTTTTTCTCCAGAGTATACATGATTGATTAAATCAGTATCCCTCAAATCTTGCACTTATTTGTTGGTAATTTCTATCTTAAGTATGTGATTTTACATGCATGCCTGCAAACAATTTCCCTCATATATTTTGTTATATATATTTAAAAGGGCTAAATTTAATCTGCAATCCACTATATGGTCAAATTTGTCTTGCATACAATATCCTCTTTATGATCTTTCTTAGTATATTCCTCTATGTGAAGAATTTTTTAATCTAAAATTGGGTGCAACGTTGAGCTCTACTTTCCTCCCGTTTGATTTGAATTTTCTTTTAGCATTCTACATATACAAAAAAAAAAAAAAAATCTATCTACAATGCTAGATATAGCAAACAGGAGTATCAATACAAATAACACGTAGTTGTGAATAATTATTTTCATTTTCTTTTAGCATTGTACGTGATATAGCAAGAATAGTATCAACACAAATAACACGTAGTCGTAGGTATCATATACAGATCGACCCAAATCTACCACATAATAACATTAAAAATTAAGAGAAAATATAAGGTTGAAACTATTTATTTTTAACTCTTTAGACATCGATCTTACTATTGAGTACACACTATATTTTCAAATTACCCACCTCATTTCACCGCCAGAACCCTTACTAAGAGTCATTTCCCCTCCTAAATTTTCATCACCTGATCCTTTCATCATATATTGACTTTTCGAACTATCATTCAACCGACATCAAAAAATTTCGTATTTAATTCACTTCTAATCTCGTATCCACCAACTAATTCTATTAATTAGTAAATATTTACTTATTTTTCTTAACTCAATCCTCACGTGATTTAACACCTCTGAAGTAATATATATCATTCAAGGATCCTTTAACCATCATCTAAAATATTAAATAAGCAATTTCGGCCTACAAAAAGTTACCCCACCCTTTAAATGCACAAATAAGAATATTCATGGATCTACATGTGATAAATACGACATAATAAACAAAAATTTTCCCATAAACAATAACAACAGATAAACGACAATCAAACATGCATTAAATGTGATATCTAAGCTAACTTAGTAATTTGCAACGATGAGGTATCTAAGTCAATCATAAACTCTTACTTATTTTCCTTAACTCAATCTTCACATGATTCAACAACCCTCAAGTAATTTATACTATCCAAGGATCCTTGAAACATCATCTACAACATCAAACAAACAATCTTGGTCTACATAAAAATTACCTCAACCTTTAAATGCACCAATCCGGATATTCAGGGATCTACATGTAAGAAATAATATAATAAACAAAATCAGTCCATAAATGAAATCAAAAGAGAGAGGGCAATGCATTAAGTGTGATACTGAGCTAACTTAATAATTTGCATTGATGTGGTACCAAAGCCAATCGCGTAGATATTTCGTATCATGGTAACTAAGCCACCCAAATATGTATCGGATGTAGTACCCTACCCAATCAAGAAATATCATGTACCATGCATGGTGCTCGAGCCAACCAACAATCACACATTACAATTACAATGCATAATTTCACACCGATCAACCCAAGTAAGCACATTCGTTCATTAGACTAACACAAATTAACATCTCATTTTATATTCTTTTCATTCCTTAGCTAACAAAACAATTATCAAATAAATATAAAATGAACGGTAAACAAAACAATCATCACTTACTTCAATAGATTTCATCCAAACCGTTTTCAGCTTATAATTTGATTCCCCATAATTAAACTCTCTTAGTATTACGCCAGCAATCATCATAAGGTCGATATTAGCTAATCAAGTCCATTACCATCCCAAATAACAATTAATATTCATTTAATTATTCAAACTTTGTGTTTAAAGGTCTATATGTGCAACCTCTCGATAACTTACGATGTATTATGTAATTAAAGACAGGTCCAACTACTCAGTTAAGTCTAGCCTACCTATATGCATGATCGTGCATAATTTGGTTCAAACAAAAAAGTGATCGAATCTATTTTTTAATTTTGATTTGATCAATCAGTTTCTATTTTAAAATTTAAATCTAGGTAGTTTAGTTTGATTATCGATTTTTGATGTTTTCTTTTTTTGGTTAACTAATAAACTGAATTTTATCTAATATATGTATATTTTATATACAAATACAATACAAAATCAGTCACATTACTTGACTCAACCCATTAAAAAATAATAAAAATAGCCAAATTGTTCAAAGAAGACTGTAACGATTCACTAAGTCGTTTTCAGTACTAGACCTATTTCTTTCATAAAAGAACTTTCTCATAAATTTTAAATGAGAATTTGAAACTATTTGATAACTACAGTTATATAGTTGACTAGTATTTATTAAATAATTATTATTTTTATTAAATAGGTGATTAATAGGCCAAGACCATAATTTAATTAATGCCCAATAGAATTAGTCAAGGTGAAATAATGAATTTAAGTAAGAAAGGATTTGGGATAAACTTGTAATTATTTACTTTATGCATTGTTTTTTTAAGGTAGAGTCAATATTGATATTATTATATATTTGTATGTGAAGAGTTGGATTTGAGTCTTGGTGCCAGCTTATTAAATTGAGGGCTTGTTTCTGTTGATGATTGTTTACAGGAATTAGTGGTAAGTGATGTATGATGGAATAATGTTTTGAAACAGTAAATTGAAATTTAGGGATGGTCAATGACCATTTAATGATTTGGGATACTAAAGACTAAATTTAGTTTACCAACAAGTTAAGTTTTACTTTTTGGTTACAGTCCACGAGTTTTATGAATTAGTGGGCTGATGCCTTTTAAAAAAAAATATTATCATTATATTATGAAGTTTTATACAAATTAAGATATGTAAGTAAATATTAATGTATTACATTATATGAATTCTATTACATATATGATATTAGAGAAAATAAGACTTAATCCTAGGCTTGAGATTTAAGAAATATGAGACTTAACAAGTTAGTTTTCATCAAAATTAGGAACTTCGTAATAGAATTGAGCCCGTTTTACTTACAAATTATCCATACTTTATAGATTGGGAATGATCTAAGGCATTGAAAAAAGAAAAAGATTGGTGAATTAGCTTACGTGACTTCGATTCTTCGGTGGAGGTAGGCTATGATTTATGCTATTTGATAGTAAACTCTTAATAGTAATTGATATGCATTGAATGATACTGTGAAGTCCTCTATGTACTTGATTGTGTGATTGTACGACTTGATTTTGTGTTTCGTGATTGGTCTGAAATACTGAGACTATGAAATTTATAATCTTGAGCCCTCTCTATCGAAATGATGTCTTGAATAAAGAAGACTTGATGAATTATTATCAGTGAATTGAGAAGTGGTGATAATAAATGATAAATTAATAGTATTATTGGATCGGAGTGTCCGACACGGTATAATTGGATGTGAGTGTCATATTCCGACATGATATAATTGGATCGGAGTGTCACGTTCCGACACAGTATTCTGGGATCGGAGTATCACGTTCCGACACGGTAACATTAAAAAAAAGATATTGAATTAACTTATTGTACTCAATCTCAAAAAACAATTTCCCCAAATGAACGTGGTGTAGAGGCATGAGTCCACATATGTGTGCTTGATATTGTGATTGATTGTGTACTTACTTTGGTGTTGCTGTCACTGGTTCATGTTGTTTGTTGATTTCCACTTGTTAAGTGACATAGTTGAATTTATACTGTTATTTATTGTATATTTGTTTCTATTTTGGATTGATCGATGATACCTACGCAGTACATCTTGCCCTGTACTGAGCCCTACTTGTGTTTTTCTTTGTTTTTTCTTTTATGGAGTGCACTAAGTATACCAACGACTTTGAATTGCCCTCAGCTCTAGCCAGTCTCCAGCATATCAGGTTCCAGGGTGAGCTATTCATTCAATCTCATGTTGGATTCTCTCGGTCATGACATGATGTCCTATGTTTTCGGACACATATCATTTTATTCTTTTATTTTGATGTATTTGATACTCTTAGACTTAGTATTTGGAGATTAGATGTCCTTGATATGATGACTTTCAGGTTTTGAATATGACATACAGTAGACTATAATGAATTTGTGTTTCTTACACTAATGAGATTTAAGCTTTCGCTTTATGGTTAGTATTTTGTAAGCTGAATAATGAATATAAGTTGGGTTGAATTCATTGGTTCGCCTACCTAGGAGGTTAAGTGTGGTCTCATGACTCTATTTGTGTCGTGACAAAGATGCAATTATCTTATCTACCCAAATAATCAAATCTCTAAATTACACTCAAATATGAATTCATGTCGTTGCATCACATTACTTACTATGAAGACTGAAGTATGACAAACGAGCGACGCTGTCAGGCGTCGATCATTATTCTCACAATTTGATAAGATCTTTTTTTACTTTTTTGTATGGATCTGAAAAAATTAGAAGACTTTTCACAGATAAGATTTTTCTTCACTTAGTAGTATGGAGCTGGAAGAATTAAAACTTAGAAGTCAGAAGGGTTTGAACATGAAGATTGTAATATATAGAGATATGGAGTATGTCTATCAAATATAAAGAATCCAAAATAGTATTCAAAATCAAAATACATCGAATCTATATTACAAAATTTAAATGAAGTAAAATTTATTTCATTTTAGTTTCGGTTAATATCCTAATCAAATCGAAAATTGAAGAATCAAACTAAATTTGGCAAATCGAAGATAACCGAACTGATTGAATTTTCACCCCTACTTTCAAGTCAAGAAGTTGTTGAGAAAGTCTGAAACATGAGTTTCTAACTCTATGGGGTGAATTCTAATGGACGTAGAATAAATATTCATGCGTTTTTATTCTCCTTATGCTGAAAGCCCTTCCCTTCCTTTATCTAAAACTTCGAGCATCTTCGACTTTTTTTTAGAAATCTTCGTCTATTTTATCAATGAAAAGTGGGAGATATTTCTTTTTTAAAAAAATTGTGTTTTCTAGGATTGTCTCGTTAGTACCGCTATATAAGTCATGCAACTGTTATAGCGATGACACCATAAAGGAAAAATTTATGCTATGACGGACTGACATCAGTCATATTCAAATTCAAAATCTAAAAGTTTCATCCAATTTAAATTGATAGTGTATTGCATTTTTGTTTGAAATTCCGTATAAGGTGCCACTAATAAGTTGTTATAAAAGATAATAATTTACCTATCGTTTATCCATGAATGATAATTAGGACAGAAGGAAAGGAAATTTAATCGCAAAAATTTGTTACCTGATTTTTGACAAATCCAAAAAGGTAATTAAATTTTACACTAATCATAGAATATTATAATATCCCAAATATCCAAGTGTACCAAACCCTTGATAAAAATCAGGTTAGAAAACTAAACGAACGAAGCAACAAAATATTTTCATACTCATCTACCTAGACCTGCTATGGTGTCTATCAAACTCATCTAAAGCTTTTATGTGATTCATGTCGTTATCAATAAGAAAAAAGAGTAAAAACTATCAAAGATCAACATCGTTGTCATCTAAAAAATATCACTGATCTTGCAGCCAGATTGTGTAAGTGGCCTAACAAGAGTAGTGTTAGTACAAACAACGCATACTAGTGTGCCTCATCGATTAGTTTCAATCCACCACATAATAACCGTAAATTATTAAAAGAAACTGTAAGACTTAAACTATCCATTTCTAACCCTTTAGCCATTGTCCTTACTATCGAGTACTATATCCTATGTTACCCATCTCATTTCGCTATCAATTTCTCACTAAGAGTCATCTTTCTTCCCAATCGATTATTACCTAACTCTTCTATTACATATTGACTTTTCAAACCACCCATTCAACAAACACCAGAGTCTTTCCTACTTTCCTACTGAATCATTCATAATCTCGATTTCACCAACTAATTATGTTAACCAACATAACTCATACTTATATTCGTTCACTCAACTCCCACATGATTCAACACCTCTCAAGTAATACGAACCATTCAAAAGTTCTTGAAACATCATCTACAATATCTAACAAGCAATCTCGACCTATAAAAAATTATCCCACCCTTTAATGCACCAATTCAACCACTCAGGGAATCATATTTGATAAACACAATGTAATTAAAAAAATTGTTACACTCACGAAATAAATACATAAAGAACAACCAAATATGCACCCAATGTGGGACTCGAGTTAAACGATTAGTAATCTGTACTAGCGTAATATTAGAGACAACCATATAGATATTCCGCACCAAGCATGATACTCGAGTGAATTCAATAAGTACCCGACGTTCTCACGTCAGTCAAGAGATATCAATGTACCATACATGATATATGAGTCAATCAACAATCACATATCACAATCATACTCACAATTCAATACATAAATTACAGTTTTACAACCAAGTAAACACATTTATTACATGAGACTAACCAAAACTAACCTCTCATTTATACGCCTGTCACTCCTGATTCATATATTATATAAAAATAATAATATTGAGCAGCTAACAAACATACATAAAATGAATGGAAAATAGGTTAACCATCACCTACTCTAGAAATATTTCTTTTTGACCACCTTCATCTTATAATTCAATCATCCACAATTCACTTTTCCCAAAATAACAACCTACAGTTATCGTAAGGTTAACCATCCATACATTGTAACTGAAGGCCTATATGTGCAATCTCTAGACAACTTACGTGGTATTATATAATTAAGACAAGACTAGCTACTCAATTAAACCTAGATTACGGGAATGCCAAGCAATTGCTAAAAAGGTCTGAAATACGAGCTTCTGAATTCGCGAGGCGAGTTCAGATGAGCGTAGATCAGAATTCATGGATTTCGACCCTCCTTGCTTTTAAATTCCTCCCCTTCCTTATTCCCAAGTTTTGATCAGCTTCAGGTTTTTATTTTGGATAACCCCCGTTTATTTCATCATGAAAAGTGGAAGGAAAATTAAACGAAATCATGTTTTTAGGCTCTGATCCCATTAGTTTTACTATAACGATTATGCACCCTTTATAGCAGGAAAATTCTCGCTATAACATTAGCAAGCTCACATCAGCCTAGATTAAATTCAAATTCTAACTTTTTTTGTCGTGTCACCTCCAATTTAAATTGCTAGCGTATTTTAATTTTTTTTGTAATTTTGCACAAGGTCCTTTTGAATAACGACGAAAGCATCGATTCAATATTAAGTTAGTGGAGTAATACTTTAGAAAATAGTAAATTTTGTTGGAGATAGTAGAAAAAGGATGTGTTAGATTTTATGGAGTTCTTTCTTTTGAGCTAACAAAGAAGACAATAATGGTGGATTTTGATAGCTACATAGAGTCAATACTTAAATGTAACATTTTATTTTCATTTTAAATCTATTAGGTTTAGATTAAATGATTAAAATGATATTAGGTTTAGATTAAATGATTAAAATGAACACATTTTGGTATATCAAAGTTCATTTCAATCTAGTGAACATATTAAAGATCAAAATGAACACAATATTTGTTATACATTAAGAACTATTCAATCAAGTAAAATATATATTAGGAACCAAAATAAAGCACAATCCATGATACCAAGTTTGTCACATCCGGGTTTACCCCCCCAGACGTAACCGGCGTCGTCGTCCTCTCGGAGGACTAAGACAAGCCTCTTAGCTTCGTCATAGCATTCATCGACTAAAAATCAGAAAGAATTAAAAACTTTTTATCTAAAACTACTCGGAGGTTTACATAGACCTCTACATACACATCATTATATATATCAAGTATACATAGACTTGTTCATATACGAAGATTACTTAGTCTTCTACTTTTATTTCATACACTTATATATTTAGAAAATAATAGTCATAAAACCGTCTCATCTCATAAACCATCTATCGATTACAATAAGTCTTGGGCATAGCCCTACATCAAATGAAAGAAGCCGCATATAGGCTGTCTACTACATCGTCTCAAGAGAATAACAGAGTCAACATAGAATCATAGTAACTACACATCATAAAAGAGAGATGTCGGCCACGTCCTCGAGAGAGTGAGGACCTACCACTTGGATGGCAAAATACCCAAGTCTTCCTTCCTAGCAATTTGGATCAAGCTCAACGACCCGAACCTAAAATGTTTGGGAAAAGGGAAAGAAAAGGGATTAGTACTCCACATGTACTAAGTATGGAATCTCATATACAATTACCAACCAAATATATTTAAAAAGGGACATTTATGAAAACATAATAGACTACATATGCAATTAAACCATAGCAAAGCAAAGTATACTAATGATAACCTTTAATAAGTCACAAGTGCAATGATCAAGTAAAATTACCATGTCTCCTACTCAATCAAGTAACCTACCAAGACTACAATTAGCAATTTACTTACCAACATACTCTTCATGTCATGATACAATCCTTCTTCAAGCAAAGACAACAACATTATATTCATAAGCATGTTACTCAACATACAAACCATTTACATCATACCATCGCTTTACATGTATAATATTGACCTCTCAAAGTTCCTATCAAGGCAAACTAGTGCAAGGCGTAGGTAGAGTCCCATACCCCTACCTAAGCTATAGCCAACCTCTCAAGTTACTTTGATTAGCCTATATCTTATTCATTCATTTTAGTTTAGGGAACATTTGCCTTAACCGACATAGACCACATAATCGAATGTGGAATCCGGTGTCATGAAACCTTACACCGATGGAAGGTGGTCTACCGGCCAAGGTAGAACCGAACGTAAACATAGCTATCTAGGTGGATCCACTAGCTAGTATCCTATGGTGGCAACATAGTTCAAGAACTAAGAGGTAGATATCCCTATTTATACCATTTGGTAATATGGGCCGCTCCTCATGGGAATCCCTTAAAGTGACACATCCCTCATACATGGGAGTTATCGTCACATGGGCAACTTCTAGGATGAATCTTTCCTTTTTAGGGACAAGTCATCACCTCCCATTGTCAAGTTCGCTCGGTGCTAAGCTAAGTCCCCATTTAGAGAAATCTTTAATCTTTATTAATCTTCTCAATTTAATTAGATAGAAGGGTCAATCCCTCGTAAAATCATCATTATAGCTCAATAAAAATTGTATGAGAATTAGTCCTTTCATTAACAATCCATATAGGTGAAGTCAACCCTCGTACATCTCATCATAATAGGGCACATCGTACAACTTCCCTATGTTACATTACACCTAGCAACCTCACAACCAACCTAAGCATATAAGTTCATGTATCATATCAACTTATCACATCAATCAAAGCATACTTCAACATAACATTATCACTTGATGACAAATTAACCATAATTTGAAGTAAAGGCTAGGATCATCAAGACTTACCAATACTCCTCCCTAGTCCATCAATAAAGGACCTTACCATCAACCCATAGATCAACCAATCTTAGATCATCACATCAATGTAATTCAATAATAAATCACAAGAACTAATCAATGAGAAGCACTATACTATGAAGCAATACTACATCAAAGCTTAGTAACATAATCTCAAGTGTATTTTCTTAACTTAGATTCAATATTCAAGAACATAGGTGTGAAGAACTTCAATTCATCATAATAGACCCATAATCAATGCAATGACAATCATTAAAGACCATTTAACTAATTATGAGATCAATTCTATCAAACACAACCTAATTCATATCAATTTTCCACTTAGGGTTAAGGGTTAGGGGTCATCACCCACAATCTAGATCAAACTACATCAATTCACCATAATCAAGTTACAATCCATGATAATCTATTCATTCTAACCCAAAGAATACATAATTAACTCAATTCACATGATCAAATTTGGATTTGGATGAAACCCATAAGAAACTCAACTTTTTGGAAAAAAGCTTTGAAGGAACCCTTTGAGGAAAGAATCTCAAAGGTGAAGTAGATCCCATACCTTAAGGTTTGATGACGTTTTGATGGTGAATTTCATGCTAATCCAGCCCCAATGATCTCCCCAAGTTGATCTCCAACGGAGTCTTCCAATAGAGAGAGAAAGTAGAGAGAAGAAAGAGAGTTTTGTTTTTGAGAGAATGATTAGGCTAATGAGGGTTGGAGTATTTATAGTAGGGTCTTAAGTCACTTAATTAGTCTCTCTTAAACCCCTAATTACCCCTAAGACACTTAATTAATTAACTAACTAAAAACTAACTTTTTCGAAACTGCCACAGACCTTCCACGACGGATCCCCGACGACGGTCCGTCGTGGGCGTGACGGACAGACATCCCTCCGTCCTGCACATCCGTCACGTTGGTCAAAGACTTGTGCAGGCGGAGGCTTTCTCCCCAAGCGCACGACGGTTACACGACGACGGACCGTCATGGCCGTGACGGACTGGCTTCCCTCCGTCCTGCACATCCGTCACGCTGGTCAGAGACTAGTGCAGGCGGAGGCTTTCTCCCCAAGCGCTAAGGCTGGCATAACGGAGGCCTCGACGCCCCGCCATGGGGTCCGTCATGCCCTCCTGCTTCAAGGGTCCTCCTCGAGGGTCCTTGTTTGGTCCTTGGGGAGTCGTACCCTGACTTTTCCAGCATGATACCATCCCACACAATATTTTACACCTATGGTTACAACTGTTTACCAAATTCCGACTCTTTAACTTGGTTAAATCAAAAGGACACTCTAGCCCTCTTATGAACCAATTTGCCGGACGTTTAAGAGTTTCGGTTCCAACACCACTTCAAAGACTCTAAATATGCCTAATTGGCTAGGAACACTGGTTTAGATCCTAAGGAGCCCATTTAAGTCTTATCACATGACCTCGATATTTCAAAATGTTACAATATTATAAATTTGTTAGATTTATAATAAATGATCAAAATGAACACCTTTTGTTATATATTAAGGATCAACATGTAGAATATGTTAATGATCAAAATGAACACCTATGTTATACATTAAGACCCAGTGTTCTTAAAGGCGAGCACCTCTCGCCTTTGGCGACGAGGCGAGGCGACGGGCTTGCAAAGGCGAGCCAAAGTGAGGGTGTGACATGGAATTGGCGATGCAATAGGCGTCACTTTTTTTTAAAGTCTGAATTTTAATAATTAAAAAGTCAAATAATCAAATTAAGGTTTTATTTTTCAAACTTATGTCGCGACCGCTCCTTTTCATTTCTCGCGACTGGAGACTTGAAATCAATCGTGACTGGAAATAGAGTTCGCGACTGCTGCTGCGATTGGAAACTTGAAGTCGAATGGAAACTTAAAGTCGACTGTCACGACTGCTGCTGCTGCGAGTTCGCTACTGCTCCTCTTCTCCTCGTGTCTCTTCTCCTCCTTCATCGCACGAGTTGGAAGTTGCTTCTTCTTGAGTTCTTTCTTCTTCAGAGTTCTTCTTCTCTTCTTTTTCTCCGTTTCTTCTCTTCAGAGTTCAGTCCTCTTCTTCGTTTCTCTTTCTTTTTTCTTTTTATACAGAAACTTGCTGCCTTTATTTTTCCTCTGTTTTATTGTTCACTGTCACTGCTTACTACCTTCACTGCTTGCGATCTAAAATTTTAAAAAAGTTTAATTCTTCTATAATTATTTATTCATTTGTCCATAAATAGTGAATTGATTGAACCAAATGGCGGATGCTAGCAAAAAGAGGGACATGGGATGAAATTATGGTACTCAAGGAACAATGAATGATTTGATTTAATTATAACTTTTGTGGGAATACTTTTAATGGTGAAATAACTTGACACAAATAACATTTAGTGGGTGATTTCAAAATATTAAACAATGTACAACTTGGCCGTCGGAGATTAAAGAAGAAGTAAGGGCTTATATGCAAATAAAATCGCTAATAAATCTAAATTTCAAATGAGGCAGCCGGAAGAATATATTGATATTGATGATCTTGATAATATGGATGAATATGTCAAAATGATGCCTTCATCTTCAAAGATATCTTCTAGTGGAGGTGCATCATCCATCGCGCGGAATATGACCAAAGGCTCTATGAATCTCTATTTTTCACAGATATCAACAGGAAAAGGAGGCTTTGAAAAAGGAGGAATTGATGAAACAAAGAAAATTATAAGAGAGTGTGCGGTTAGTACTTTTGCAATATGAATGTATGATGCGAGACTCCCTTTTAATTATGTCAATCACAAATCATTTGATAAATTTATTGAGATAGTAGGACAACATGACCCCGGAATGAAGTCTCCTACATTCCATGAAGTTAAAGTTACTCACTTAAAAAAAGAGGTGGAGAAAGTGGAAAAAATTGTTGATGAGCATAAAGTGCAATGGACAAAGTTTGGATGTTCCATTATGATGGACAAATGGACGACACGAAATGGTAAAATGATCATCAATATTTTGGTGAATTCTCCAATCGATAGTGTATTTCTTGGTTCTGTTGATGCCAACAATGAATCTATCGATTTCATCAAAATGTACAAGTTGTTTGAAAGCATTGTTGAAAGAATTTGACCGAAAAATGTTGTACAAATTGTCATTGATAATGCTAGTGAGAATGTTAAAACGGAAAGCATGATGATAGGTGCGTACCCACACATTTATTAGACTCTATGTGCCGCTCATTGTATCAACCTGGTGTTTGGTGACATATTCAAGGTTAAGCCAGATGCTTCCGGTAATATTACTCTCCTATTCTCTAACTTTCTTTATAGTCAATATTTAATATTGATTAGCTATTAATTACTATAATTTATTTTAACAGTTTTTAAGAAGGCCATTAGAATCCCTTCTTACATTAGTCGAAGACCATTGTTGTTAAACTTGATGAGAAAATTCACCAAGGAAAGAAATTTGGTGAAATCGGTCAAGACAAGATCTGCAACGGCCTTTTTAACTTTGAGAGCTATGTACAACCAAAGAAAAAACTTGAGAACTTTAGTCATCTTAACCGAATGGATTTCAAGTAAATTTGCAAAGGAAACTTTGGGGAAAGAAGTTGTCAATTTTATTATTTCTGTCCACTTTTTGGATGATGTTGTTCGAGTACTTACAGTTTGTGGCCCTTTAACAAAAGTGCTTCGTTTGGTGGATGGGGAGAAAAAATCACCAATGGGCTATATTTATGAAGCAATGGATAAAGCCAAAGAAACTATTGCACGGGTTTTTCATGGAATTAAGAAACAATATGAGAAAGTGTTTGAGATTGATACAAGGTGGTCAGACCAACTCCATCGGCCTTTGCATGCTGTAAGTCATGTTTTGAACCCAAAATTGTATTATAAAGCGCAAGAAGAGGGAACTTTACTACAGTCTCTGTGGACCGAGTATTATGCATATGTTATGAAGATGATTCCCGATACGACAATACAAGATTTACTAGTCAATGAGCTTCCTAGGTACAAAATGGTGAATGAATTATTTGGTTGTGGTCCGGCTAAAAGAGCTAGAGACACAAGGTCATCGGGTAAGTGAGTTGATTTAGCTCTCACTTAACTTATTTGACTTATTTACATTCATTAACCTTTAAATTCATTTTATTATAGTTGAATAGTGGTCACTATTTGGTAGTGAAACACCAAACTTACAAAAGTTTGCCCTGAAAGTATCAAACCTAACTTGCAGCTCATCCGAATGTGAGCGAAATTGAAGTGTGTTTGAACATGTAAGTAAAAATATTATATCCTAATTTCCATATAATATTATTATCAATATCTATTAGTTAATATGTATAACTTATGCGCAGAATCATTAAAAAAAAGGAATATGCTTGCACTATCGCGTCGCAATGATCTAGTGTACATTAGTACAATAGAACATTGAAATGTCGTTATATACTCATGATCTCATTGATCCAATTCGCTTGGATAACATTGACGATTCAAATGAATGGTTAGTTAGATGCCCCGAAGATCAAGAAGACTAACTAGTATATGAGGATGATGATCTTACTTGGGGTAGTGTTGCTACGACAATTAGAGTTGATGAGAGTATATATCATCTTAGGAGACTTTCTTCAAAATCAAGAGCACTTGACGAGGGTAATGGAGTAAAAACTACATCTACAAGTTTAACTTCAAAGTAGGACTCGGACACTAATTGATGAAGAATACGAGGAGGAAAAAGATGAGGGACATATATGTAGAGGATGCTGATCTTCAAGAGTAAGATAGTTTGAAGAAGAATAGAGTTTTAGAGTTCTAGTGTTGTCTTTTGAATTATTGGGTCTTTAAAGGTCTAGACTTTTAGTATCTACTATTAGTTTTTGAATTGAAATATTTGCTTAATATATGTTATTGCTATTGAGATTTTGGATATTTATATATGCAATTAAATGTTTATAATTTTGGTATTAATTGACGCCTCGATTCAAAAAGGTGAGCGTCTCGCCGCGTGGTGAGTTAGACCCTTGTCACCTCTCGCCTACAAAACACTGTTAAGACCTATTTCAATCAAGTAAAAACATATTAAGGATCAAAATAAAGCATTACTCATACATTAAAAACTATTTTAGTCATTTTCCGTATAATTTACTTGGCGTAAATATTTTCGAAGTAGATATAGATCGTAATTTTCTCATAAAAGCTGCCTTTTAATTTTGTCAATAGTGTAAGCCAATAAATTCATTTTCATAATTTGATTCCCCCCTTTAACTATTACTATTCTATTTTGATTTGATATTAGTTATTTTCTTACAAAATTATTCATTTCGTTCATTTTTACTTATCACTATTTGACTTGATTCATCTGTTAAAAACAACTTATTGATATATGTATTTTGCCGCAGTATTTCTATTAAATAATATTTTATATTAAATTTTAAAAAATAATTTAAAAATAAGTATTCAATATTGAGAATAAAACATGAAAAAATTATTATACTTCTTGATATGTCAAAAGTCAAAAGTTACGAATAAAAATAAAAATCTAAGTAAAAATGAACATAAAAAGCACAAAATTAACATTTTTTCATTGTCAATCTCTTGGACAGTAGAACATCCCTACAAAATTTCTTAAATACTTAAAACATTTTAAGTCTTCCTTTTACACAAGTCAATACATTTTCAATAAAATAAGTATTTAATAATAAGAATAAACATGAAAACTTATTATATTTTTTGATATGTCAAAAGTTAAAAGTTCAAATAAAAATAAAAATCTAAGTAAAAATAACGTAAAAAGCGCAAAATTAGCATTTTTTTTCTTTGTCAATCTCTTGGACAATAGAACATCCCTTGATATTTCTTAATATTTCAAAACATTTTGATTCTTTTTTATACCAAGTCAACACATTTTCAATAAAAATATTTTCTGCTCAGTCCAATTTAATTTGGAAGCTATAATACAAATATTTGGGCAGGATATAAGTTATTACATATTATGATATAAAAAATGAGATAAATAATTTAAAAACTATTTAATATTTTTCTATTAAATACAAAGTAAAATGATCTTATATTTTATCTCGAAATTATAATAACTTATAACTCACATGAAATATAAAAACAAAATAAAATAATCTTACGTTGTATCTTAAAATTATTATAACTTGTAATTCAAGTCAACGGTAAATATTTTTAGTTTTCGCTAAAAACATCCCTCAAATATGACTCAAATCTAATGTACATCCTTATATTATCCAAATGGGCAAAACACATCCTTATACTATCCTAATAACAAGAACCATCCTTCACTCTATTTTTTTTTATTAAGAAACTGATTAAACCAGTAAAATATATCTTTTTTTTTAATTTTATAATTTGATCATGTTTTAGCCACAACGGGAGGATCAAAGTTTTACCTAAAATGAATAAAGATATGTATAGAAAATGAATCTTTCATTCCTGGAATCTAGTTTTTTTTGTGTTGTTAATTTAAATGTTTATTGCATTATCAATTGAATTGATTTGCAACAATACACAAGTCTTGAAATATTTATACAATAGGTTAGATAGTTGAAAATATCATGTTTTCATTTTAAAAATGTTACGCCAAATTAATTAGAGATTTTTTTGAATAAACTATTTAGTACGTATGTACTTTATATGCAAAGCAATTGACATTTCATACAATGTACATAAATTTTGAAAATTTAGTGAAATTACGTAGCATTTTGTTATGAAAATAAAAATAATTACTTTATTTGAAATTTTTGAAGTTGAAGTTTGTATTTGACTACAGTTTTTACAAAGAATATTTAGAATTTGAATATATCTTGTCTGAACATGATTAAAATCCTTGATTTTTAAAATTTTAAAAAAAAATCCAACTTGACTAGCTTAACAATGCGTACAGTTTTTTATTCAATGTTGAGGGCGTATGTTTCTTAAAAAAATAATTTTAGCCAAAAACTCTAAATATTTTAGACAATGTTTTTACTTCACCTAATCTCACAAACCTTTTTACCTATTCCCCAATTAAACAAAAACCTCAAAAATCCCATCATATTCCCCCCCCCCCTCCCCCGCTTCCCCTCATCTTCCTTCTCATTTTCACTTTTTTCCCCATTTGCTCACCTCATCTCCCACTTTCCTTTCTCTCTCTAAACACCCTTTTCTCCCTAACCTCTCTGTCTCTTTTCCCACGAGATTCTCCATCAAAAAATAGAAAAAATTTCTAGGGTTTTCTCTGCTACAAAGACTCTGTTTTTATCTAATATTTATAGCTGTTTTTCTACTTTTCTTGCAAAAAACCAACTGGGTTTTGCTAAATATAAGCTTAATCTTTGTTTGGGCGGAGTTTTTGAGGTGGGTTTTTCTTCTTCTTCTTCTTCGTTTTGCGATGCAATCCGATCTTTATCACCGTCAGATGTGATGACTATTTTAGTTAGTCAATGGCTGTATCTCTGTCTTTCTTCGCCACACTTCATTTGACTCTACTCTTCTTACTGTTTTTCGTAAACCCTTTAGCGATTAATGGTTATTCAGACGAGGATATAGACTCTGAGTTCATTCTTTTCCATCAAGATTATACCCCACCGGCGCCACCACCTCCGCCGCCACACCCGCCGTCGGTATCATGTGAGGATGATCTAGGAGGTGTTGGATCGTTGGATACTACTTGTAAGATTGTATCCAATGTCAATATAACCAAGAGTGTGTATATAGAAGGGAAGGGGAATTTTTATGTCCTTCCTAATGTTACCTTTAAGTGTACTTTCCTGGGTTGCGAAATTGGAATTAATGTCACTGGGAACTTTACTTTGGGTGAGAATTCCGTGATTCTAGCTGGAACGTTCCAGCTGGTGGCAGATAATGCTACCTTTTGTAATAGTTCTGCTGTGAATACCACTGGTTTGGCTGGTTCAGCGCCTGCTCAGACTAGTGGGACACCACAAGGAGTAGAGGGAGCAGGTGGGGGTTATGGTGGAAGAGGGGCTGGTTGTTTGACAGATAAAAAGAAGATGCCGGAGGATGTCTGGGGTGGCGATGCTTATGGATGGTCCACATTGCAAACACCATGGAGTTATGGAAGTAAAGGTGGGACAACGAGTAAGACTATGGACTATGGTGGGGGTGGAGGTGGAAGATTAATGCTGTTGGTGGACAAGTTTCTAGAAGTGAATGGCAGTTTGTTGGCTGATGGAGGTGATGGAGGTGTCAAAGGTGGCGGCGGCTCTGGTGGTAGCATCCAGATAAGAGCTTATAAGATGTAATATTTCTTTTGCTTTATTTTCCTTTTCTTACTATATATTTAGAATTTCAATTTTCAGTGTCTGTGTCCTTGATTTCTTCCATATTATAAGTTTTAATGTTGTTAGTAGTGTACTAGTGTTACTAGAAATGTGGATATTCTTGTAATTCCGTAATTAGTGTTCAGTAGGTTCATATGTTTGCGTGTGAATGTGTTTCATTTTCTATAGGATGATGACCCATTAGACTGTAGTTGATAGGAGATAGTAGAGTTGTTTTTGAGGGAATACATGGAACTCTGCACCCGTGGGACAAACAAAAGGAGTTTGTCACTTGTGAAGGTGCCCCAACATGTAGTTAGCATGACATTCAATGAGCCTTTGGTTTGCACTGGATTTTTGTGAATGATTATGTCATGTTTCAATGAATATCTTCAGCAAATGCATGGTATCATATCACTGTAAAATATGCTTATACCAAATTTTCTTGCGCAAGTACAAGACTGGGCTTGCTCACATGGCTGTTTCCACATCATTAAATATGTTAGCTAGATATCATGCAATAGGTTCAAAGCCATGCTTGAATGGATCAAAATAAGTTGGTTTTGGAGGATGGAATTGGCTGAACTTGCTGAGATATCATCAGGAACACGGAGGCCCAGGAAGTAGAAAAGAAGGATACATGAGGTGGAAACAACTTACTGGGCCTCCTCCTAGTAGAAAAGAAGGAAATAACAGATCATAAATTCCTCTATGCTGTGCTAGGAACAACATGCATGTACTCTCCATCATGATGACAAAGAATTCCTCTGTGCTGCGCTTGGAACAACATGCATGTACTCTCCATCAAGACATAGACTCGACTCATAAAGTTTTGGAGGAAGTGTGCATATTGCAAAAAGGAAGATGAAAGTTTGATATATGAATATTTGTGAAGTCATAGGTATTTGAAAGATTCCTTGCTATCTATGCATGCTAGTTATTTATAGATAGATCTGTTGACTAGTTTGGTCTTCAAATATTTACACCGAACAAAACAGAGATTCAAATATTTTATCTTTTACCTTAGATACTATGAGAAAGAGAGTAGAAATATGAATTAATTACTAGATACATTTTATGAGTGCTAGGTCTACACCTACATTTGGTAACGGGTAAAGCTTGGAGGCTGTTCTGGGAGTACAAGGTCTACCCCTCGATAGGTCTTAATATAAGACACATGATGTTTTTCTGGTGAAGGACAAGTTCTTACTTTTTTTTTTGAGAAGTAACCTTGTGTATATTCATTGAACCAGTGCATGGGTTGCACTAAACCATATTTACAGCTTGTCAAAAAGTAAGAAAACTGAATCTGAATCCTAACAGGAACCTAGGATATCTGAATCTGAAGGACAAGTTCTTACTTAAGACTTAATTCTTATAAAACACTGATCCTTAAGACTTAGCTCTTCTATTACGTTAATTCTACATGCTAACACTAATTCTTTGACATTTTTTTTTTTGATGAAGTAACACTAATTCTTTAACATTCTAACACTCCCCTTAAAACTCAAACTAGAAAACGAATTTGAGTACGTCTTGTTAAGTGGATAGCATCCCAAGAAACTAAATGATCTATTCAAGACTGTAGAATTAATAGAAAAAACTCATGTACGATGAACCACTGATGATAACCGAGCAGTAGCACTCACATATGACCTTCACATTGAAAACAAAAGCGTATTTTTTCACTCATACCAAAACGAAGTGCTTTTTATGCCAGGTATATGGATTGAATCGTGAAGTTCATGTCTTGGTTTAGACAATAAATACCATATTAACTTACACTTTGTTGACACCCCCTCCCCCAACAACCCTCTCTCTTGCATGAGGAGATAAGATTTATTCTTCTTCTACAATACTCACCCTGCATCAGTGTGATGGTTGATATGGAAGGAAGAAACCAGAGAACTTTAAAAGAAAGACACATAGTTAATTGTGAAGCCCAGGAACTAATGTATCTATACTCTAGATCATTGGTGTAAGACAATGGATGCAAAATGATATATGTAGTTTGATAGTTCCATAGTTACTTCTATGTGTACTAAATAAATAACTTGAATTTTATTTTGTAGTGCATATACCAATACACCACCCTGGTGGCTGGTGCCAGTACAACTTTTCATAAATGTGCCATGTGATAAAAAAAGGTCCTAATATATTCGTGTAGTTTTTCTATTTATAAGAACGGGAGCAAAGTTTACTTCTCAAAAAGAAACTAGACAAAAGTTGTTCTATCAGAAAGAAACAAAAAATGGAAGATGAAGGGTTTAAAGGATGTGAAAGATCAAAGAAAGGATTGATATATTAAATGCTGATGATCACATGCCTGTGAAAAGTAACTGAAGCTTTATATGTACTACTGGGAGCTTTCTCTGTGAACTAGAAGAATGATTTGTGGTAATGGTTCATTAAAAGTGGGATTTTTTCCCTTAAGTTGTAGTGTCTACTTGAACTGAATGTCATCCTGATTCATTGGATTTTTTATGCTGTTTATTAATTATTCAAGTCAATTCATTCATGTCATTGGGGCATCTCGGAAGTCCCTCCTAAAGATCTTGACATGAATAGATGAGACTCACAGCCTCCACAAATGAATCCAAGCATCTTTAGACTTGAAACTTCAGAAATACCGTGCTGGCTTTGAGAGCTAGCTGAATGTAATATTATTGTAACCTTTACTATCATGAATAAGCTTTTGGTTTTAGGTTTTCATGCCTTGTATTTGAATAAGACGGTATTCTAATATCTTGAGTAATGTTTCCTCTTTCAATTTTGGAGTAAATTTATTCATGTAGGAAACGTCGGAGATGGATGTGCCCTCTTTGAGGCTAAAGTCCTCTAAAACATCACCCCAAAATTTTGTAATCATGTAAATGTGCTCTTTCTCTAAAAAATTCACATGTTATATTTGGCACTCAAGTAGATATTTGTAGTGAGTGGTGTGCAATACTATGATGAGAACTTGCAATTCAACAGGTTATTTTGTTTTTGATAATTGACAAAATCTCCATTGGGTTAGTTAGCCCAACATCTACTGGTTCACAAGTTCAAAACTTGGGCCTTCCTTTATTTGTTGAATCATTAAGTCTGGGGGCTTGCTATATGAATAAGGTATAAATTAGAATTACAGTATATTTTTCAGGTCATTGATGCATACTCACACTTTGATTATCATAGCTGCAGTATCCTTATTCTGTTTAGAAGTCTGGTTTCTGTCAACCTTCTAAAAGATTTTTTGGTTGTGTTCTTCTGTTGGGGGCAAAGCTTTTCCAAGAGCATTATGGTTCGTCTGGGTTTTTAAATAAAAAAATTATACTAATATGAACAAGAGAGGCAATTGTGTGTGAGAAACAACTTTTTTGAAATTGGGACCACACATTCTTTAACTGAGTTACAGATACCTGAATACATAGAAATTTTTGACACAACATGCTCATAACACATAATAATATTTTCGAAAATGTTAGAAGAAGATTCCTCTGATGTACTGTCTCTAATCCTTCTTGGTGCTTTATAATAATATCTTTACCTTTTCATCAAAAGTAGGGGAGGGATAAGATGACGGCTTTTACAGGCTTAGTCTAATCAAATACTTCAGTGGACATAAGGGGCATATTTTTCTTCATAAATGCATCAATTTCCAAGGTGTCTTTGTGAATGCATCAGTTCCATAAATTTTGACATCGAAGTGGGTATAGTCATTTATACAAAAGGCTCTAAATAGCAGCACATTAAAAAAGAACATTGAATGTGACGCTTGATGTTTGCATCTTCTTGTTCTCCTTTATCTATTTCCTTGTTGATTCTGTTTGTCTTTTCACAAGTTTCCTTTGCTCCAAAAAAGAAGTATTCTTTTTTTCTCAAACGTTGTTCTTGCACCTAAGAAAGCTTGGACAAAATAAAACAAAAATGTTGTTAATGGCTCTCTTAAGGGGTTTAAACCCCGAATTCTCTGTGAAGCTTAAGCTTCACCTCGCTTGATTGCCGCTTTGGTGTACACATCAAGGTGCTAAAGCAGCTGCACCTTCACCTATGGGTTCTGTCTTTAAGGGCAGAACATCGTATATGTAGCTGACTTAATAGTATTTCCTTTCTTTCGTCTAAATATTATTGTTGTTCATATTTATGTATGCATTCTCTCGCATTACATTTTTAATTGTTGTTATCTCCATTGACTCCTACTCTAAGATATGGTGGTCATGCTTGCTAGCTCTTTTGTTCTGGCAGATATATAGTGAATATGATTCCATGGTCTTCTCACACAGGCGGGGCACTACCTTGCTGCCGCCATCAATTTTGTACATTAACCTAATAAATTAGTTTTTGTTCCTTTGTAGGTAAAAGCTATCATAAGCTATCATTTCTTAAGGTTCACTTCTGAAAATTGTGTATAGAAAGTTACCTTTTTTTTTTTTTTTACAAGGGTGTATACTGTGTAGAAGGTCACCTTAAAGGGACAAAAGGTAGAAACCTGCTGTATGAAAGAATACTTGACCTTTTCCGATGCATTTAACTCTTTGAATGGCTATATATGCATCCATATTTTTTCCCCTTGTCTTACCTTCCTTGATGATCCCTATTTTTTTCCTCTGTCTGTTGGTTATCAGCAGTTGTGAACAGTGAACTAGTGATTTCCTTCTTTTATCTGTAAGAGTAATTTTGAAACATTTGAAAATGGAAACCCAAGTGGTTGACCTAGAAACTTTACTATAGGTAGTTAATAGAGATGGACTAGATCTTTTCCGAATTTCATTTTCCAAATCTACTTGGTGTGTTGCTTGGATCCCATCCCTTGTCAAGCTGAAGTAGTTGAAATGAGGAACAAGGAGTCTTTATTTAAATAAATTCTATTATATGATGACCTTCACCCAATTATGCCCGGTAATAAATTAGGGGGTTTGTTCTTTGTCAAAATAAAATAAAATAGGGGGTTTTCTGTGACCTGTACTCTGCTTTTCCTATGTTTGTGGAGCATATGTATTTCTGACAAAATGTGAGAGGATAGATAGGGATAACCAAGGGTGTGACCTAGTGATCAATGAAGTTGTAGGAGAAACATGAAGTCTCAAGTTCAAATTCAAATGGAGACAAAAAGATCTAGGCGATTTCTTTGAATCTGCTGTAATCTTGGTGGACGGAGTTACCCGTTACCTGTGTTGATGGGATGTAGCAGGTACTCGGTGAAATAGTCGAGATTGGCACAAGTTCGCTTGGACACTATCATTGCAAAACAAGAAGAGGAGCATAAGAACTGAAATTTTTATAGTAGAATTCACGAAAAGGGGTACTTGTGTGTGGGAACATCTCTACTGAAAGACTCTTTCAATAGGATGGGTGCTGCCGTGCATGCCCATAGAAGTAATGAAGCAGAAAAATATATGATGTTAGATCATCTGTGTTCGAGTTTTGCTTCTAGAAAAGATGATAGGCTAAAAATGGATCTGTTTTATAATATACACCTAGGTGGTGGTACTGACATAAGGTTAGTACAATATTACACTAGACCTTCCAAAACTCTAGCAGCCATCTATACAACATGTTATTTCATGTTTATACACAACAAACAAGCGGAACAATAGAGTTATATATTCATCTGTATCTATTCTCCATTCCTGATTTCCTTCCTTATTTCTCGTATTCCTCTCTGTATGAGACGATAGATACACATTGGGGTGCTCTTCCATATCTTTCTCCTCATGTTGTTCATCCTTTAGCTTGCCAATGTCACTCCATCTGTTATAGTTAGCACCTATGATATGTAGAAAATGGTCAGGGCCAATAACTTTGTAGCAGAATTTATAAAAAAATAACTTTGCAGCAGAACTGCAATGCAAATGAGGTGATCCACATTTTTTCAGTGGGTCTTGCGCATGCAACACAGAGTGAGAATGGTGCATTTTCTTCTTTATCAATTGTCAAGTGCCGAACATAGTGCACCATAGAGATAGCGTGCACTCTGCTTTTCCTTTCTTTTTTCTTTTCTTTTCAAATAAACAAAAATAAATTCTAAAAGGCACATGAAAGAAGCAAGGGGACAGTTCACGGCTGGAAAACCTAAACACAAACTTTATAAAAAAAATTCTTCCATTTGATAATTGATACTTGAATTTCAACCTTTTGTTAGTACCTAGGAGATGAGATGGCTTGCCTAGCTGGATGACAGATAAAATAGGCCAGTTTTAACCTTAAGAATCACTAAGCGACTACAACCTAACTCGAGAGGATCATTGGTTTTCTTCTTAAAATAACTTTTTTCACTTGATATGTAGCCTACGTATAGAAATGCTGAACTCTTCGAAATCTGCAGTATCTCCTTAGTTTACTGAATCAAACCAATGGTTTCGCTTGAACTTTTACATTTGTAATCAAGATATATTTCTCACGCATAGTGTATACCTAATTAGGTGCTTTCTATGTGGTGTTCTCATATATTGGAGTACCCTGGAACAGCATAGCGGCTTTGTTGACATTTTATTACAATTGCCTAGCCCAGTTATTGGTATGTCTTAAGTTGCAAAAAAGAGTCAAATGCCTTTGCCTGCACTGCCATTTAACCCTTCCTTTTTTAACCAAATGCAGGACTGGAATTGGTAGAATAAGTGCTTGTGGAGGTGACGGTTTTGCTGGTGGAGGTGGTGGAAGAGTTTCTGTGGATATTTTTAGTAGACACGATGAACCAGAAATCTTTGTATATGGTAAGGCTAAGTTTATCTTGCATGTTTGATAGTTGAGCCTAGGGAGCCAAGCGTTGGAGAATTGACCTTCTCATGCTTTTGGATTTTATATTGCACATGGTCAATTAAACAACTATCTCTGCATAGCAACTATTCCCTTAGCAGGTTCATGCCTGATCTCTCGTCTGGATGAAAGATTTACTCTAGAAATACTTGTAAATAAGCCTCATCATGTGGGCTTCAGTATATAGTTAATTGTGGCCTTTGGATAGGTAAAATGCTTGATTTTCTATATCATTTGTTCAGCTGGTACTAAAGGCGATGCAACCTCTGTTTTCTGCCTGCAGGAGGAAGCAGTCGTGGTTGCGCAGAAAATGCTGGCGCAGCAGGAACTTTCTATGATAATGTCCCCCGCAGTCTTACTGTCAACAACCACAATAGATCAACTTCTACAGACACACTTCTGTTGGATCTTCCCCAGCCACTGCTGACGAATGTGTATATTCGCAACCATGCTAAGGCTGCTGTCCCCTTGCTGTGGAGTCGCGTTCAGGTTGATGGATCTTTCTTTGTGTTTTCAGTTCTTTCATGGAAGTAACTAGATGTGTACCTCAATTAAATGAACTTTTTTGACACTGAATCTATTGAGTGAAGCATCATAGAGAAATGAAATTTTCATTGAGCCTTAATAAGAAGTTTTTGTTGTTTCTATTATAAAAACAGAACACTTTTTCTCTTAATTTTCTAGGAATATAGTCCCATCCTTCTCTTTTTCTCTATAGTATTATGTACGCCAAGCTCTTGCCGTTAGTTGGTTTAGTGTTTAAGGCTCCACTTCGTGTTAAACAGATTAGGTGTCTTTAACTTGTTTTATTTGATTTTCTACAGACGGGTTTTAGATTGGAGAAAAGGGATTGTTCTGGTTTCCTTAATTTATTTGTACTGATGCTTTTAAGTTGTACAGATAACCTGATGCATTGTCAGATAAGTTTCGAAATTGAGTTATATTCCAAATTATGTAACTCATGGTATTTCTAGGTTGTGTGTCACAGGATGGGCAATGAAGCTGAAAACGTTTAAGTTCTGCTTGATGTCTAACTTCTTTTCATCTAAGATGAAGTTGATTTCCTTACATGTGAAAGGAATATGTTAAAGACAGCAAAGAAAAAATCCCAAGAGGAATGGGGGTCCAAGCGCTCTCAAAGAACAAAATGATACAAGAGACTCGAATTCTTTTTTGTTTTTTCCAGTAATACAGGTGTCTGTTAAAATTATCTTTGTAACACCCGTTTTAATTGAAGAATTAGTTAATCTGAAGCCTAATAATCAATTTACTTTTGTCCATCAAAAAACTAAACAAGTGAAGGTGTTTTTTTTTTAACCTTGAGGTGACCTCATGAATGCCTTAGGAAACTTTGCTAGCATATTGCATCATGGTGGTTCTCCATATGCCTTCTGTTTGCACCTCTGCCTTTGTTTTTCCGGTTATGAGCATTTTATCTCTCTCATATAGGTCCAAGGTCAAATTAGCCTGTTGTGTCAAGGAACACTGAGCTTTGGGCTGGCACGTTATGCGATGTCAGAGTTTGAATTATTGGCAGAAGAGCTTTTGATGAGTGATTCTGTAATTAAGGTAAGCGGTAGAATCTCGAAGTGCCCCCTCAAGCCATTTTTGTGGTTGTATCGAAGTGTGGATGGAATGTTCCAATTGTAAACTCTGATGCACATATATATTTCGTTTACAAGTCTTGGTATACTCTCAATTGTTATAATCTAACTTGTGCCTCTACTTGAATCAATTTCTAGCTGTTTTTATTTTGATGCATATACTTGTATTGACCACCGGAAACATCAACACATTCAATCATATTGTTGTATGATTATTTTATTGCAGAATGTGGACACTTGTTAGAATCAATGCATGTCTTCCCTAAACCTATACATGAAGGTTGAAATAACAGCTTAGCTAACTATTAGGCCTCCTCGCTGTAGTATTGTAATATACCCTAATGAGCATAAACGTTTCCTTAAGTCTTGCAATTTCTGATACTGTAATATAGAAGCGTGAAAATAATTTTAAATAAAGAGAGGCTCCAGGGGTAACTACAGCTGAATAGACTGAAACAGGCCTCGATACCAGCTTTCCACACTGCTGTATAAGGCTTTTTGTACTTAAAACTTAAAAGTTGCTCTCCTTTTACTATTGATGCCAAAAGCTATCAAGTATTTTACCAACTCTGTATTTTGTGCAATGTGCAGCACCAGTTTTAAAACTGTGGTCCAGCACCATTTTTCTTTATTGAAAAAATGATTTGCACGTCTATGAGCAAAAGCAGAGTTCATATATTTGCTTTCCTTGTTGATTATTTTTGGGGTCATAAGCAGCCAAATGACTTGTGATCCTCTGTATATTGTTTCTTATTTTATTAAAGATTAATGTTTCTATAGGGAAGAGTTCTTCATCAAAAATAATAATTTAAGGAAGAGTTCTTATAATTATTTATTGAGATCAAAGAGAAACTGGAACTTTATTCACTGATTATGTCTGGTCTAAATTGCTGCTTCTGTTCTCGTCATGTTATATGCTATTATACCAACTTCATCCAGCCTCAGTTTCGCTTTTATGGTTTTATGCTTACTTTTGGTTTCTGCCTTAGTTCTTCACTGTGCTTCTAGAAAACTAGAAGCATGATTCAGTTGCAGCTTTTGTACTCGTTGTCCCCAATGACGTGTCTTGTATTAATGTAGTTCTGAAGTTTTGCAGTGATGTTATCTGACTTGTTTTTTTCCCCAGGTTTTTGGAGCGCTACGAATGTCTGTCAAAATGTTTCTGATGTGGAATTCACAAATGATAATTGATGGTGGTGGTGATCAAAATGTTGAGACATCAATGGTTGAGGCTAGCAACCTAATTGTTCTTAAGGTGCTCTTTCTTTTCTGTTCTCTGTTTTTCTTTGTTGTCTTTGTGTGGTTGTTCGTTTGAGATGTCCTCTAAATGCCATCTTATGCAGGAGTCATCTCAAATTCGTTCGAATGCAAATCTTGGAGTTCATGGGCAAGGGTTGCTGAATTTGTCTGGACCAGGAGATGCAATTGAAGCTCAAAGACTAGTACTGTCTTTGTTTTACAGTGTCAACGTGAGCAGAAATCTTCTTCTGTGTTGTATTGTATTGTTTCTGTTCTTTGTAGGCGATGTGCAATAGATTTCTAACTGGTTCTGTACTTGCTTTCGCTTGACAAACTTTATTTTTCCTCGTTTCTTGATTTTTTTAATTTGCTTTGGTATCAGTATATTGATTTTCGCATTGCAGTTAGTAATTCCTTTTCCCTCGCCACCTTTCTGTGAATATCTAATGCATGATAATGTATGCCATAGTTGACACATCATATGCGTAACTGCTGTTAGTGTTCCACTTGTCTCACTTGCAAGGTGGTAACTGAGCACAGTCTTTGCTCAGGTTTTCACATGGTCCATGTTCTGCCTCGGCTCCTGAGACCCGAGGAGCTTGGTGAACCAGTTCCAGAACTTCATATGTAGTTTGAGTTGATCATTTTGTTCTTTATATTATACCCCCTTTTAATCTCTTCCCTACTTTTCTCTTACTGCATGTAGATTGGGCCAGGATCTGTTTTGCGTGGTCCTTCACGAAATGCGACAGCTGATGCTGTGTGAGTTGCTAACTACTCTTTGTTCCCTCTCCCTATTCTTTCTTACCTAAGAAGCTTCTTTGATTTGCTAATGGGATGTTTGGTGCTTGGTAGGAAACCAAAGTTGAACTGTGATAGTCCAGGTTGTCCTTTTGAATTGCTCCACCCCCCTGAAGACTGCAATGTGAACTCTTCATTGTCCTTTACTTTACAGGTGCCATTATTTGCCCAGTACTAAAACAAAAATCTGTATATGATATCTGCATTGATTGTACATTACACTTGTCCTACTCTAATACTTCCTTTATCTGCAGATCTGTCGAGTTGAAGATATCCTTGTTGAAGGCCTCATAGAAGGATCTGTAGTTCATTTCCACAGAGCAAGGACTATAGATGTGCAACCTTATGGAATTATTAGCACATCGGGAATGGGTCTGATCTTAATTTCCTTCAGTTTTGTATTTGATATGACCATCTTAAGTTTGTTTTATGTCATCCCCTTGTTTTTATTATCTATAGTCTTTCTTTAGGTAGGGTTTAGTGATTGCTCAGATCAAATGTTGCACTCTTCCATCTTTAGGTTATTCAATGCTTTGAGAGTTCAAATTCCTTTGCTAAAGGGAGGTGTCAACTTTATCTTATATAAAAACGCCCAAAGTTTAGATGCAATTTTCAATGATTTATTTGTCAAACAAATCAAACTACAACAATTTACTTAATCTATCTCTAAATTTAACATTAACCCCATACACAGGCTGCACTGGAGGAGTAGGCCAAGGAAAAGTTCTGAGCAATGGTCTTGGTAGTGGTGCTGGTCATGGTGGTGGAGGCGGATATGGATATTATAATGGAAGCTGCATTGGGGGTGGCATCACATATGGAGATCCCAATTTGCCATGTGAACTCGGCAGTGGAAGTGGAAATAGTAGCCTTGCTGGATCAACTTCTGGTGGTGGTGTTCTTGGTAAGTTTGAGTTTGTCTTCTTGACTATAGTCCCCAACTTCCACTTTCTTTTCTGTTGTAGTTTTCTCATAAATTTGATCATCTGATGTTTCTGTATATAATAAGTGACCAACCTGCAGATGGATGATATATTATAATGGGTAATTGAAACAAATTGCATAAACATCTATTGCTTTACTGATTTTGTATTAAAAGTGGAAAATCTTCATATGGCTTGAAGTCTCCTCCATATGCAGTAGAATCAGTATCATGGCATGCCGTGTGTGTTACTGCAAAACGGCAATGTATGCTTTATAATACAGAAATTTAAATGTTAAGCTGCAACAGTTTTGTTTTGTTTTTAGAATGGTAGCAGTTAGTCTATACAATTATACTCCAATGACACTATCTCCCTAGTAGATGTACTAGACTCAATTTTGGATCAGATAGCTGGATTTGATGAATTGTAAATATTGCTCAGTACTGCCTATGTACTGTTGTAGTAATTTACAAAGTTACATGTTTCAAAAGAACAGTCGCATTAGTAGGTGTTTGGCATGTGATATGAAATCGTGAGATAAAATCAACGTTTAGACATGCGATTTTATGCTGATTTCATCTCATGATTTCATATCATGAGATGAAATCCCATATTTTCCAAAAGTCATGATTGACCCACAAGTTTATATTTGGTAAAAACAACTCCACATATATATCTACTAACCATTTATTTCATATGTAAATAAAATTTATAATTCATATGATTACTTCTAAAACCATTTATATCTCTGATTATTCTCACTTACATGGAATATATTATCACTTCAAATCAATTTCTACTCTTATCATTTATATTCACCAAATTCATTATTTTTTATCAAATATATTTACCAATCAAATTGACCAACAAATGACTCAAACTAACAATGTTGGTTCGTTTTCTCAATCATATGAACGATAAATGCAAGTTCAACGTGAGTTGATCGTCCGTACTTTGTTGGAGGATTTTATAAAAGAGTAGGACACCAAAACTTATGTTTAATTTTATTTTTATTGAATCAATAAATACTGTATTTTTTAAGAATATGTTTGTGATAGTATATTATGCAGTTTTATACTTGTGCTTATTTGATAAGATTGTATAAAGAATTGAGACAATTTTAATAGTTTTACAACATAAAGAGTTTTTATGTTTATGAGAAAACATGCAACATATAAAATCCAAATCGCATGTCCAAACAAAACTTCAACTTCATCTCATGATTTCATATCGCATCGCCAAACGAGCCCTTAGTCTACATATCCATCCGGAATACTACATCAAAATATGTAGTCCCCCTTCAAATGTATTACGGCTTACAGCTTGAACAACTTTTATTGTTTCTATGAATAATCTAAACATCAAAAACATCTTCCATTTCAGCTATTGATTTCTGTTTACACCAAAAATCAAACAGAGCCAAACAATTCATTTGAAACCCCTGCAAGTTGCTTTACTTGTCTTCAAAGCATCTCCTATTCCTTTTTCTTTCCACACTGTCCATGAAATGCATGCAGGGATAATCTTCCATATTCCTTCCTTTTTGGCTGCATTGCCATCCTTGTTCCAGCTGTTTAGCAGTCCTTTTGAAATTCCCTGGCCTCACCCTTTTAGTCCTCGGATAAATGAAGATTTCCACAATTGGTTTGTCCACATACAATGTAAAATAAGATGGTTGACTGTCTCTGCCTGTTCCCCACATATTACCCATCTAGAACATAGATGAATACCTATCGAATTCAAATTCTCATGTGTCAATACTGCTACTTTAAGCAGAAGCCATGTAAAGCAGTCCAATGACGAATCTCCCATTCCCTTTTGTCCCCACATTGTAACAATGTCACCCCTAATCCCACTTCTTTTTGTCGCATCTATAGTGATTCTTAAATTTGATTGAGGTCAGACCCACTCTGCATTCAGCGTGTTTTGATCCAAAAATCAGATTTTATTGGATGAATTGATCACCTCATTACTTTAACTTTGAAGTAGATATATCTCATTCAAATTCCCCCACCCCCCACCCCCCACCCCCTCTGAGTGGTATACATAAATACAAAATCTGCCCAAGTATATGGTTCTTTACAAATAATACACAATTATATAATACTAAATACCAATACATACCTCATTGGTGCACCAAAATTTAACCAGTTACAGGAGATTAGCGGTCAGTCCAAAATCCTTTTCGCACTTCCCCAAGCTTCCCTCTTTCTTCTTAAGTACCACATATTAGCCAAAGGTTGTTTTGTCACATGCTTCTACATCTTCTAATCCTTCATCAGAAAACCCAGCTGAACATAACTGTAGTATGTGATGTCTGTATTCCAATCAGACTCGGTACCATCCATCATAATTGGCTAGCAACCAAAAGTGACTTGTAACAATTGGTCCACATCTTCCCTCGAGCGTTGTACATTTGACACTGCTAGTTACTCCTTTTTCTAATTAAGTAATAGTTACAGATGATTTGTGTGGTTGGCCTAACTAGTTTAGGATTGAGTCACTGTTGGGTGTTCCTTGATTGAAGATCTAGGGTTTTCGTGTTCTCCAACATGGCAATAATTATATAATATATCTGAATCTAATGCTATTTCTTCCATTGTGCTCTTCCTCTTTTTCTTCACATCTCCATTTAAGGTCCAAATACCATTTTTTATAAATAAAATATTTCCATTAATAAGCACAAGTTGGTGTTGAAAAGTAAGTACAAGATGTACTTGAAACAGTTGTCTTCCATCAAGTTTATCCAACAAACGATACAAAAATAATTTCTCCTTACCCGAAAGTACAAGTGAAATAAAAATGATCTCTTAGTGCTTTCTACATCACTCTCTCGTTCCATATACTCCTATAGAGACAAGGTGGTCCTGTTCCATGTTGCATTTCTTTCATTGCTGATTCTCTCCAATCTTGAACTTGTAATTGCTTCCTCCACTAAGGTCTAAGTACTTTCCTTTGATAAAATGATTGGTTGTTTCTTTGAAGTTTGATGAGGTAAGAGAGCGTGGATCAGGTGATCCATTGGATTGTTCCAAACCAATCATCTTGGACCTAGCAAATTTGCTTCCGATGGAAAGTTTGACTAAACAGATAAGAGAGCTTAAAAAAAGTTATAGATTGTTCTGCTAAGCTCACTTCGCTTCTTAAGCTCTGCTGATTATTTCAAACTAAAGCATTAGCGAACAAGTGTGTGTATTTTGTAAATGTGATACACTCTTTTTTTCAAATATGCCGGAGAAAAATATCACATTTGCAACAAATTTTCTACCTGTCAATTTCTGTGTGCTTTTACTTATTTAAAGCCAGTACCAAGTACAGGTTTTTGCTTGAATGCTTATGATTCGTCAAAGATATATCAGTTGTGGTGTGAATGTTATCCTGGTGCATTACACTTTGAATGAAGTCCAGTTACATGCTATTATCGACTATTTATGATGAATAACAATTATGGTTTTTAATGCTTTCTCGTAAGCCATCTATATTGTGTTAATTTGTTTTCTGTCTTTCTTATTTTTCTGTTGCCATCTGAATGCAGTGATAGGTTCATTGGAGCATCCCCTGATGTCTTTGTCGGTTAAAGGCAAAATTGTCTCTGATGGGGACAGCTTTGAAGAAAGCTTCGGGAAGAAAGGCTATCTAACTAGAGGTCAGTACATAGGGCCTGGAGGTGGATCCGGTGGAAGTATTCTATTATTTCTGAAATCACTGGATGTTGGTGAATCTGGCATCGTGTCAAGCATTGGAGGGACTAGCAGTTCCAGTGGTGGTGGTGGTGGAGGTGGTGGGCGGATACATTTTCACTGGTCAGAAATTTCTACTGGTGATGTGTATCAACCTATAGCGACTGTGAATGGAAGCATCTATACAAGGTTTGTGCTGATAAGAAACAACATATTGCTAATAATTTTATTTTCACAAGTCGCACTATTTTTAAGGTGATTGGCGATAAACGCGGTTCATTTGATAGGTTGTGGATAGCGTGTGTAGTCATCTTAGTGTATCTTTGTTTGGTCTAGTTGACGATAGAAATTGCTGGAGCAGACTGGGCCATTTTTTTTTGTGTGCTAGTGTACTGATAATACCATGTTTTAATGCATCAAAAGATGGGCAATCTTGTCTTCGTGAACAATTTACTTTGTGACAGTCGTATGTTACACTATCAATAGATGCAAATAGTTAGACCTGAAATATCCAAATATTAAGTCTTGTGCTTGCGTCTTTTTTTTTTTTTTTGGCTGCTACTCTGTTTGCTTTGCTATGTAGTTGACTTTCTTATCAAATTCTCTGCTTATAACTTGAAGATGTATGGTTTAACTCCAGATAGAGTTATAGCGACACTTTTTTATTGTTCTCTTTAAAGGTATGACATTACTGATTACATTGCTTATAATACTTTCTGAGCGCCGATGACGCATTCTAATGAATTATCTCTTAGTGATGTAAGTTTATTAGTTGCATCTATTAGTATTTGTCAAATGAGCTAATGGGTAGGATCTACTTCGGAACCTCAAGCGCAATTTTGCTGCTTCAAATATCCAAATATTAAGTCTTCAGTCTCTGATCCAGTTAAATAAGAGATAACACTAGGCTGCTAGAGAGTAGAGACTGTATTGTTTAATCTTTTTTTTTTGTTTGGAGAAACTGACTGGATTAGAAGTTAACCAAGTGTTGATACATTTGTTCCAGTTGGATACTATGAATGTATTTAAGATACTCATGACTGATATCTCTCATTTAATTAAAGGTAGTACTAAGAATTCCATTGTAATTGTAGCTTCTTTGTGTATCTCAAACATGTGTTGAAATTCTTAAAAATACTCTCCTTACGTTCATTTTTGAGTAAATTACCAAGTCTTCTCCAGTTGAATTGACCAATTGTTCCTCGAATAACAATATCTGAAATATACAGAGTATAAAAAGTGTTCATAAAGGTTATATCTTTTAGAAAACATCTTTTTATTTGGTTATATTTACATAGTGTAGGAGCATTTAGCAAGTAGTTAAAACAAATTATCTCATCCTTTTTTTGTTTGGGAAGTTTCTTAAATTATTGTAAATAACTTGCGCTGGAGGTGAGTGATACTCGAAGAGCTCAGAAGAGATCTTCAACGAGCCTTCGAATCAATTACTAATTCAGTACATTTGTTGACATCAATTTAACAATGGTTCCAGGAGTTTACGTTTGTTGTATTTCTGTCATGTGTGCTGTGTCCTCAGGGGTGGATCAGGTGGAGAGCAAGGTGGTATTGGTGGAAGTGGAACTTTGTCTGGAAAGCCGTGTCCAAGAGGGCTTTATGGGATTTTCTGTGCGGTAAGTGCCAAATGATATCTATAAGCTTTTCGTTGTTTAAGGTTCTACTTGAAGCAGCTTGAGAGAAGGTCAAAGAATAATTTCCTGGAGGGGGGTGGGGGGTTGTTTCTTTGGGGTTGTTTCTTTTTTCATAACATAGGCCTGTTGCCTTTTCCAACTGTTTTTCTCCTTCCCTGAATTCAGAAATGACTGGCTCGATGATTTTCTCCTGTTTTATTGGAATTCCTCTGTTGTGTCTATACAGGAATGCCCACTTGGTACTTTCAAGAATGTCACGGGATCTGATAGAGACCTTTGTATTTCATGTCCAAATGATGAACTCCCACATCGAGCTGTTTATATTTCTGTTCGAGGTATGAAAAATGATGAGATGTTTATAGCAAGCTGCTAAGGCTTTCACCATATAATAGAGGAAATAAAGAGGCCAGATATGAGTTACATTCCCCAAATATAGAGATGCTTTTTTCTTGGGGGTGGGGGGGTGGGGGTTTGTTTAACGAAAATAAGAAATGAATTTGTCAAGACACTTGTTGTTCAGTCTACTTTTAAATAAGTACTGCGCATTGTTTTTTCTCTTTCCTTATGAAAGTCTGCTAGTTGATCGGTATGTAACATACAAAACTTCTATATCAGTGAGATTTACTTGTACATCTGTGTATTTCCTGCATTGTTGACATATTTTTATGGTTATCCTGTTGCTTCAAAATTTGTGAAATTTTGTTCTCTACACAATTTCTCTGTTAATTTATGGTTGATTCATTTTAAACTGACTTTAAGGGGCTTTCCTTGTAATAGGTGGTGTTACGGAACGTCCTTGTCCTTACCGATGTGTTTCAGAGAGATACCATATGCCTCATTGTTATACAGCTCTTGAAGAACTAATCTACACATTTGGAGGGCCTTGGCTGTTTGTCTTTCTCCTTTTAGGTTTTCTCATTTTGTTAGCCTTAGTTCTTAGTGTAGCTCGGATGAAGTATGTTGGTGTCGACGAGTCACCTGGTCCTGCTCCCACACAACAGGGTTCTCAAATTGATCACTCATTTCCGTTTCTGGAGTCACTCAATGAGGTTTGTCTGATGTCTTGCTTGCTGACATACAACAATGCACTGTATTAGATTGTATACTTTTATTGCGGCTCAGGTGAAATTTGACATTTTCTTTCTTTCAGGTTTTGGAAACAAACAGGGTTGAGGAGTCACAAAGCCATGTCTATAGATTGTACTTTTTGGGTCCGAATACATTCAGTGAACCTTGGCATCTGTCTCATACTCCTCCCCAGCAAATAAAAGAAGTCGTGTAAGATGGTTTCTTTTTTCTTTGTTTAAAACGTCTTGCTTTGGCTGTTTCACATGTTTCATCGGAGTCTTTCTTCGGAAGGCGCTTTTCAAGTTTTCTCTTGCATTATTTACTTCAGAAGGAAAATGAGGGAAGAGGATATATACATTTCTTTCTGTCTCCATTTTCCCTTGGTTCTTCTTCATTTTTAATTTGTTTTTCCTAAAATCTGGCTTTTAATTTTATCTTCTTTAAAAGAATACATTACAAACTGGGAAATAGCTATTCAGTGGTATTGTATTTATCTGCCAGATATGAGGGTGCCTTCAACACCTTTGTGGATGAAATTAATACTATTGCTGCCTACCAATGGTGGGAAGGAGCAGTGCATAGCATTCTTTGTATCCTTGTGTATCCTCTTGCATGGTCATGGCAGCAATGGCGGCGTAGAATGAAGTTACAACGTCTTCGTGAATTTGTTCGGTCAGAATACGATCATGCTTGCTTACGTTCTTGTCGATCACGTGCTCTTTATGAGGGACTGAAGGTTAGATTATAGTGGACTTTGATCAAGTATCATTTACCATAATATTGTGTTTAAGCACGTTTAGAAATTAGAATGTGTGAAATTTTGCTTCTATTATTTGCTGTTCAAACTCCATTTTTTGTACTCTGGGCTTGTGTGTGATTGTTTTATGCAGGTAGCAGTCTCTTGGGTCTTTTCTAGTGGAACTTTATTTATTCATTGATAAAGTGGTATAATCATTTTGTTAAGTTTGAAACTACAGCATCTTTATTCTGTCAGGTCTTGAGAGGACACCTATATCCTGTTGAGCAGGAAAAACAGCACCTCTGTTGTGGCATAGCTCTAGCCTCTACGTATTGTTAGTAAAAGCCATACTGATGTGTGCCTTTTTACTTGTATTACTTCCATCTGTGTACTATAACTCGAAATTTGATTTCATCTGCTGCCTCTTCAGTTTTCCACCGTCTATGTCTTCCTAAAAATTAAAGACTTCCATCTTAATTTTGTTGTTCAGCCATATTCAACAGTTTCTAAAGGTTGACATATCATAAATGCTGCTTGGATTTGTCAGATGTTAAATTAAACTTTTTATTAATATATTAATGATGATTTTCCTTTACGGTTGCAAAAGGTTTTAAGTGTTATTTTCCCCTTTTTTTATCTGGTCTTCTGTGAAGAGTCCCAAAAGCAAATTTTACTGAAGCATATGGTTCGAGAAAGACTTCTCAACCTTATCTTATGGTCTCCATGATTGTAGGTTGCAGCAACACCTGATCTAATGCTGGCATATGTGGACTTTTTTCTTGGCGGTGATGAGAAGCGAAGCGATTTGCCTCCTAGTCTTCACCAGAGGTTTCCGATGTCTCTTCTATTTGGTGGTGATGGAAGTTATATGGCTCCACTCTCTTTGAATAATGATAACGTTATTACCAGTCTGATGAGTCAGGTTAGTCATCCGCTAAAAATTAAAAAGGAATTTAGAGACAGAAATATTTTCCGAACTTTGATCAATTTGTACTTAAGATTTGCATTTGTTTTCAGTCCATTCCTCCTACGACATGGTACCGTCTTGTGTCTGGTTTGAATGCTCAGTTGCGTTTAGTACGCCGGGGTTGCCTTAGTACAATGTTCCGCCCAGTGCTTAGATGGCTTGAGACTTTTGCCAATCCTGCTTTAAGGATCTACGGTATCCGTGTAGATCTGGCGTCGTTCCAAGCAACAACTGACAGGTATACTCAGTTTGGACTTCTGGTGTGTGTTATCGAAGAAGAAGCTGGACTACTGCCTTTTGAAGATCTTGATGAAGGTTCCAGAAGTGAACAACTATCATGGTATGGTGTGCACTTAGAGTTCCCTTCACATGGTCTATTTGGTTTCTCCTGCCTTTTGTCTCCACTCCCTCCATTTTGGCATTCCTCCTTACTCTCATACTTCCCATCGTTCCACTTGTATCTGCTCTTCTATACAAGTCATGAATACATATTAAATATGTAAGAATCGTATATGCATTGTTCGTATTGCTGGCAGTTTCTGTCATTTATTGTGAAATTTCTATATGGATATCTTGTGGTCACTGAAGGAGGAGTTGGAGGGTAATGGCAAAAGACGGCAGGGTTTTTAATCATCTGAAGTCCTAGATTAATTAGTTCATGTCTGCAAGTTAAAACGTTTTGTAATAACATCCAATGTCCCTCTGGAATTGGAGTCTTGCTAGAAAAGAAGAGCAATTCATAGCTATTGCATACCTTAACATTATCTGTGCCAGTATCTGACATTTTTGCCATTTGGACTAGACCCCAAATAGTCTCACCTATTAATGTGAGGGAACGTATCAATATTGATTTCACATCATTCCCTTTATTTGACTCCCTCACTGCAAGGGCCTAATAGATCTATTTGTTTCATTGTTAGCAGTGATAGCAGCATAGATGGGCAGAATCCTGCGGGCTATCTAAGAGATGAATCAATTTTAAGGGGGGTTGACAAAGGCACTGTAAAGCGGCACTTTTATGGTGGGATTTTAGACATTGACAGCTTAAAGATGCTCAAGGAGAAAAGAGATCTGTTTTATGTTCTCTCTTTTCTAATCCATAACACTAAACCAGTTGGTCATCAGGTCTGCCCTACTCTCTCTGCATCTCTTGGAGTATGGCCTTTAAGTTTCAATACTGAGGACATTTTTTTCATGTTGCAGGATCTTGTTGGTTTGGTCATTTCGATATTGCTTCTGGGCGATTTTAGTTTAGTGCTGCTTACTTTGCTCCAGCTGTATTCGATTTCCTTGGCAGATGTGTTTTTGGTTTTGTTTGTTTTACCTCTTGGGATGTTACTTCCATTTCCTGCTGGAATTAATGCTCTCTTCAGTCAGGGGCAAAGGCGTTCTGCTGGTCTTGCACGTGTATATGCTTTGTGGAACATTACATCCCTGATTAATGTTGTAAGTAACCTTTATTCTTGAAAAGAAAAGAGTACTTATGCCTGTTGCCTACTTGTTTTAGTTATCTATATGTTCCTTTCCGTACTTATATACCTTCCATTGGGCCCAGAAATGGTCAGATTCTTTAAATGGTCCTTATCTTCTGCCTTGCCTTTCCTCTTTACTTAATGTGTCATACTCTGGGATTGACTGATGGAGGGAAAGCTGCAATATCGCTGATGTTCGATATAAAATCATCCCTTGTATAGGACTTCACATTTCTCTTGTAATATACTTAATCTACTTCTGTTCTTTTCCTCTGTTAGGATTCTTTTCGCTGATAAAGTGTCAATTAGTTTGGAGTTATGATCTTTGTATACTTCTGAATGGGATCACTTCAAATTACTTCCTCTCTCAAATTTTGAATAACATATATCATTACCAGAATATTAGTTACATAATCTACAACCATAAAAAGGTTGTTTGATGAAGAACCATTCTGCTCTAACAGTGCACATTTTTTAGCACTCAGGCAATACCCTGTCCAAGTTAAAATACGTCTCTGTGTGTCAATTACTTGGGATGTGTATTAATCCACTGAGATGGTTGAGTTGCATCTCTGATTCTTTTGTCATGAGAAGTTCTGATCTTTTTTATTGGAAGGTTAGACCATTCAGGGGTCATATGATAGGGTGTACAAGAATAGAGTTGAATAGGGTGTTGTATTAGTAATGCTGATATTACTTCTTATGCGCTGTTTGTTTTTGTTTAAAAAAGCATGCATTACATAATTTCTAAAAAAAATTGTTTACAAAAATACCCTCCACAAATACAGTGGAAAGGATGTGAAAAAGGTTGAGGGGCACAATTGGATCTTTAACTATACTAATGCATCCATTGCACATGATTTGTCATGTATTAGTTTACATAGCATTATACCAAATAGAGTGTATTACGTAATGGTAGGTTGAAAAAGTGGACCAAACGACCCCTCACTGTCTAAACCCTTCGCTGGGGGTGTTTATATCTTTTAGTTAGGACTTAGGACTAGTATTTATTTGTTAGGATCTCTGTAAGTAGCTTCCTCCTATTTATTTATTTTTTTGCTTCTTTTTGAAGGTCTCTAGCATATCCTTAATGCTGAGGAATACAATATTACATTTTTATTTTTTAAAGTAATAACTTAAAGTTAGCCAACAGTTTTCGGGTTATGCCTACTTACACTGTATATCATCAATTTCATACCAGATCGTCGCATTTGTCTGTGGATATGTCCACTATATCACCCAGTCAAGCAGAAAGCTTCCTTACTTCCAGCCATGGAACATGTAAGCATTCTGAAGTTTGTCGAATGTTGTCTGAAATTTATTCAATTTCGTACTGTTGTGATACTTTTACATGGCGCTGTCCAACAATGCTGTTTATTCTTGCAGGGATGAAAGTGAGTGGTGGATATTTCCTTTTGCACTGGTTCTGTGTAAATGTATCCAATTGCAGCTCTTAAACTGGCATGTTGCTAATCTGGAGATTCAAGACAGGTCGTTGTACAGCAATGACTTTGAACTGTTTTGGCAATCATAATACTCATCTGAGCAGGAATATATTCCGCTAACACCCTATCTTTTTTCTGGGTTCCTTTTGATTTTTCTGCATCACCCACTTTTTGCCTTTTTATAGTCCATTTAGATAGTGAATTGTCACAGATGTAGAAAGGAATTGGGTAGAAAACAGAAGAAAGTTGAAAGAGTAGATAGAAATACTGAGAGAGGCATTCATTGTGTAACACCCCCCACCCCACTTTTGGTTGTGCAGTTGTGTTTCTTCACTGTAAATATCCAAGAGATCCCTCCCTCTTCTGGAAATTCTCATGTAATCTTTAAAGGGTGATGTTCATTACTTTATTTTATTCAATAAGATTAAGATGTGCTTTCCTAACTCTAAATTCTTTTTGCCTTTCTACCTGCACTCTTTATGTTTTTTCAAAATTTAGTCAGTCTTTTCTCTCTGTTTTCTATGTAACACTGAAGTACTTTTCTGAAAAATATTGTTTTGTGGGGTATGTATTACTCGATGTTCTTTGTGGATAAACCATTTAGCCCTCGAGTATATTTAACTTAATATTTATACCCTTTGTTTGTCTACATTAGAATAGTGGAAGGAGATTTATAATAACACTTCCCAATTGAGATGGGGTTACACAAGAGATTGACTCTTAGCTCATATCTTAGTGATGGATGAATTGAAAGGACATATTCGAGGGGAGGTACCATCTTTTACGCTAAGACTTTAAATCTGAAAATGGAGGTTTGGAGGCAGACCTTAGAGTCTAAATATTACATGTTGAGTATGATTGAGACACAATACATGAAGTACAAAGTTTAATGATGCATCACATGAGATGGATGTGGAAGTGAGGATCGATACGTAGGTCATCCCCATGATAAGAATCTTCAAGTATAATAGGTTAATAATTCAAGAAAACGAAGAGATGAACAAGTCATTTATTGTATAGAAGCAGATGAGATTGAATACTTTAATCTCAAACAAATTTTTACTTATTTAACACAAAATGAAAATCAGTTGAAAGCATGTGTCTCAAACACATACATAGCCGATGGACCAATGATGGATATGTGTCATTATGTAACGACAAGAACAATATGCTCTATTCAAACTTTATATTCATTAAAATAATACAATACAACAAGATACAATAGAATACAATATAATATTAATGCTTTTTGATAGCAATCGTGACCAACAACCATCAGCTCTCAACTTGCTGGTAAGGTAAGAGCTTCAAGCTTGATTTCATGTGACGCACCCTCCGCACAAGCACCACCCGACAAAGGGGGACGGAGAAAGCTACAGGCCCAAAACTTTCAACCCTTCTTCTAATTTACCTCAAAAAATATTGTAACTACATAATTGAACAACTCTCACAATCTTTCCTATTTTAAGAAGAAGAATAGAAAACTTACAAAATTCGTAGTTTAAAAGTGTGAGAAAACTCCTCTATTCATAGAGAAAAAAAATAGTAAGCATAAACACATTTTATCATATAAGTCACAATCTTTTAGAAAAATCACAACTTTTCAAAAATGTCATAGAACTATCGAAAAAGTCATAAATCTATAAAAAAAAGTTATAATCCTTCGAAAAAGTCACCATCAATTTGGAAAGTGTCAGCTTTTAATATAATAGAGTAAATAAATCAATAAATAAAAATAATATAAATATAAAATATATACAAAATTGGATGTTTAAATTGAAAATATTATAATAATTTAACATTTAAGTTAAACAGTTCATGCTTTTAAAATCGTATAATATATATACACAATACTAATATTACTAATCATTAACATAAAGTATTACTTTGGCTAAAATCCATTTATGCATCAAGAAAATCACAAATTGATTTTTAAAATCCCAATATTAATTATTTGTACTTTTATGAATTCCTTTTCAGGAAAAACAAAATAATCTTAAATAATACTTTAATTAGTGCAACCAAGTATTAAAGTTAAATATCATTTCCCCAAAATCCTAATAATCAATTTAGGCCGATCAAGATTGAACTCACACGGCACCGCCAGCCCGCCGCCATCTCCAGCCGTAATTGAGATCGGAAAAAGTAAAGAGAGAAGGAGAGTAAGGTGAGAGATATCAACGGCTGTAAGTTGGGATCGCAAAACAAGCTCAGAGGACAACTTATTATTAATACTGAAATCTTGCGAGCTCAAAGGAGTTTTTCGATGTCGCAGAAATTCTCTGCCACACTCAGAATTGGGGATTTGAATGATTACATAGCTCCCGCACAGGGCTGTGTAGTTTCCCTCAAAAGTAATTCTAATAGAATCAACAAATCCGAGGTACACTTTTTTATTTTTTGGAGATTAGGGTTTTCTTTTTCATGGAAGGTTTTGACATATTTCCTTTGATGAATCAGCATGAAGTAATGTAATTTCGTATTTTTGAGATTTTTGGGGTAGGGTAAAAAAATGCATTTGAGCTCTTAGACATGGATTTGTTCTTGTTAATTCAAATTTAGACTTGTAGGATATGGGGGTAAAGAGGAACCTTTATGGTTAAATAATGAATTTTGCGCAAGGGTGAGAGTGAAAATTGACTTGTATCTCTTTGGACTGCAATTGGTTTGTTGTGGTTGAAGAACTAGTGCTCTTAACTAATGTTATTAATGCTTTTTTTGGCGGATGACCAGAATGTGGGAAAAGCTGGAGCTTTGAGCAAACCAGTACAAACAGAACCCGTCAAAATTTCGCTCAAAGATTGCTTGGCGTGCAGGTATTATCTCTTTTCTCTTTCTAGGATATAGCATTCTAGGCAACCAATAATTATCTGGACAAAGGAGTGTAAACCAATAATTAATCTAATGCAGTTAAAATCATGTCAATCAAGTCCAAAGTCTACTATAAGTATTGGATTTAGAATAAAAGATGTACTCTTTAGGTTTTTAGTGGCCAGTTTGCTGATAATTTCTTAATTAATTAATTTCAACCACATCGTTTTCTTAACAACTAAGATATCATCGTATCAATTATATATATATTAACTAGTGTTGTGCTACTTAAGTCTGTGAAAACACGTTAGCCTTAGCACCTTGATGCTACACTAAAGAGCTATGTGAGATAAAGTGCACAACTTGGCGTCACCAAGCTTCGGGCTTAAGCGCGCTTTAAGTGACCCTTTAACTACACTGGCCCTGGCTAGAAATCGACTGACGATTCAAATAACCTGAATCTTTTAATTGTTTTGGTTATAAGGAATTGGGTGCAATGTTGGTATATTAAAACTCCTGCTCTGGTCCTTGTTTGCTGTGAGTTCAGCTCCTATAAGTTACTCATAAAAATGTTACTTGGTAGGTTATTAATTTTATTTAGTTTTACTTTGTATTTGAATTTTGTTTCTTGGGAAATTAAAAACAAATGTCTTCCTCTGTATGTATGATTTAACAACGGTGAACAACTGAGCTTGTTCCTTGATTGCAGTGGGTGCATTACATCAGCAGAAACAGTCATGCTTGAGAAGCAGAGCTTAGATGAGTTCCTTTCCAATTTGGAAAAGGGAAGGACGGTTATTGTCTCTCTCTCCCCCCAGTCTAGGGCCGCTCTCGCTGTTCATTATGGACTTTCTTCACTTCAGGTTGGTTTTGGTGCGGGTATTTTCATATTTGTAGTTTACTGTCTGCAGTACATCTTCTCACCTGATATGACCGATATAAATATTACTTCCATCTTTTTGCTCTTTGTCAGGTTTTCAGGAAGCTCACAACACTTTTTAAGTCTCTGGATGTGAATGCTATATTTGATACCAGCTGCAGTAGAGACTTGACCCTAATAGAATCTTGTAACGAGTTCATGGAGCGATATAAACAATCCCAATGTACTAGTAGTGGTGAGTCAAAGCCACCTTTACCTATGCTTTCTTCCGCATGTCCAGGTAATGGCTTCATTTGCTTTGGTATTTTTCTTAATTTCTTACTTGGTGTTCTATGATATGTTCTAACTCTACTGTTGTTGGTGTTGAAATTGTAGGTTGGATATGTTATGCTGAGAAGACTCTTGGTTCTTACATTCTTCCATACATTTCTTCAGTCAAGAGCCCCCAACAAACTATTGGTGCAGTCGTCAAGAATTTTTTATGCTCAAAGCTAAGTGTAAGGTAGCTTATTGCCATCTCATCTTTTTAGCATTATGCATTACCTGTAAACTGTAATCTTCCATTTCTTTTGTTGTTGGACTGTCCCAAGCATATTATGCATAAGTCATTTTATTGCAAATATGCGCTAAGCAATTATGTTTTTTTTCTGTTGTGCTTCCCCATCCATTTTATGCATCCTGCTAGAAATAAAAAATTACAGAGCAAATTCATGCTGGCCTTTTGATATTTCAGCATATGTTGCATTTTCGTTGGTGGAAAGTTGAAAGGTTTTATAATGTTCCTAAAATTAAGCTGTTAGTTTTTGGAGCTGGTCACAGTCGATTGGTGCTTGATAGAGCTTTTTTATACAGACCAGAGGATATATACCATGTGACTGTAATGCCATGTTATGACAAGAAGCTCGAGGCTGCTCGTGAGGATTTTGTGTTTCAAGTAGATACAGATAGTGAAAAAATTATGGAGGTTGATTCAGTTTTGACAACAGGAGAGGTTTTGGATTTGATACAGGTAAGAGAGTTCCCTGCTTCTCAGTCCCATTCCCGCAGAGCAATAATGTGAGATAGCTTGCATTTGGAATATTTGCAATTTTTCTCCTTTTCTATCTGTTGTTCACTTATAGTCAATCTCTCTCCTCGTTGATGTAGTTAAAAGCAGTTGATTTTCAATCCTTGGAAGAGTCCCCCCTAGATAAATTGTAAGCACCTTTATACACCTTGCATTTATATTCTCATTTCTTGATGTAAATCTTACTTTTGATTGCTTATATGTACTCTAAAGGTTCACAAATATTGATGAGGAGGGCCATCTTTATGGGGTTCATGGAAGCTCTGGAGGATATGCAGAGACCATTTATCGTCATGTTGCGAAAGTGCTTTTAGGTCAAGAAGTTAAAGGCCCTTTAGCATTCAAGACTATAAGGAACTCTGATTTCCAAGAAGTGAGCCTAGAAGTAAGTTTTGCTTCAGCATTCTCCTAGAAGCATGACTTTATAGAATGTAGTTAACATGCCCCTATAATGTTCTATTAATCCAAGTACCTCTAGGCTGACACTGATATCTTCTTGTGCGTAGACAATTGTATCTATAAAGTAAGGGTTTCGATCTGTTAACAAGGGTATGATTTGGTGTTTGGTCATTTGTGGAGCTGCTAATTTGATGGCTTATGTCAAAGTTTATTGTACTTGGTGGTGGATGGTGTAGCCCAATCAAGTCCTAAATAGGCTATCACTTGAAAATGCAAATATAATTGGATGAGAGTCCAAGTCGAATCCCACAAGGAGTAAATATGAGGTGTTCGATTGATTACTTGTAGTTAGAAAAATGTTCAATTGCACTTCCAACATTTGTTTGGGCTTTGAATTTAACTAAAAATAGCAATATAATTGAAAGCAAACAAATGACTAACAAGAGTGTAAATCAAGTGATAAAAGCTACTAGCGTTATAGCCCCTAGTTGATTTGCTTAAGCTAATGGGAAATACTTATCTTGTCTAATTGCTTGACTTATTGATTATGATTCAATTATAATTTATCTGTTAAAATCTCATAATAGTGATGGACCTACCCAATTAAGTCCACCAGAACCTGATGGAATGCTTAAAGCTCTAATTGTTGAACACCCAAAGTAGAGTCCAGCTATTCCTAATTTGATTCTGTTAACTGAGTTGTATAATCCCTTATAAAACCCAATTCCTTGCTAATTAATTCTTACCTAGTTCTAGTTCCACCTTCCCAAGTTAGAACTAAGATAATTAGGTCTTAATCTTGTGTTGAACACCACTAAGTTGCCTAGTAAGGCATGGAATCAATTAGATATCATAACTCAAGCAACTAATGACGAACATTTAATAACCCATTAACTTGCAAAACATTTGGGTCGACGATCATAGCTGAGACTGTAGCGACTCATGCTAGAAGTGAATGAAAAGGCAACTAACAGACAATGAATGAGTCAAACTTGGGTTGGAATCTTCAAATGGTGCTCGAGTCCTTGCTAAAAGAAGTAGAAAAACCCCTCTTGAAAAATAAAAATAAAACAATGGTCCAAAACTGAAAGTGAAAATGGTGTTTTGGAGTTCAGAATTTGCATGGCCAGATGCTGATTTTCAAATAAAGTGAAAAGATTTCCTGAAAAATGAATAATTCTTATGGCCAAACGGGTCCTAAGTTTTATAGTAATTAGCACAAAAGAGTAGTAGGCCATTGACAACTACTGACAAGATGTCTATTGCATTGAACACAGGTGAATGATAAATCTGTCCTGAAATTTGCGTTATGTTATGGTTTCCGGAACCTGCAGAATGTTGTTAGGAAATTGAAAATGGGGAAGTGTGACTACCATTTCTTGGAGATCATGGCATGCCCTTCAGGTTGACATACTGGATCTTTCTATTTGTGAATAATAGCCCCGAGCCTTCTTGCATCAATTAACAGTTTGTTCGTCTTTAATTTCCTCCCTCATGATTATAGGATGCTTAAATGGCGCTGGACAAATAAAGCCACAACCTGGGCAGTCGGGTAAAGAGTTGATTCAGCTGTTGGAGACGGCTTATGTAGAAAATGTAAGTCACATGTTTGATAGAGTTTGTCATAATATAACCATCTTGGACTCTAGGAATTTCCTCTCCAGCTTGAAGGCTTTGCGTATAATTTGTGGCATGTCAGGAAATGTACAATGTGCAACTTGGATTTCAGAGCTTGGGAGATTCATCTCTGACTACCGTAGTAGTCAAAGATGAACATGTTGAAATGGAAGTTCACTTTTGTACTGATTTGTATGAGTGTCCCCCAACTGGGGCTTTTATCTGTCATAAAGACCTGCTTGTTTTGGTTTCTAGTTTCCCCCTGCATTACGAGATGATGAAGTTTATGAACATTGAAGCAGATTCAAATGAATGAAAATGGTTTACTCTTTAGAAGTTGCAAAGCCATGATTGACGTGGGAACTCTTTGTTTTCCTTGCACTTAAACTTTCTGATGTTATGAAACTGAATTGCCTCTGAATTCTCTTTGTTAATGTTTCAGGTTGTGGTTGCTGATCCTTTCAAAAATCCCATCGTAAAGGGCCTATACAGTGAGTGGCTTGAACAGCCTGGTTCAGAGAAAGCTAGGAGGTACCTACATACTGAATATCATCCTGTAGTAAAAAGTATCACTTCACAGTTGCAGAATTGGTGAGAAATACAAAATGTCATCTTTTAACTTATTGGCTCAGTTCCAACTGTTCCCTTCTGGTGTTTTTCTGCAAGAGCTTCCCAAGCGGGTTTTGATACTACACTGAATTGTTCACAATCTATGTTAATGAGTCCATGCACCACAATTGTAGGTGTCCAATTTTGGCAATGAGAGTGTTCACCAGAGTGTAAATATTTTGTCTTGCAAATTATACAGTAGTGTAGGGTGCAAAACATTGTTCCCCATCTGGATTGTAGTAATGCTGTACACGTTTCATATCCCACAACCCCTGATCTTTGTTTATTTGGTCTCTTAGGGGTCGTTTTGTACAAAGATCAATAATGCAGGGATTCGTAATGCATGGATTAGTAGTGCAGAGATTATTTTTATCAAGTGTTTGGTTCATCGTTTTGTACCTCATCTTGTGTTTGGATAAAAACTTAATAAAAATTTTCTTTCCAATTGTACCCTGGATTATTATGCATTTGGGTTAAAGTAAATAATTGGCGGACAATATTATTTTTTTATGGCCTTCAAACTAGCTATTAAAAGAACAATTTTGTTGTCATGTTTGCCTTCTTTTTTTACTTAAATTATTTGAGAATAAATAATTGTATCTTAGTAAATTGATTACTTACAAAATGTCAATTTTCCATTTTAAAGAAAGATTACTATCAACTTTTAAAATTGAAAAGACGGTAAACAATAGTAAAATTAAATAAATCATGTACATTTACATATAAAATTGCAAGTTGTAATTTTAATATGTACTCAATTTTATAAATTGTTCAAAATACAAATAATTGAAAAATCGCACAAACACACACATATATATATATATATTGTAACAAACAATTCTCTCTAAATAATTTGTAAGCTTGTATATTTAAATAAATTTACTAGCACAACCATAAAACATAAAACCAAGAAAATAAACAAAATAATTAAACTGTTTTGAGGGATATTTTTGTCCTTAACATACTTATCCCATGGTATTATATAGCATATATTACTAATACCTTCAAATGGAAGATATTAGTAATACATCATATAATATACCATGTAGGAAGATCAGTTATACATAGACAATTTCCACCAAACATAGTACTAAGCCATACATAATATATGAACTATCTATTTTAATGCAGCCTACCAAACGACCCCTTAGTTTGTTATTCGTTAGAAGAGTGACAAGTTTCTTTTATGCCTTTCCTTGCTCTAACATGGAATGTGGATTTAACTCAACTATTTGCATCTCCAATACTGGTAAAAATAGCTCTTGTTCATTGCTAATAATATTACTAAAATATGCTAAAACTCGATAGACTATTAGATTGTCAGTGTTTTTTTTAAAAAGAATCGACGCATTTCCATTAGTGATTTCATTTATTATTTTTTCACGTAAAATGCATAGAAACTATACAAATCTTTTTCTAAAATTAAAAATTAAAAAAATGGACATTTGTCCGCAATTGTATTCTTTTTCATGAAATTTAAATGTTATATTAACAATTAAATTGATAGGTTTAAATGGAATTGAGACGGAGTGTCAAAATGAAAATTGGGAGAAGAGAGGTTTTGGATTCAAATGATATTTGTGAATAAAGAAGTTTGGAAATTAGATAGCAATGGTTCGAAATCGTTTGTACAGATTCGAGTAACCCTTGATTTTGTGTATAATAATGTGGATACATTATTTATACATGATTATATAGAACAGACATCATTTATAAAATGTGTGTATAATGCATATAAGGTTGTATATGTGTTGCATAATGAGTGTATGTGCTATATATATATATATATATATATTACGTGGTTATAGATCATATCATATTAATTAAGAGAATGGATAATGAAAAAATAAAGATTATAGGGCTACGCAAGGTGTGGACTGTTTATTTGAATTATAAATTGCATAAGAATCCCATTTTGTATCCCTTTGGACACCAACAGAACAGCAGATAAAAGAAAAAAAACAAGAACTCTTCAAGAAAGGAAGATACTGCTTACATACAACAATAGACGACTTGTAACGCAACAATAGCAAAACATACTGGCTAAAATATAATGTACAACATCAAATGTTTCCAGGTTCTGTGTCATTCTGCATATCCAATTCCTTCACTTCAACAACAGGGTTGTCATGGTTTAAATGTGGAGCAGCCAATAAAACCTTCTGTCTCTTATCAGCAGTTACAGCATTTGGAGACGTCGTGCTCTCTCCATCAGGCAGAGATAATGACAATGCATCCATTGTGCCCCCCATTTTGGAGAAAGAAGCACTTGCCTTCTCAGTTTCTGGCAAACTGGGAGGGGTACCTTTTTGTGATCCGTCAGCTTCAGAGTATGGTGCATTGCCCAAAGTTGATAATGGGGAACCATCTGGTTCAGAGCTTTTACTCATCCCATCTTTTCCTCCACCTACAACACAGTTAAGAATCAGCTTGGAAAGGACACAAAAATGCATACACTACTAATGTTGACAAAAATAATGAAACTAGTTGATCACCTATATTGGAAGCTGAGGCAGGAGATGCATTTGCACTTGAAGGCAACATGCTTCCACTTCCTTTTTTTATCCTTGACTGCAAGGAAAGCAGCATTCAATTTCATCAGTAGTAGAGAAATGATCATATCTACATTGTCTTTTTTTTTCCCTTTTAACCTTCTTCTACATGCTCTTAATAGCCAAACAAAAAGCATCCTGAACTAGTATGATAGGCTAAAAGAAAAAAAAGAATTATGTTGCATGGACTCAATAAGGAAGGATGTAATACCTTTGAGTTCTCTTCACAATACTTAATAGAAGCTGAAACACTTGTGCAGTGGCCATGCAGAAGTGTGTAGGCCCACAAAATTAGCTTTCGTGAAGTGTTCATATCAAGTATGTCAACCGCGTCTATCCCAGGTTGGATATATGTTTCTGTAGCAAATTGAGATGGCACCATATAAAGGTTTATACCTGATGGGAGCAATGCACAATATGTGTCCTTGTAGAAATTATAGCAAGACCTAAGCAACATAGAAGCAGTTTCTAGATCTTCATCTGCAGCTCTCTTTACTATTACATTTTTTATTTTAGACAATGACGGGTTCCACTTCCTCTCAAGATCCTTCACATGATTCGTGTCTTCAAAAGATGAACACCATAATTCATCCAGTTGGAGATCAACACAAAGCAGTTGTGAGTTCTCTAATCCATTAACTGGTGAATTTGGACCTTGGACTTCACTGGAGAGTCTTGAATGCAAAGGCGTTATTAAAGCCATGCTAATTACAAGTGATCGACACCAAGCAGCAGAAACATGCTTATGAACTTTTGCGCAGTTACTACTCGACAGCTTTGGGTTCTTCAAACGCTTGCGTATCTTCTCATTTATTCCTTCAAGTGTTTCAACTTTGATATTTTGCTCTAAGGACTGGATATATCGATAAAGATATCTGCAAGGAATGTCAGAATGGTTTGCATAAGCAAACTGCTTTAACTGTAATCAGGCAGTGAACTTCATAGCTTAAACGGATTCAAAACTGTATTCCACAATGCTCATTTTGTTTAAAGCCCAATCCAACAGTTGGGACTCAGATGAATAAACAATAGATACTTCTGGGATATACTGGAAAATTCATACATTCTCAAAAATGAAAAATATATGAAGTAATCTGAGGACAATATCTTCATGGTTCATGTACTTGTATGAGAATATTGAGCAACCAGCCGACAACGCATATATAAGTGCTAATCCTATTCAGATTGTTATCAAATAACACCTATTTCTTGCAGTTCCTATATGTACACCAACACATTTATAGTTACAAAATAATACAATTTTGTTTTGCTAATCCAAATATAAGGGGCATGACGATAAATATCCAAAACAAATACTTCTATCTAGTGTGTCTTTACATCAAAACACAAATAAAATAAAATATCTCATTTACCATAGTAGAAAGAAATTATCTTGGCAAGGGTGTGGCCAAGTGGTCAATGAAGTGGTTGAGAACCATGAGGTCTCATGTTCAATTCTCAGCGGAGGCAAAAAACACTAGGTGATTCTTCCCATCTGTCCTAGCATTGGTGGACAGAGTTACCTGATACCTATTGCTGGTGGGAAGGTGGGGAGTATCCCATGGAATCAGTCGAGGTGCGCGAAAGCTGGCCCGAACACCACGGCCATCAAAAAAGAAAAGAATTTATCCTGAACATAGTTCTTATATAAAAGAGCAATTAATTCCTTTCCTTATATCATTGTTATTTATCTCCGCTTGTAACTGGTGTCGATCAATATTGAGACTACAGAGGAGGTAGGGAAGAACTCCTTTTCTAGTTACAATAGAGAGAGAAAACAAGTTGTTTTTTCAATTGCAATGTGAGCGAAGTTGAAGACCACAGTAAAATATCAACTTGGTACAGCATACATAAAGTTGGGATCACTTCAAAAAGACTTACCCAAATAAACAGCTCTCTGTCAACTCGGAGCTCTTTATTTCTGGCAAGCAACAAATATCGGACCACATGGTGACCTGTTCCATGAACAGAGAGAACATTTTCTCCAGATGATGCTCACTTGAGTTGCTAGCAGCACAAGATTTACTGTCAGTCTGATGTATAGATGAAATTAATGCCTTTAAGTATCGTCCAAGGGCAACTGGTATGAGATCTTCAAGACACGAGGAGAACTGGATGAAATATATATATGTATGTTAGACAAGGGAGTTTTGATTAAATAAAAATGGAGATAAACCAAATTTATAAGAGTGGGATGAGTTGATTAAATGTAGTACGGGCAGAGCTTTAGGCTTCATGTTGGGATCCAATAGAACAGGCAACAACGAGAGAATTGAAGAATTGAGGGTCTAATTTGAATATCATAACAATATGAAGTTGAAACTGATGATATGTAACATAGAATAAATGTTCTTTCAAACACTTTTCATGTTTTTCCTGCATTATGTTAATGGCATTATAAATGGTAAGACAACTTCTTTTGATAAAGAGAAATGGTAAGACAACGCTCTTTGCAATAAACTGTAATTCCAACTTGTAGAGCTCTAAGATATGGCATGAGAAATGCTTTTCCTATAAATAATAAACTGCGCATTTTTGTCACAAAGTTTAGACATAAGAAATGCTTTCTTATTCTTATAAATAAATAAAGCAGTGAATTTTCAAAATCACCCTCAAAGAGGCTTATTAATAAATGCAACCTCAGAAGGGTCGATGCAATAAGGAGAAGTGTACAAAGAAGAATATGTTATTTTCATTAGGATAATCATTGATGCTGCTAGTCATTGTGAACAATGTATGCAGCCAATTCATATGGAAGTACGTACCCTCTTATCTGTCCTGAGACAGAAATAAGCCCGATCAAGGGTGCAAATGTCTCCCGTCTCCTCCAGCAGTTTTAAATAGAATAATATGTACTTGCGGATGCAAGTAATGAACTTCCGAGAACTTTCTGCCAAGTTAACTTCTAGGGCTCTCTTGTTCCCTGAGCAACCTTGGGTTCTGCGCCTGTAATATAAGGAAAAAAATGATCAGCTAATGAGGCAAGAAATATGGCTCCAATACCTGACCAAGTAATGGACCTGAAAAGAGAATTATCTAGGAACCTGATTATAATTGACTTTGCCCCTCCTTGTTACCAAGTTCACCAGGTGAAAGAAATAAAATCATGCTGTCACTGTATCATTTTATGGCTACAACAACCTAAAAACCTCGCATTTCCCTTACAAACATAGGCATTCATGAATCGAACTTCAGTTCCTGTCAGTCTTCTTATGGACTTTCACATTTCCCTAAGTTGTGATAGTGGCATATCTTTCTCTCCTACTTGTGAGTGATGTAACCTAATTTTGGGAGTCGCAAAAAAACTAGATTCTGCGAATTCTTACTCACCAAGCCCCACATTTTACAAACATACATTTAAAGGGTCAAATAAATTGACTCAGTTTCAGCAAGAAAATCAACACATACAAACTCTAACACCATACATAACTGAAAGTCTCAAGCCTAGTGTACGACGATATGAAGTGTGACCGCAGTCAATTAAATTGGAAGAGGTCTTACAAAATGGTTCTCGTTTGAAAATCTTACTAGGATGTAGTGGCATAGGCAATTTTTTCCCATTATTGGATACTTACAAAAGATCACATAATGAAACAATATTTTAGTGGCTGGGTAATTGGGATGTTCGGATGAGAAAATATTTCTTGAACACATCTTTGGAGGAAGCATTCTCAGAGTGAGCAGGTTGAGCATGTGAAGTATCCGTTGTCTTCAAGTGTCAAACATAGAAGATTTCCCTAAGATTTTCCACTTTCCGTGTATAAATAGTCACGGGAAGACTAGTAAATCATGCTCCTTGATGGAGGTTGTTTCAAATAGGTTGTACAGGTCCGAGAAGAAAGGAGACCCATTTACCTACTTCATATGGAACTGTTCCACCAAGTAGAGGATTTAGCGGTAGTTACCTAGATGTTAAGGACAGCAAAGCCTGTCACAAACCTTGACAGCCATCAAGAGAATAATGATAACCACTTGAATCTCCAGAAGAAATGGAGAGACATTGCAGGATAGAAAGCCCAATTTTACATTTTCAGACCAACCAGGATAAGAAGAAGATGGCGGGAAAAGAAGTCAAAGCACCAATTCAAACAATTTGTATTATCCGTGTTACTAAACACCATATGACATTAATTTGTAATTCAAGGTTGTCCAAAAATGGGGCAAGCCCATTGAGCCTTATCATGGACCTTGAATTGAAAATGTACTATTTAAACAAGTTTATCACCGCGTGTGAAACCTAAAAGTAAAACTTCAAACAAGAGCATGAGTTCAGGAGAAGTCCAGTAACATGGTGTGCAGGCTACTACAATCGCTTTATGACTTGAGGCAGTCCCTTCGAGTGTGGTTCGACAAATTTAACACGGTTATCCGAGAAATAGGTACAACTCATGGTGAAGCTAATTATGCGGTTGTTTATCGTCCTCTGCTCCACATTTGTGCATGTATTTAATTTGATGGTCTACGTTGATGATATAGATATCACAGGTGATGAAGATGAAACCACCCAAGTTAAAGCATCAGCTTTTTTTGGTAATTTTAAACCACGAACCTTGGTCGGTTCAGGTACTACTTATTATTGAGGTTGCTCAATCCAAATCAGCCATTTTCATTATCAGAGGAAGTATGCCTTTTAAATTCTTACAGAGACAGGCATGACAAACTGTAGGTTCATTGATACTCCGTGGATCCGAAGATTAACTTTCTACCTGTTAAGAAGTCCCACATCGGAAAATGTTAGGGAAATTGGTCTCCTTAGATGGACTTGGGACAATTCTCCCCTCATGAGCTAGCTTTTAAGGTTGAGTTACACTACCAAATTAAGGATACCCTATTAATGATCTTGGAAGGTATTGGAGATTGATATGCAAGTTAAATTACCACACCATGACTCGCCTTGAAATTGTTTTCCTAATAAATGCTGTAAGTGAATACTTGGATTTCCCTTGTGATAGTTATTGGAATGCATTTATTTGTATCCTTCGATACATAAAATATATTCCAGGAAAAGAGAGTACTTCATAAATATCGAGGACATGGGCATATTGATGGATATACAAATGCAAATTGAGCAGACATACGATCTATCTATGGAAATAGCATTATGGTTGGGGGCATCTAGTTTCATGGAAAAGTAAGATACAAAATGTAACTGCAAGATCAAGTGAAGAAGCAGAATATCATGCTACACAGTGGCCACATGTGAACTCATTGAATCAAGTAACTGCAAAGAGAACAGTAATTTGGAGAGAATGGCCAAATTGAACTTGTGTGTGATAATCAGGTTGCACTTTTTTTTTAATGACAAGAGAAACCCGCAGCCACTACCTTTTGGGTGCGCACAAGGTAAAACTCCCGCTCCTATGCAATAGCTCGCAAACCACATAGGAGAGGTAACCCACACTAGGAGAGCCCGATGCGACGAGCTCGACCCAGAAGGCAAACCCCTTGCTTTCGCTCACAAGGGGTTTCAAACTTGAGACCTCCAACATGAGAGTCCCAAGCCCAAACCACTGGGCCACCCTGAAGGGTATAATCAGGTTGCGCTTTACATTGGATCAAATCCAGTGTTTCATGATAAGACAAAGCACATAAAAATTGTGTTGTCACTCGTTAGTCATCCAATAGTTACAACATTAGTTATGTCTTTTTAGCAGAAGTTATGTTCATGTAATTGTGCAGTTTTTCATTCCAGTAGTGTTAGGAAGTCATGTCCTAGTTTCGAGGGGTAGTTGTCTTTTAAGTGTTGTATTTAAATTGTTTGTTTGTCTCGGAAAATGTAAGCAGAAAAGTAATTTAAGTTTTTGAGTACTTTAACTCAAGAGATTGCAGGTTCTCTCTTAACGAACCAACACCATAGGTAGAAAAAAAAAAGAGAACTTCAGATTTCATCTTGCATCGCCCATAACCAGATCCGTATCAGGGGACCATAACAACTTGGTATCAGAGCCGGGAGTTATGGGAGACTAAATTCAAGATCAACTAGAACAATTGGTGAACTTTTTCCACGAAGAACGTGCAGCCAATTTGGCCAGACAAGAAGCAATAAATGCTTGTTTGGATGCACTCGCAAAGGATTTAGAGAATTATAAGGTCGATCTTGATTCAAACGAAAATACGTCAGAATCGTGGTTGGAAGGGAAAACATAAAGTTGTTGGAGGGTCAGGTTCAGAAGTAGGAGGAAGTTTCATCACTCCTCGACATACAAAGTTGAATTTCCCACGATTTAATGGCCAAGAGGACCTTTGGGATGGTTGAACAGATGCGAACACTTCTTTCGACACCAACAAACTCCAGAAGAAGAAAAGGTTGGACTTGCTTCTTTTCATTTAAAAGGCAATGCACAACTTTGGTTTCTTCAACTAGAGATAGATATGCCTCAACCATCTTGGGATGAATTCAAACGTCAATGTAACCTTCGCTTTGGGCCATCAATTAGAAGTGATGAGTTTATCTCGACTTTATGAACGCAAGGAACAACCCGTTTGTTCACAATCGTTACATGCTTGCAAATCCAAGATAACAGATTTCTCACCTCAACAACATGCTAGATTTGTGAAGAAACTGATCAGATCTAAAATGGAGGAAAGGCGACTTAAGGGACTTTGTTTCAATTGTGATGAACCATTCACCCGAGGACCGAGGTCATCAATGCAAGAAATTATTCTGGATTGACTTTATAGACGATGAGGAAGAGTTTGTTGGAAAGGAGGGAAATATTAATTTTCGCACTTAGCGCTTGAGGACAAGCGCGATTTGAAGGAGGAGAGTAATGTTATCACTCCTTAGTCATCCAATAGTTACAACATTAGTTATTTCTTTTTAGCAGTAGTTATTTCCTTTTAATAGTAGTTATTTTCATGTAATAGTGCAGTTTTTAATTTTAGTAATGTTAGGAAGTCATGTCTAGTTTCTAGGGGTAGTTACCTTTTAAGTGTTGTATTTAAATTGCCTGTTTGTCTCAGGAAATGTAAGCAGAAAAGTAATTTCAATTTTTGAGTACTTTAACTCAAGAGATTGCAGATCCTCTCTTAACAAACCAGCACCATAGGTCGTAAGAAGAAAACTTCAGATTTCATATTGCATCACCCCATAACCAGATCCATATTAGGGGACCATAACAAATTGATAGTTATTTCGTAAGAGAAAAGATAATCCCAATTCTCAAAAGATATTGTCATGAAGTCCGTGAAGTCAAATGATCAACTTGCGATATATACATCAAGTCCCTTACCCTTCTCAAAACAGGTTACATATATAGCAAACTTAATACATATGATTTGTATGTCAGCTTGAGGAGGAGCATTAGGACCTTTGAATATAGTACATATCAATAAGGATATACCAGATCAATTAGATTGATTTATTTCCTGTAATTTGCAGCTTTGTGTTCTTTCCTTTCTTAGAGCATGTAGACTACATTAAACCCCCAATAGCTTCAGGGAATAATCAAACAATGCCTTTCTCAATCTTCTTTTGCTTGCTTCATTTTCTCACAATATGGATGATTTGCGAGAAAGGAACAACAGAAAAAACTTGTATGAACATTCAAGGCTATCTTTCTTCCATTTTGAACTCTTTGGTAGAAAGAAAATATCTTATTTTATAGATACATGGATGGATATTTTGGAAACTCAGTGTTGATCTTTCTAATAACCTATGTCAACGTGATGACAATCTTTTTACATCGTAAGTTAAAAGCTGACACCGTCTTTGTGTGATGTTGAACACCAAGACTCTGATTCAATTAAAAGACAGGCCTTCCCTAAATAAAGAGAGAACAATCTATCTATAAGGAATCAGAAAATGTTATCATAGTGGTTCCTCGATGTTCCAAAATGTCAGGACAGAAAAAAAAAAGAAAAAAAAAAGGAAATGCATACCTTCCCTTCTTAACCGTACTGTCAATCTCCCACATGTTAATTGTGAATGAAGAACGAGACGACTTAAAGCAGAAGGAAAGTTCATCCTTTGCCTTCTGTATATCCATATTCCCACCTCTTCGATATAGGCCTTGAGCAAGCATATATCTAGCCTTATGAAAATGTTTCAGGTCCCCTTCCACACAGATTTCGAGAGCAGAAAGGCAATCACTGTAAAGCATCTGCCATACCCCTTCCAAATGTGAATCCCCTTTTCCATCATTGACAGAGTACTCTCCCTGAGTTCTATCCTCAGAGCACGTCGATTCTAAAATTGATGGGCAAACCTTACTGAGGATATCCATCACAGTATCCTGAGTTGATTGATTGAAACAGTATGCAGCAACAACCTAAAATGCATCCAGGCACTAATTAAGTCAATAACAGTCCTAACACATGGAAAATGACCACTTAAAAAAGGTAACTATTTCCAAGTCTGGCCAGAGAAGGGGCATACAGACTAAAAGTATTCAGAAGAAACCATTAGTTTAGACATGCTAAGTCCTCCCACTCCCAGATGCAATGGTCAAGTTATATTTTTAGAACTCTTTGAGCTGTGAAGTAAAAGGGAAGACAATCCATATGCTGCTGAAATTCATGAACTTATATGGGTTGCTGATTAGAGAAGAGTATTATATAATCAAAACCTCAACTCTAAGCGGCCATGTTAATAACCGAGTGAATCTATTTTTGTTGCACTTGCTTATATATTTTGTTTGAAATGTGGCTTTGTTGTGTATGTCTCTCAAAATTTTATGGTCTATTGAAAAAGAATTTAATTTGCTAACTGAATTAGCTATTTTCACAACTATCAATACACACCAGTTCATATCATAGCTCGCTTACATGTGTAACCGTCTCAATAAAGGAGGAAATGGAAAAGAGTTAAAGCAAAGCACCAACCCTTAAGGCCTCCTCATCTTGTTTCCTACACGTGCAAAGTAACTTCAACCGTGAAGCATGCATCCTATAGAATGAATCCGCAGCAGATGGATTCAAAGCAATAGCTTTAGCATAGAACGAAAATGACGTCTCATGAGAGTATCCAAGCTTCTCGGAGAGTTTTCCCAGATAAAATGCATGAGACCAATCCTCTCTGAAATTGCATGCTAGGTTACATTTTAGATGATAAAATAATCAAGGGAAATGGAGTCAACAAACAGACTTACTTGTGCGCGAAGGCCTTATGAAAGTGTCTTAATGAGTTCTGACAGAACATCATCCACGCTGAATCTTTAGATGGCACAACATATCTTTGGTCATAGATTGGTACTACATTCTGAAGACCATCATAATATACTAATGCCAATAACTCATGTATCTCTGCCTGAAAGAAGCAGGAGCAATCACATGTAGACAGTGAGAATTAAATGAGCTAAGGCCCCCTTGACTCAAACAAAAACTTTTTTTCAATAAGGTAAGTTAATCGTTATCTATATCTATCTATACTACCTTAGAAGCATGAACTCCATAACTTGAATGTTTAATTAATATAATACCTCCAATTTGAAAATTAAATTACAATAATACTCCAACTAAAAACACTCAATTTTATATATTTATATTTATGCACATTCATATAAACTAGTTAAATAAAAATTGAGACGACATCAATCAACATAGTCAAATGCCAAGCTAACTGAAAATTGCTAACACCTAAGAAAACATTCAAATCATTATACATGTTTGTCAGGACCACCAACCAAACAATAAAAAACAAGAAACCTAGATACATGAAATTCATGTATATTCAGAAGATTTTTTCCAACTCTGACAGTGCTTCTGTCCTTGATCACTCCAAGGTGGCAATTAGATATAACAAAAGAAAAAACTTCTTCCACAAATTATCAGAGTGAAGCACACCTGTTGATCTGCTGTTTTCGCTAAAGCTGAGGTCATCAACAAACATCGCCTGCTTCTTCGGCGACTTGCCTCAACTCTTTCAGATAAAGCAGCATTTTTCCTCCATCCCAGAACATTTATTTGCTTGCTTCCATCATTTAGCAGCAAGTCTACCTCCTGTGTTCCCAAAAGAAGTACAAAAAACAAAGAGATTAAGTAACTATGAAGCGCAAGATATGAACTCACACTAGTTAGAAAAGTGTCTTCCGTTAGGGGACGTATAGCTGCAATCCTGCAACAGATAGATAGCAGAACATCCTTACCTCATCATAGATATTTGCTAGTTTCTGCCAACTCTCCAAGCGTAGGAGATTGTAAATTAAATCATATTTGATGAGTTTTGCATTTTGCTGCACAAATTCCGCCCCTTCTTTGGTCAGAACAAAGCCAGCCCATTTATCAGTTGCATTCATTTCTTCAGACAGAGCAAGAAGATAATACAAGTTGCTATAAACTTCCAGGTATGGCTCAGAACTGCAAACAACCAATGGCAAATATCTGTTTGATTCCATAGTCCAAAATACTAGTAAGTCCATTCTCCATAGTGCTGATCCATAACTAACATGTTTACCTTCCTTTTGATGATGCTTTCTGTTGTTCCAGGCTTATGGGGTCTGATAATAATATCTTTGTCATGGATTCCAGAAAGCCACTGGACCCTGCTTCCTCTGAGAGCTTGTCTTCACACATTTCAGGACCATCTAAGAACTTGTCTATTGCATTTCCAGCTAAAACATCATCTGGTGGTTGTGGAAAGTGCTTTCGTATAGCTCTAAGGACTCTTCGGAGTTTAATGAGCCCCGTCCTCTGAATGACGAGCCAAATCGAGAACTTATAAAATAATATATTTTACATAAACTTGGGGAATAAGGGTTTGGAGGAAGGTTTGATAAATGGGATTCAAGAAAAAGAAGACACATAGCACTTACAGAAGAAGCTTTAGCATAAGGAAGTATATACTGAAAAACATCAGCACATTGCTCCTTGGTTTGGTAATCACCCCGGCTTGTGTTCTTATGCTCACCTAAATCATCTTCATACGATGCATCAGACCTTAGATTCAATCCATACAGGCAATAAAAGCACTGATCCAAAGCATTATCAATGGCAACTTCAAGCTCCTCTTTTGCATCTTCACTTAGCTCAGTTCCATCTTCGACCAATTGATCCTTAAAGTTTGCCGATCTAGGATACGTACTGTCAGAGATATCATCAACATTCTTACTGTCCTCCACTGTAATTTTCTCAACCTCCAGAGCTTTTCTGGAAGAAATAGCCTCTGCACTAATCCTCTCAACAGCAACTTTATCTGAAACGGTAGCTTCAGCTCTATCTACCTGACCTGCTTCCACATTCAGCTTCTCCAAATTTGATAAGTTCGATAACACGTTGACGTGACTTTCATGAGTAAGTTGCTCAGATTTCTGTACATTATTATCATGGTTAGACTGTTTGTCACACTGAGACGTTTCAAATTCCTTGCAAGTAAAGTGAAAGTTAGACTTCAGTTTCATATCCAAGTTTAAGAGGTGCTTTATTGCAAGTTTTAGAAATGTTCCTTCTTCCTCTTCACCGGTTGCACTTGCACAGCAGACACCAAACTCAGCTAGCATGTCATGGATTGCCACAATCAACTCTGTCTGGCATGACATGGTAGAAGAGATCAGCTTATTTGTAATCAAAGATTAAAATAACAAACATTAATGTTACAGATGAAATTTGACAGTCTAAACCCTCTAAGAAAAGATGTCTCACTTGAGTTTTTATAGGAACATTTGGGATCAAGTGTTGGAGTTTACAGAATGCAATAACTGCATCTATGAAGTACACGCTTTCTCTTTGTTCCGTATGATCTGAGATTCCTGAAGAAGAAAATTTCTTACAAGAATATGTGTTGGCAACATTACACATAAACATCAGCAGCAACGACTGAATATCACCAATGACAGTCACTGGAACACCATTCTACAAGAAAAAGACGTATCAAATTCTGCAACATTTGCACCAAAATATATTTATCAAAAGCTAAGTTGCTCAGACTCGGTTGCGGCTGTCCGATAAGGGTGAGGATATAGAGGTGAGATCCTCTATGATCTAAATTTTAGGATTCGGGGATACGGATCCATGTATGGATACCGATGCGGGGATTCGGCTAAAAGTAAATCAAATATCTATAAATAGAGTTATAAATCAAATATCTATAAATAGAGTTATAAAACCTAAATTATGAGATATTATGTGGAAAACTTGAGGAGAAAATATTGATCAGGAAGAGAATCATGGAAGGAGATAAAGGGAAAGGTAGTGACAATAGAAATTTATATATACAAGGTGCTCCATTTCTTCAATTTCACCTTAGTTTTTGTTTTGATCACAAAAATCATTGAATCTATCAGAATCTCTCTCAAATTTGGTACCCACACCCGCACCTACATTGTTTTGACACGGGTGCGGCACCGAAAGTGAAGACTCTGAGAAACTTAGATCAAAAGAACACATAGAGAAAACTACATTGGTTTCCTAAGATCATTGCTCATCAATTAAATAAACGTCATAATTTCTAGGAAAACCAAATGTGAAGTACCAGTTTACATTTCTTCTAATATTTGTCAACAAGAACATGCACCTTAATTGTCTATATGACCGAAGTTCAGGATGAGAAAGTGCTAAGCATCATAACCATAGAACTACGGTTTACTATCTAGTATGCAAAGTCAAAACTATGATAAACAGGAGAAAGTTGAACAAACAAACTGTTAGAATATGAATAGGTTTATACAATCCTATTAGAATAGGAATAGTTTATACAATACTATTAAAATAGAAATAGGTTTATATAATCCTATTACAATAGGAATAGGACTACTAAATGGTATCCTATTTGGTAAAGGATTGTATTCTATGGTCTATAAATAGGGTCTCATGTAATAATGTAGATACAACAACAATTCAATATTATTTTTTCCCTATATTTCTCACATGGTATCAGAGCCTCTACGATCTTGGTAAACAATCAAAGAGCTTCAGCTGTCGGCGGGCGGCTATTACTCATATATGCCGCCCGTCTGGCCAATGATTATGTTAGCAAAAGTTGGGTCACCGTGTATCTTTCTAGTGACTATTTTCCCATATTTAATTTTGTAGCACCCTCCCATCTTTCCGGTGATTACTTTTTCATATTTAATTTTGTAGCACCGTCCCATCTTTCCGGTGACTACCTTTTTTTGCATATCTGATTTGCGTAGCACCGTGCATCTCCCGGACTACTTTTCATATTGAATTTGTGTAGTACCGTGGATTTTTTTTTCCGAACTATTTTCTCGTATCTGAGTTGCATAACATCATGTGTCTTTTCAGTAACTTAGATTTTATTTGCATAGTTCCATTCATCTTTTCCGGTGACTCCTCAAATCTGATTTGCGTAGGGTTGTGCCATCATTCCAATCCTACCTATATAATTTCTCTTTTTCATTAGGATCGTGCCATCATTCCGACCCTACCCATATTATTTCTCTTTTTTTGTCAATGGGGTCGTTCCAACTATCCTATATAATTTCTATTTTCTAGTTGGGTCGTGACATCATTCCGACCCTACCTATATAATTTTATTTCTTAGATTGTGACCATTTTTTCTAATACTACGGCATATGAGCATGTTCCAATAATTATTTTGGTGACTTTCTTATTTAATATTAACTCATCTATTGATGCCAACATGATCCATATACTTTATATTAGATTTGAGCACTTCGTTGCTCAGGGGGAGTTTAGTAGCCTTGTATGTCGATTGTGTTGTGTCATCGATTGTACAAATCACTCTATGGTCTACAACAATTTTTTCTCAAGCTTGGATTGGGAAGTTCAACACCAACATTATGAATCAAATTCAGTATTTCATGCGAAGATTAAGCACATTGAGATTTATTGGCATTATGCATCAAATCCATCAAATCCAGTATTTAATGAGAAGACAAGCACATTAAGATTGACCGTCAATTTTGTGAAGTCTGCAAATATCTCACCAAGCCCCTCATCGGTCCCCGTGTTAATTACATTTGTAACAAGCTAGGTGCATGAATTGTACGCACTAGCTTGAGGGGGAGTGTTAGAATATGAATAGGTTTATACAATCCTATTAGAATAGGAATAGTTTATACAATACTATTAAAATAGAAATAGGTTTATATAATCCTATTACAATAGGAATAGGACTACTAAATAGTATCCTATTTGGTAAAGGATTGTATTCTATGGTCTATAAATAGGGTCTCATGTAATAATGTAGATACAACAACAATTCAATATTATTTTTTCCCTATATTTCTCACACAAACATAATTTTTTTTTGAGAATTTAACAAACAAACATAATATGACTAATGTTGGTCAAAACCCATAAGAAAGATGCTTCATTTGAGCTTTTCTAAATCTTCTCTCTTTTTTTTTTTTTTGTGTGTGTGTGTGGGGGGGGGGGGGTAGGGTCCAAGTTGAAACCAGGAAAAGCCAATGACATGATCATTTTTAATACTTCTCAATAAAAAGTTCAGTCTAAGAAGAATCTTTGTAGTTCAATTGGTTGGTTGCTTACACTTTCACCTTGTTGGTGAGAGTTTGGTTCACCACCTTGCAGTCCTCTCCCTCATTTCCCCTTCCCTTCCCCTTATGTATGATAAAAGAAAAGGTAAATAAAGGTTCATTCTGTGGATGTTTTGTCTAGGATTCTTTACTTGAAGGCACGGTTTTTTCCCCATCAAATCATAAAGAAATTGTCATTCGCCTTGATATTGATAGCAGTTTAGCATCTTTCATAAAAAAAAAAAAATTAAAGATCAACACATCTGCAATAAGAAAAGACTGCCAAAAACACAATTCAGACAAAACTAACGTACAGAGTTTTCAGAAGGGTCCGTGATGCTCTTTATCCTTGAGGCACATTGAGATATTGCTTTCACTTCTTGAGCAGCCATGTTCCAGAGATCACTTGGGATTTCCTTAGACTCTGTATCAGAGATAGATAGCATTTTTGAACCTTTCATCTGGTTTGAAAATTGATTCTCTTCCTCACTAACAGCAGTAATAAGCATCTGCAACTTCCTTTTGTGGCAATTTAAATAGACCTCAATGTCCAATGGCTCTGTCTCCTCACATCCTTTTATTAAAATATCCAAGGCAGACAGTTCTATTGAAGTTAGCTCTCTCCCTGTATGAGTGGTGACATGTGATGATTCAGCAGAGACCTCTTCTGAGGAGAAGAGAAGAGGAGCAAGTGTTTTTACACATTCAGAGTGCAGATTTTTCTCAACTAACTGATGGATACCATCCTTCATTAGAAAATCAACCTCCAGTAGATGAATCTCATGGAGAATTTTATTGACAGTCAGCCTCTTATACGATTTTAAGTGGGATAATAAAACGAAATCACTCTTGCTTTCCTTATTTGTCAAATGCTCCACTGAAATAGAGAACTCCTCTCGAGCTCTCGCTTTGTCGCCATCTGATAGAGATAATTGCCCACTTAACCAAAAAAAGCGAACCCAAAACTCATGATTTTTATTAAGTGGATATTCACTATGACCATGACTCTGAAAATGCTCCCCCACTGAAGCACTTTCTTTCCTGCCAACAAAGTGGAATGGATAGTCCAAAGCAACACATTCAATTATTTTGCACACATGATATGAAGCCTCTGAAAAAAAGCTAGATTTTTTTGATGTGTCAGAAGAACACAAACCAAAATCATAATATAACTCAGCAAGAAATAAATTGCATTCAGGAGTCCTCTCCTGGCCCCAAAACCTTATCACCTTCTCTAGATCCAAAAATTTAGACATGCCATCCTGATATAAAATGCCTCGCCTGGCAACTTCTTCCAGGAGCATGTGACCCAAGTGGTAAGCACCATGATTTCTTGTCGTTTTCAGGACAAATCCTACAACATCACTACATTCTGTGTCCTGTGAATTAGGAAGATCCTCAGCTTGGTCTGCAAGTCCTGCTTGATTGACAACATAGGGTCCTAGAATTTGCATTACAACTTTAGTGAGGTCCCTGCTGGTCTCAAAATCTAACTCTTCTTTGTCTGGTTTACGGCTTCGGAGCCTTTCCAGGCGGCTGCTTCGCCTTTCTTGAGGGTGTTCTCCGCAAATAGTTGATTCATTTTCTCTACTAACACTACCTTTCTCAGACCTGAAATCCATGACGTAAATGCTTTCAGCAGCTGTGGAGGGTGAAATATCTTTCCTTCCTGAAGGATCCCTAATTTTTTCTGGTATGCTTGACAATTTAATGATTATACTAACATCACCAGATACGTCATTCCCTGGTCCAAGTTCAGAACCACATTCAATTGATGGATGTAAAATTTTCAAAAGTTCACTGGCCAGAGCTGTCCAGGAAACTTCTGAAAGATAGAACTCCAAATTTTGCTTCAACTTTTTGGAAACAGGCTCCTCATCAAGGTCAACACCTGCAGCTTTTCTCTTCTCTGGAAATTTCAGCCGCATATGTTTAGGTTCTAGCTTGTCTATCCCTCTTGGGGCAAATGAAATTGGTTCAGACTCTTCAATAGTTCTTTTAACAAGCAAAGCTCGAGAATGGGATGGCCAGTTTCTTAAAATTAGTTCAGCGACTGAAAGGCAGGCAACCTCATCGCCTATAGCAATAAGTACTTCTAAAAGTTTTTCCATGCAATTCCCTGCACATAGTCAAGAAGAAGCAAAGCTGAAGTTATAGAAAGATGACCTCTGGCATAAGGTGAATATGGGGGCTCTAACAGTCACGTCATGTGACCGGAAAACCTTATAAGAAAGCTTATAAGAACTTAAACATGATATAAAATGCTCACAGTTATTGGGACTGCAATATAATCCTTGCTCAAATGCCCAGCGGGAAATGCTCAACATTCCTATTGAGCATGCTAAAGTTCCCAGCTTATTCCAGACAACAGAATCCTTATTATCAATCTCTACAGCTTGAAGATAGCATTGCAAAGCATCTTTGTAGTATGGAGCACCTTGTTGTAGAAAAACAGTGGCAAGATTTTTCAATGCCAAAAATCTGTGGAAATGTGAATTACAATGACCCAGCATCAGATATATATGTTTAAAATGTAATATTGTCAATAGAAGAGAAGATGGATTGAGAGCTGGCCCGTTATCCACCAAGTTTCAACCATGCCACTATCCCTCCGATTTCTCAGTTATAAAAAGAAAGATATTGTCAATTATATTTGAGGCATTTAAGGGAAACTATCTTAGTTTATTAAAAGCCACAACCAACCTTATTACAGCTCCTATTGCACAAATTAGGTGTGAACTTCATGCTTAAATCTTTGAGAAGTGTGAAGGCCCCTACTTTGAGTATTTAGTTTATGTTGCAACTAAGAAAGAAATAAAGTATTGCATCTTTATCAATAGATTAAGGGTCACAAAATTCGATATGGTACCAAAACAAGATGAGGACCACATTTCGAGTCTCACCACCACCTATCAACAGAATATTTCCACGTGATTGGACCAAATAAAAAATTGGCCCGCACATGATGAGCGGTTATAGACCTAATTTAGATAAATATAACAGTCCCTCTCAACAGATTAAACTTTTAGACGAGGCAACATAAATTTGTTCCATTTGCTTCACAAGATATTTTGTGCCAGAGATATCTTGTGCACGGACTCTTCACTTTGGATGTCGCACCTGTGTCGACACAACGTGGGTGTGGGATCCATATATGGTGAAACGATTTCGGGTACTTCGACTAAAATCAAAGGAGAAATTCGAGACAGATACAAATGATTTCTGATTTGAACTACACAATAAACACTAAAGAGATGCTTGTACTAAATAATAATTACCTATTCGAACTTGCTCTCAAAAATTCAGGTATTCCTTACCTTCCAAAGGGTCCACCATAACTTAGGCACATTTTTATAACTCTAATTATTTATATTTGAATTATTTTTAACCGAATCCATCCACCCATATCAGTACCTAGATCCGTACCCCCTAATCTTAAAATTTAGATCATGAAGGATCCGACCTCTAGATCTTCACACATATTGACACCTGCACTCAAGTCCGAGCAACTTACTCCAACCTCTAGTTCATATGCTTCAACTGGATACCTTATATGAAGCTTGTCTAACAGTAGACAACCTTAACAGGAAAGGACTTCTGCTAGCTAACAGATGTTACCTAATACCTATGTAACAAGGATCTGGAATCTGTAAATCACTTGTTTTTGCACTATCCAGTAGCTACTTGGTGTTTGGAACATGTTTTGCGCCCTTTTTGGCCTGAGTCGGGTTATCCAATGAGCATGAAACAAGCACATAAATTTGAGCTGGAGATGATGGAAAGTTGCTAAGGCTATCAACAAAATCTGATGATTCCTGGTACTATCTTCTGGTGTTTGTGGACAAAAAGAAACAAGAGATGTTTTGATGGCATCTCAACTCCAGATCACTCTCTTAAAGCTAAATGCTGATTAGCATTTTTTGTTGGTCAAAGTTGACCCCGGTCCTTAGTGCTGGGCATTTTCTAGACTTTGTTAGCACTCTAGTTTTAGATTAACACTTTGTATAGGAGCTGAACTGAGCTAAATACTCCTTTTTGTCATTCTGCTACTTGTAAAGATGCTTCTTGATGCTTTTTAATGAAACGCATTACTTCTACATAAAAAGAAAGACATAATTCTCCTTCCATCCAATTTTTTTTTTTTTTTTGAGAAGATCCATCCAAATTTTATGACAGCTATCCATTTTGGAACATCCGAAAAATGTTTGACAATATCTTATTTATTCAATTCACTAAACTACTAAACTTTTCAACTTTGACAGGATATTTTGTCTATCAAACTAGCTTTTTACCTATTACTTAAATATATTCTTCCTTTAAGTGTTATCAAAGGCAAAAACCGCAAAAGAGCTCTACGATCCTTTGGGGCTTCAAGCGTAAAGCACAAATAAAGTGTGGGCTTAATGGAAAAGGCACACAGGGGAAAAGAATGTGTTTAGTCCAAGTAATTACAATAAAGTTAAATATCAATCAATTGTTTAGTGTCGCCTCTTCAAAAGAGGCTCATTCGCAAGGAAAAGTATGTCTTAGAACCTTGATGACGACACTGGAGCGCACATTAAGCAAAGCAAAGCGCTCAACACATTTTGAGCTGAGCTTCAACGCTTAAGCGCGCTTTAAACACACCTTTGACAACACTATTTCTACTGTCACTAATATGATATATAAGTTGAATTTACTCACTTCCACCAGGTAAGTGGAAGGTTCAAACCTCATAAATAGTTTCTCTTTCCCTTTTCCCTTCCTCCTCCCTTATGCAACACTAATGTTTCTTAATTAGGAAAAAACATATAAGTCAAATATGATATCTTAAGGGAGGAAGGGCATACATTTTTGTGAAAGCTCCATGTTTTAAAATGTGTGGCAGTTTTATCTAAACACAGAGAGAACACACTTTTTTATTGACTTAATTTTGTCTTCAACAGGCCCCTTCACATACTTCTTAAAGTGTGAAAAATCTTTTTTCTTTTAAATAGTTGGTAAAAAAAATTATGAGACCTGAACCCAAGACTTCTGGTTGTTTTGATACCATGTTAAAGTGTGTGACTTTCTCATCTAATAGTTCAAAATGTTAGACAGTGCAGTTTTTATTAACTTAAATTTGTCTTCAACATCCATAAAGGTGCACCAATTTTCTAAAATCAGACGCTCAAACTGATCCTTCTATATCATGCTCTTTTAGATCTCTTTAAGTTCTTCAATTCAATATAGTCTGACTAACAATAATGCAAAACATAAACTACCAATGATAGCGGGAAAGGGCAACAAATGGGCTTCAGTTTTAAATCACAGGAAAATAATATGGAAAATGCTGTAAAGCCAGCTAAAAGAGATGGTAATCCACTTGTTATTCTAGATTATTAGAGAATTAGTAGCCAGGAACAAGCAAGTAAGACAAGAAATTTACAATAAAATTAGAACCGGTAGTTTGAGTTAAAAGTTAGGCCTCAAACACACCTGAGCTGCAAAAGATGACCATCACTAGAATTACTATCCACCTACAATGAAAACACAAAAATAAGAAGAAGAAAAATAACCATTGTAAGAATGTATCAGAAAAGAGGGTGATTCCAGGGTAACCATCAGCATGTACCTGTGAATTTGCGACCAAAGGATCCTTTAATACCACTTCCAAAAGCTCACGAGCCTTTTTATAGTCTTTAGCTTCCAACTTCAAAAGTCCCTCATGGTAAGTTTGTGATAAGTGAAATTCCTGCAAAAACCAAATTATAAATTCATTATAAAAAGACATAAATCAAAACAGCTCCGCACTTGCTCACAATAAAATTTGCAAAAAAATATCATCCAAGTGATCACAAAATTGAGAGATAGCTTTATAATGTCTAAACAGAACTAGCTTTTTTCAAAGTTTAAATGCTTGATAAATGAATATAATGAATTAAACTAGCTTTTTATATCTTAATCTTGCACAATTAGGGTACTGAAACATAAGGGGTTCTTTAATATCAATTCTTAACTCAATCCCAACAACTAAGCAGACAATTAGAAACCCCCCATTTAATCAAGCGCAAAAGCAAGAACAAGTTTACCTGGGCTTCTTTGGTTGGGGCTAAAGGTTCCCATTGGCTTATTGACTCTGTATCGTTGATGGCTGCAATCGAAAACTTAAAAAAAAAACAAATTTTGAAAGAAGAATCAAACACCCAGTTGAAAATTATACAGCAAAAAGTTGATTTATTTGAATTTTGATAGGTTACCATTGTAGCGAACAAGTATGAGTTGAACTCTAATGGATTTTCTCCATTGAAGAATTGAGCGAGGGAACTTTGCTAACAGCCCTTTGGACACATGAAATTGAATTTCAGTGTAAATATAATTGTAGGTTAATCATGTTATGTTGATGATTTTTTATTTTTTTTTTTATATAATTGGATAATTTTTTAAAATATAATTGTAGGTTAATCATGTTATGTTGATGATTTTTTATTATTTTTTTTATATAATTGAATAATTTTTTAAGAAAAAATTATTTATGAGAAATTAAATATGGATACAAGTGACTTGATATTCTATAAACTAATATGGTAAAATAAGATAATTATAACTTTGAAAAAAAAATTAAATTTGCGAGTATGTAATAGATTTTATATTTATTGATTTCCGTTGTTATTTTTTATGTATGTTAAATGTGGATATTAACTTTAATTTTAAATGAAATTTGAAAATATTAATTTAGTTTTTATACTTTATGCTTAAAAAGATTTATTCTTAAATAATAAAAAAAAATTACAGACAATTTTAGCTTATTCTTTTTTTGTAAGATTTAATATTATTTCTTATATTTTAAGTTTTTTTTCATGATTATTGCATGTTTTTTCGAAAGAATTAATTTTTTTTCCTACACTCTCTTAGTTTATTTATTTTGAATTTTAAGTTATTTTGACGATTTTACATGCCATTGGTGTAAAATTTCTTTCATTTTTTGTTGTTTTATTTGATTTTTTGTATTAATAATGTATACACTTAATTTAGACTTCATTGAATATTGCAACCGCTGGTCTTTTTACTTCTTTTCTATTTAGGGGATTGTATTTTAAATTTTGTTATTTCTAAAACTCTTGATTATTAAAATTTAATTTTTCATATGTATATTCTCTTATTTTATTAATTTTTCATGTGTACGTCTTTATATTTAATTGGAGAAGAAATGAAAGAATTTGTCCTGATTCAAATTTTAGTGATTGATGCTTACACTAATTTTGGTGCACAAATCATGTCTTACCAACTAGCCAATGTTGTAATCGATTCATTTTAAAGCATTAATTCATTAAATTAGAAATGTGAGTTCTTAATATAAAAAAATAAAAATGCAGAAATCTAATTATTACATAGTAATTGTATAAAAACTCTAACTAACCATATTTAAAAGTAGCAAAATCAATTAACTAAACAACATTCGAAAAGAAATAGAGATATACTCTAAGAAGATTTGAAACAATCTATATAGGAGTAGCTCACCCTCAAATCGATAGATATTAAATTGCATAGACGATTTTGAGTCAGAGTCTACATTCAAAGCAAAGTGGAGAAATATTATTTGTACAAACACTATGTACTGGTAGGTATGATATGTCGATTCTGATTAGTATTGGTATAACAAACATAATCAATTCACTTAACAACTCAAGTAATCAATACTAGCTAGATAAATAGTCTCATTTTCGACATATCGATGTCAAACAATCATTGGACATATAAGTCACCAAAAACAAACATAATGATCATCATAAACTCTCAAATATAAAGTAGTTACACACAATCATGAAATTATATCCACATTGATTCACAATTGTATACTTTCTGTCTCATTAGTCTCATGTTGTACATATATTGTACTCTTAATTGTCACTCAATTGTAAACACATACTAAGAGACTTTAAACTTGTCGAACTAGTTAAGATATCGTAGGTATTCATGTACCATATCCTGATTCATCATCAGGGGCGGGCTCACCCTTACTCGAGGGATATCAATCAACACTCCTTTGCTTGAAAATTACATTCTATAGAGGTCAAATTTTAGTTTAATAAATATATATATATATATAAGTATTGACACCCCTTAACATAAGTTAAATGTTTGGTCTAGTGGTTAAGGTGTTTGGAAAAATTCCTTGAGGGTGGTTCTGCGTTCTAATCCTTACTAGTCTCATAATTTAATTTTTACACATTGGACTTGAACACATACTAGCTTTCAATGAATGTATTAACTCCAAATAAATCACGACATACCTCAATTGAAAATTTTGATCAAGCAAGTTATTTCACCATAGTTCCAACCCTTTTAATTCTATATTTTCTCAAGGTCTAACATATTTACCCAATGATTATTCATCTTTTTCTAGCTAGTCTTCCAATGATCACATTACCCTGATTTATGAAGTTTCTACTCCATTAACTCATTAAAATAATTTTATGTTAAAGAATCATTTTTAAAGGTTGTCGCCCAATTGTTGAAAGTCAAGAGGTCTCAAGTTCAACTTTCAACGAGACAAAATATATACTACTAGGTGATCATTCTCATCTGTCTAATCAAGACAAAGCTACCTAATACCAGTGTTACAAAAGGCGAGCGCCTCCTCGCCTTTGGCGAGAGGCGAGGCGAGGCGACGGCCCCTCGCCATTCTCTGTCGAGGCGTGGCGAGAGCAAAAAGGCGAGAAGTGGCGAGTTGTGGCGATGCAATGGCGACGGAAAAGGCGCCGCCTTTTTGATTAAAATTATTTGACTTAAAAATATTAGTCAAAATTAGGGGTTTTTTTTTGACTCCATCGCGACTCTCTCTCTCGCTCGATTGACTCTCCATCGCTGTCTCTTCTCCTCTATCGCAGTCTCTTCTCCCTCGCTCTCTCTTCTCCCTCGCAGTCCATAGCTGTCTCTTCTCCCTCGCTCTCGGCTCTCCATCGCGACTCGCGAGCCTCGCTGTCCGACAGTCGTCTGTTCTCCTTCTCGGCTTCTCCCTCGCCGACCGCCGGCGACGACCCTTGCGACTCTCTGTTCTCCTCCAGCCTCCAGGTATCGATTCTCTCTTCTTCTTCATTTTTTTTTTTCTGTTCTTCTTCTTCATTTTTTTTTTCTGTTCTTCTTCTTCTTCATTTTTTTTTTCTGTTCTGTTTTTTAATTTTTTTGGTGCAACTTGTAAGGCTGTAAGCCTTTTGCTTTGTGTGAAGTGTAATTTTTTTTTTTTTAAATTATAGGCAGTTAATTAAAAAAAAAATCTCTCTTTTCCTAATTATTTATTTCAATATTCCTAAACAGTGAATTAATTGAATTTAATAATCAATGGCGGATGCTAGCAAAAAGAGGGACATTGGATGGAATTATGGCACTCAAGGAGCGACGAAAGATTCGGTTAATTGTAACTTTTGTGGGGGTACTTTCAATGGTGGAATAACTCGACACAAACAACATTTAGTGGGTGGTTTCAAGAATGTTAAACAATGTGTCGCTTGTCCGTCGGAGATTAGAGAAGAAGTAAGAGCTTATATGCAAAACAAAATAGCTAATAATCCCAAATTTCAAGTGAGGCAGCCGGAAGAATTTGTTGATATTGATGATCTTGATGAAATGGATGATTATGCGGAAATGAGGCCTCCCTCCAAAACTCAAAAGATATCTTCTAGTGGAGGTTCATCCACCGCACGAAGTGTGACGAAAGGACCTTTGAACCTCTATTTTTCACAAAAATCAACACAAAAAGGAGGCTTAGAAAAAGGAGGAGGAATCGAAGAAACAAAGAAAATTCTAAGAGAGCGTGCGGTAAGTGCTTTTGCAATTTGGATGTATGATGCCGGGCTCCCTTTTAATTGCGTCAATCACAAATCATTCGATAAATTTATTGAGGCGGTTGGACAACATGGCCCCGGAATGAAGCCTCCTACATTCCATGAAGTTAGAGTCACTCACCTTAAAAAAGAGGTGGATAAAGTAGAAAAAATTGTTGATGAGCATAAAGTACAATGGACAAAGTTTGGATGTTCCATTATGATGGACAAATGGACGGCACGAAATGGCAAAATGATCATCAATATTTTGGTGAATTCTCCAATCGGTAGTGTATTTCTTGGTTCTGTTGATGCTAGTAATGAATCTACCGATTCCACCAAAATGTATAAGTTATTTGAAAGCACTATCGAAAGAATTGGACCGGAAAATGTTGTACAAATTGTCACCGATAATGCTAGTGAGAATGTCAAAGCGGGAAGTATGATGATGGGTGCGTACCCACACATTTATTGGACTCCATGTGCCGCTCATTGCATCAACTTGATATTTGGTGACATATTCAAGGTTAAGCCATATGCTTCCGGTAATCAACCTATCCTTTAACTTCCTTTATAGTTAATAATTCATTAGCTACTAATTAATATAATTTAATCTTTCTGTAACAGTTTTTAAGAAGGCCATCAGAATCCATTCTTACATTAGTCAAAGGCCATTGTTGTTAAACTTGATGAGAAAATTCACCAAAGAAAGAAATTTGGTGAAACCGGCCAAGACAAGATTTGCAACGGCATTCTTAACTTTGAGAGCTATGTACATACAAAGAAAAAACTTGAGAACTTTAGTCCTCTCAACCGAATGGAATTCAAGTAAATTTGCAAAGGAAACTTTGGGGAAAGAAGTTGCAAATCTTATTATTTCTGTCCACTTTTGGAATGATGTTGTTCGGGCACTTACAGTTTGTGGCCCTTTGACAAAAGTGCTTCGTTTGGTGGATGGGGAGAAAAAACCACCAATGGGTTATATTTATGAAGCAATGGATAGAGCCAAAGAAGCTATTGCACATGGTTTTCGTGGAGTTAAAAAGCAATATGAGAAAGTGTATGAAATTATTGATGCAAGGTGGTCAGAACAACTCCATCGGCCTTTGCATGCTGCAGGCCATGTTTTGAACCCAGGATTATATTATAAAGCTCAAGAAGAGGGAACTTTAGCAAAGACTCTGTGGACCGAGTATATTGCATGTGTTGAGAAGTTGGTCCATGATATAACAATACAAGATGCACTAGTCGCTGAGCTTCCTAAGTACAAAATGGCGGATGGACTATTTGGTTGTGGTCCGGCTAAAAGAGCTAGAGACACAAGGTCACCGGGTAAGTGGGTTGATTTAGATCTTACTTAAATTATTTGACTTATTTATAGTCACTAACCTTTAAATTTATTTTATTATAGTTGAATGGTGGTCACTATTTGGTAGTGAAACACCAAACTTGCAAAAGTTTGCCATGAAAGTATTAAGCCTAACTTGTAGCTCATCCGGATGTGAGCGAAATTGGAGTGTGTTTGAACACGTAAGTAAAAATTTATATCCTAATTTTCATATTATATTATTATCAATATCAACTAGTTAATATCAATAACTTATGCACAGATTCATTCCAAAAAGAGGAATAGGCTTACACTATCGCGTCTCAATGATCTAGTGTACATTAAGTACAATAGAACATTGAAACGTCGTTATGATGCTCGTGATCTTATTGATCCAATTCGCTTGGATAACATAGATGATTCAAATGAATGGTTAGTTGGATGCCCCGAAGATCAAGATGATGAACTAGTATATGAGGATGATGATCTTACTTGGGGTAGTGTTGCTACGGCAATTGGAGCGGACGAGAGTATCTATCATCTTAGGGGACTTTCTTCAAGATCAAGAGCACTTGACAAGGGCAAAGGAGTAGAAAGTACATCTACAAGTTCATCTTCAAGTAGGACTCGGACACTAATTGATGAAGAATACGAGGAGGAAGAAGATGAAGAGCAATATAATGATGTAGAGGATTTTGATCTTCAAGAGTTGGATAATTTTGAAGAAGAATAGACTTTTAAAGTTTTAGTTTATTGTATTTTGAATTATTTGGTCTTTAAAGTTTTAGACTTTTTAGTATCTACTATTGGTTTTTGAATTGAATATTTGCTACTATGTGTTATTACTATTAAGATTTTGGATAAAATATGCAATTAAATATTTTTAATTTTTGGTATTAATTGGCGCCTTGATTCAAAAAGGCAAGCGCCTCGCCGCTCGCCTCGCCGCGTGGCGAGGCAGGCCCTTGTCGCCTTTTGTCGCCTCTCGCCGTCCACAACACTGCCTAATACATGGCAAGAGCACTAGTCATAAAAAAAAGTTCAATATATATGAACTTATAAAGTTATGAACATAATTGCAGGGGTATCATCTACATATTTGATCTTGATATGACTATCATTAATTTATATTCCAATAACAACTCTATATATGCTCCTTCACTATCATCATTGCTAATATTATGTCACTTGCCAATAAGCCAAGATATGAAAGTGATATCTCTTCTGGATCTTCTAGAGTACTATAGTTTTCACCCTGTAATAAAGTGATTGTATACTAAGATCAAATCAAATTAGTTATAGTATCAACAGTAGGAAAAACATGATTTTTTTTAAATAGCTATCACTTTCATATCTTGATTGTATTGGCAAGTATAATATTAGCAAGTTTTGTTAGCACTAGTATAGTAGATCAAAAGTATCAAATCAATCTAGATTGTTAGTTCACAAAAGTAAAACTTGTGAGTCCATTTCAGTGGAAGAAGATTTCGCCTCAACCAACAACTGTGGCCGTGCAATCTCAAGAATGTTTAGATCCTTGATAGCTTTGATTTGGAAAATCGAAAGACCAGCAAAGGGCAAAACAGATGCAATATAGATGAAGGTTGGAACCTCCATGAATGACATTTTGGCTCCTTTGACACAGTGACATGTTCGATGAGCAAAGCAGTGAAATCCTTCTATCAATCGTGAGCTGGCAGTAGTGATGCTGTTGCTCTTTTCAATGATTCGCTGGCTTTCACCAGATCGGATTCTGAATGAGCTGCTGAGACAAATAATCTAATTCCAACTGGCAGCTTACATTTATCAAGAGTTGATCTCTTTGAAGTCACAATGAAGACACCGTCTTCCTTCAAGACCTGCAGAGGATTAGATGGGTGTACGAAAACAAACTCGTGAGGTAACTCTAGATGATGAGTTTGAATGTACAGATGGCAAAGTAACGAGCACTAGGCTAATAACTTACATGATCAGCTATATCTTCAAGCACTTGTAGATCACCCTTTGAAGAACCAGTGGACTGCTTTAATGCAAGGAATATAATGGGGGAGAGGGGATCATTGACTATCTCTAAGCCTTTTATATCTGACAGACCTGCAGTTATACAAAGAAAAATGTTTCTTCAGATTCCCATAATGGGGATAAGGAAGAAGAGGAAGGTAATCGATTAGGGACAAAAACCTTTAGTCAACATAGCAATATTTTGCCTTAGTTTGACAAGAAGTTCAGGTTTTTCTTCAACGATATCAATAGCCTTAATTGTAGCACTTGCTAAGTAAGGAGGCAGTGAAGCAGAGAAGACATAACCGGAACTACTGAGACGCTGTCAATGCAAGAAAAATAAACCATTAACAAAAGATGGGTGGAAAATATAAGAGATACAAGTGCATGAAATGAAAATCATGAAAATGGAATTATCAGGGCCTGAAGATAAACTAGTACTACTCAAAACCGGTGGATAGCATACACCTTAGTACCTGGTGTTCAATGACTCTAGCATTCCCTGTGCAAAACCCACCTTCTGTGGCCAATGCATGTCCCATCGCCGCAGTTATTATATCTATCTTGTCAGACTACATTTGGATAATTCAATTAAGAGGGTGTACACAGAGATACAAAGTTAAATTGACCAAATAATGTGATGAGCATACCGGAACTTTACAATGTTCAGTTAGACCTCTACCAGAACTGCCAAGCACACCAATGGAATTGCTCTCATCCAACAACACGCGGAATCGATATTTTTCCTTCAGCTTAATGATTTCATCTAATGGAGCTATTTTGCCAGAATTCTGCAAATTACAGTCAAATAATATCTGGCATTACAAAGTACAATTTTTTTGAGAAGTTCAAAGTACAATTTCCTCAGTAGAGAAGTGCGGTGAGGAAGTTTAACAGGCAGCTACGAACAATGAAGCAACAAATTGTTTATCCCCATTAAGAAAATGTTCTGTTGATGATAAGAAGGCATCAAGATCACAATTTGTAACCCTAAACCATCCTCCTTGATGATTTACTCCCTTACAAAACCTTGGAAATGATTTAGGACACCGTGGATCCTCACAAGTTATCCAATTAACTTAAAGAAATTTTCAAACACCACAATTGGACTCGGTATATTCTGCATCCTCTCCAGCCCAGTTTGAATGAGGCTCAATATTTGCATATGCCTAGAGTTAACCTCTCCCATTTCCTTACACTAACAACTTTTGTTTCAACTACCACTATGCCGCCAAACAAAAGAAACCAGAGTTACTTGTTCATATCAGTATGTTACATTAACATATACAGTTGATACCTGATACACAGCTTCAACAACAATATATCGCCGTAGCTTCCTAGCTTGCTTGTTTTCTTGGGTAACTTTCTCCAAAGTATTTCGTAAGGACTCCATATTGTTATGCTTAAAATATATGATGGTACTTCTAGAGAGCTGAAGGCCGTTTTGAATTCCCCAGTGGACACCTTCATCCCTACAGGAAAAAGGCAGATTGCAGAACAATGTCAATAATAGTGAGATTTGATGACAGGTGGCAATCTCTGGATTATTATTTTAACATCAGTACCAACATTAGCAAATGGGACACTAATAAATCTTTTGACTCAACTAAAATTAAGTTCAAGGAGTAATGTAAATGTTTTAGGACTGAGGTTCATTAGGTGTTGCAACCTAAAAAGAAAAAACTGAAAGTAGGGAAGTGTATTACCACAAATTTTTTAGGAGGAGGTGCATTAGGTGTCGCAGCCTAACGGCAAAAACTGAAAGGACAGAAAGTGTATTACCACAACCCCCCAATCCCCCTCCAAAAAATAGATAGAAGGAACAGAAAATGACTTGTTACTGTTTTTTTAAGGAAACGAGCTAATCTATAGACTATAAATACATATAACACGACAAGTGCACTTGTGAAGAGCTTTATAAGCTAAAATCCATTTGTAGCTGAATTCTGTTTCTACGTAATTGATTATGTGAATTCATGAGAAAACACTTCACAACAACATACCCAGTGTAAGGGGAGTGGGAGTCTGGGAGAAGGTAGGATGCACAGACCTTACACCTACCTTTCTTTTGTGGCCTACTTTTATCTCTCCTAACTCTTTCTATCAACCTCTCACACCTCCTAACTGACGCACCTCCGCACCTCCTCTCCACAAACCCAAGTCATCTCAATCTCGCTTCCTCATCTTGTCCACCACAGAGGCCACTCCCACTTTTCCCCGTATAGCTTTGTTCCTAATCATATCCTTTCTTGTATGCCCACACATCCATTTGAGCAATCTCATCTCTGCTACCTCCATCTTCCGAGCGTAGGTGTTCTTGACTAGCTAACATTATGCTTCGTACAACAATGTCAGTCTAATCACCACTAAGTAGAACTTACCTTTAAGTCTTGGCGACACATTCTTATCACACAAAACCCCGGTTGCAAGCCTCCATTTCACCCACCCTGCACCAATACGATGTGTGGCATCATCATCAAAGATTCATACGTTTTGACTAAGTTCACCGAGGGATAACATACAAAATTAGTTGAAGTAACAGTTTTTGTCTAGGCTTACAAGCATCAAGATATTTGACTCCCTCTATCCATATCAAGAGACAAGCCAAAAAGTAATAAGAGATTCTTCCCAAATTACATTATTCCCTCGAGAGTCGAGTCTAAAGGTTAACGCCCTAAATTTTATATACAGCACAATAGTATCCTTAAAATTCCTAGCAAGCAGTATGTTGATGAGTGACAGAACGTGTATTTACATAGCAGATGCTGAGGGAGAAAGAAAAGATGAGTAATGAGAAAGACATTCAGGAAATGAAGAATGAGAAGGATTATAGAGAGTAACTGATGGGCATTCGGTGACACACACAGTACTACCTCTATTTCTATGGAACGGGGACTTTAGGCACTCAGAATAATTTTTCAAGAAATGGAAAGAGATGGCCCCAAAAGCTCCTCCTAATTAGCCACTGCAACCTAGTTTCACTGAATAAAGGTTTATTAAACATGTATTCATAATTGATATCCACCTTGACAGTAAAAATTCTAGTATGGTATATCTGATACACACTAAAATGGTTAAATATAGGATGGATGCGTAAGAAGGGTTTCTATCTTGGAGTATAGCTCTTATCACTTTACCCCAAACTTCTCCAATTTCAGTCGATCTTATTATATGTAGCAGTGTGAAAGCTATTGATTATTCAGCGTCCTGGTTTGCAAGATCCATCTTTTGTAACATGGCACTATAGAAAACAAAGGGCTTATTAATGGCTAAAAATGAGAAAATATTTAACGATCAACAATGTCTCAATGCAAATAAGTTGGATCAATTTCATAGAGTCCTCTGATTCCATCCCCCTCTCCTCAAGCCCAGTTCATTCCAAATAAAAGTGAAAGGACCGGCTTTCGAGTTTCGTCATCCCTGCTGCTTTTCAGACTTTGTATTGAATAATGAATACATGGCATAGTTAGGAGTTAGGACCCTTCAATCTGTTTGATCCTAGTTCAAGCCAAACCCACCCCTTATTTTATGAAGGCTGGAAAGAATTTTCCAGATTTGGAGAGATACGATAAGTCTTCCATCCCAGATTCCATGGCCGAGGCCATCTAGTTCACTGGTTCTACTAAAAAGCATTCTATAGAAATAGAGGTTCTCCAAGTGTCATATTTGTTCTACGATAACATACATTTCATTAACCAACCAAAATCCCTGTCAAATACTGAACTTAATTTAAGTGTCAACAACTAAACTTAATTCCAAGTAGTTGATATTACCTCTATGATGTGTTTTTATAATAGAAAAGGTGCAAAAAAAAGCGACAAAGTTCGTGAAGCTTGAAGCAGAAAGTAAACTATGATTAAAGAAATGAATATTTTTATCAAAATATGAGACTTAAGAACTTATCACATCAATACCAGACAAGACACTGATTAGCTACAAATGGGTCTTCATTATGAAACATAAAGTTGAAGGCTCGATAGAAATATCCAAACGATTGGTGGCTAAGGGATTCGCTCAAACTTATGGAGTGAATTATCAGAAGATATTGTCCCAGTTACTAAAATGAACACTAAGAATGTTGTCTTGCGGATCCAGTCTTGACTGGTACTTCCAACAGTTTGATGTGAAGAATGTGTTTTTTCATAGAAACTTAATAGAAGAGGCGTATATGGTGATTCCTGTCGGATTTGATACTGAACAAACTCAAAAAAAGGTGTGCGGACAGAAGAAATTCTTAGACAGACTAAAGCAATCCCGCTTGGTTTGACAGATCTGCTATGTGGTGATCTCCTTCGATACCAACAAAGCAATGTTGATCATACCTTTTCATAAAACATCAAAAAGATAGTAATGACGTGAAATGACAAAGATGAGATGACCTGATTGCAGAGTGTTAAATCAAAAAGAGGAATCTCTCGAAGGAAGTATACTTTGCATCTCTTGAAACAAACTGGTATGATAAGGTGCAACAGCAAAATCACTCATTGAAAGCAATTACAAATTACGACAGGGGTTGGAGCGTGAGTTGATAAGGAGAGATATCAGAGGTTTGTTGAAGGCTTATTTATCTCTCTCACACTAAACCAGATAGAGTCTATCTAGTCAACTTGGTAAGTCAATTTATGCATGAACCCGAGATTCAGATATGCAAGTTGCCTTTCATACTTTGCGGTATATAAAATTTCATCCATGGAAACGTTTGCTTTCTCCAAACAAAGTAACCTCTATATAAAAGCCTTTACATACACAGATTGGACTGGATCTATACATGACAAAAAATCTACATTCGGTTATTAAACACTCGTAGGAAGAAACTTAATTACTTGGAGAAGTAGGAAGCCAAGTGAGTTGTCAAATCTAGTGCAAACGCAGAACATAGAGCTATGGCCCAAGGCGTTTGTGAACTTCTTTGGCTATATAAGTATTGCAAGAATTGAGTTGCCAGAAAAAAGGAGGAAATTTCCTTGTACTTCCGCTACAAAGCCGCAGTCATTATAGCTTATAATCTTGGTCAACATGACCGAACAAAACATGTTATAATCGATCGACACTTCATAAAAGAAAAGGTTACTAATGGTACCTTGAGTTTGCTTCATGTACCGTCAGAAAAACAACTAGCGGATATGCTTACAAAAGGTCTCAACAAAAGAATTTTTCATACTTTAGTTATCAAGTTGGGCATGAATCTCTACACTAGCTTGAACTTGAAGGAGTATGGATTGATTAGCTTGATTCTAGGAGATCTCCTAAGTTAATTGTAGGATAATAGAATAGAATATTTTATTTTATTGTAATTATATATCTTTCCTTAGTTAGTCATAGAACTCATTCTATAACTACTCCTTCTCATGGGATGTAAAAGTATACAGAAATACAAAGAGCCCCTTTCTCAAAATTTTAAGATCAAGTTATGCAATGGAATGAAAACGAGATTATTGTTTTTTGAAACTGAACATGATGACGCATTCACCATTAATGACCAAGTATCAGGATCTCCATTCTTTTACTAATACTGCAGGTTCTCTTGTCTCACAGTGCTGGACTGGTAATGTTGCAAGGTCCTTAATGTGGGTGAATTGGCTCTATAAAATGGCCATGGAAACGAATCTGGAAGTCTAGCTCGTTAAAAATTAACTGCTTCATGTGGTTGTTGTCTCACAATGCATGCCTAACACATACAATCTACAGAAAAGAGTTATTATTAGCAGCAGGTGCTTCATCTGTAAGAATCGAGTGGAATGCAGCAGCCAGCAGCCACCTTTATTCATTGCACAGTGGCTGGTCAGTTGTGGACTCCCTTTTTTATCTTTTTAGAATTTCCGATGTGATGCCACTCATTATCAAAGAGCTATTGTTCTGTTGGGACTCCAGAGGTAGCAGCAACCACCTGAGAAGATTGGAGCACTACCTGCCCTGAATGTGCTGGACTATATGGAAGGAACGAAATGCCAGATGTTTTGAAGGAGAGTCGGTTAGAGTACAGCAGCTTAAATCAACTGTTTATGGCTTGTTGCTTTTTGGTGTAAATGAAGATAGTATGTTGGCTTTAAGGGTTCCCTGCAAATGTAGGTCTTTCACAGCAGAAGTCCTTTTTGTTTTTTTACGAAAGGTTTCCTGATACTGGTCATGACTTAGCACCCGCTCTGTGCTAGGTAATTTCTCATTTTCAATGTACAAATTGCTTACCTTCTCAAAAAAGTAACAACAATTAAGGACATAAAAATAGAATAAGCAGAAGGTCCTCCTATTTCATTTCCCCTCAAACCTCATATGGGAATCAACTTGTTAATTTTCACAAAAAAGAAGAAGAAGATAATGTAATCCTACATAAATAAATACCAAGAAAGTAAAAAAAAAATATTGACAAGGCAAAATGGAGGGATGACGAAAAAGCAGAACATAGAAAAAGTTTAGGGAAAAAGACATGGGAACTGATATGCCCCTGATCTTGTATGCATAGCCCACACTTGTGCCTTTGGTACTTTGCCCAGAAAAATCAATGTTATTTCAATATCTTCATTCTATGTTCAAACTAAAACCTTGGACTACAGATGAAGCAATAACTAAAGAATGTAAATACTCACGCAATAACAACATCACCCTTTTTGCAAAATGCTGGAATTGCACTGAACATCGTAGAAAGTCCATAAGAATACAGTATTGAATCTGGAGTTCCCAGAAACTTTGCTATTCTGGCCTCACAATCAAGGTGGACATCTGCATGAAATGTAAAAATAATAAGTTGATTTTTGATGAGAATGAAGGAGAGGAGTGCAATGGAACTATAGAATAGTACGTAGATACAAATGATCAAATTATACCAATTGTGCCATAGAATCCCCGGGGACCACAAGAACCTACACCATACTTCTCTAGAGCTGTAGTACAAGTCTCCTGCCATTCAACATTAGGTGTGAATGTTCCGTTCTACCAAAGAACTAAAACAACATCACAGCTAGCTAAATAATAAAGAAAACCTTACTAGTAATTCTTGGCTTCCTAATAATCCAAGGTAGTTTGCTGAGGTAAAGTTAACTACGTCTTTCCCATTTACTATAGTATGAGGCCCTGCAGCACTGGACAAACACAAGATATGAGAAGCAATACATCAAGCTATTCATTCCAACAAGTTTGATAACGGCAACATCCAAAATCATGAACTTGAACAATTGGTAGAAGAAAGGCTCTTCTAACAATAATTGCTGCTTCAATGGAGCTTACTAACATTACTTATCAGCTCATAACGTAAAGAAACTGTTTATAGCTTGTGTTTAGCATATTTCAGCCATTGCACTAAGTCAACTCTAGATAAGACCTCTGAAAACTACTAATCATATTTTTCGCATTTTGGTGTAAGTTGTAATACGGGGGTCGTTTGGTAGAGTGTATTAGAAAATATAATGCATGCATTAGGTGTGTGTATTAGTAGTACCTTGTTTGGTACACTTTTTCAAGCCATTAGTTATACACTCTATTGTGTATCAAGTTGTGTATTACTAATACCAAGGAATTCTAGGTATTAGTAATACACAACATTTTAACATTTGCATTAGATTAAATTATTACAAAACTACCCTAAAGCCTTTTCATTTTCTTTGTTGTCATAAGTTTTTGTTTTTATTTTGATTTACTTTTCGGTGTCTTTTAATTTTTTGGTGTCTTAATAGGCTTTATGACCTCTTAAGTATCTTTAAAAAAAAAAAAAAAAATCTAAGTTCAATATAATTTAATCAAAAATTTTACTATTGTGACGATAAATTTGATAAAAACAATTATTTGTCAACTTTTCAAAAAAAAAAATTGACGCAATAGTACAGCTATTTGATATTATTTTTGAAAAACAAAAAGAAGAAGAAGAGTTAAGGATGTTTTAGCAAAGAACTTTGTTGCAAAGGAAGTGTACAAATAATTAAAGTGTGAAGGGTATAAATTGTAAACATATATTTTTTAATAGAAATTATGCAAGATTTGTTATTTCTAATACATCAAACCAAACAATGTATAAGAAATAATGCTTGCATAACTAATGCAAGCACTACTAATGCACCCTATTTTGCATTATTCTTATACACTCTACCAAACGACCCCTAAATGTATATGATACTGATACCATATTGGAGTTCCTTGATTCCCTATATTTGTAGAGGCAGCTAAGCTTTTTGCAACACATATTCAGCACCATCTCAATGCTGTTGCATGGATAGAATAACCTTTACTTATCAAATAACAGCTGAATCTAGCAAGCAAGATCACAGCACAACAGTTTTAAATGTTTTCATCCTTATGGCCATCTAATAATCATCTAGTACAAGAATAAAACCCAAGAAAATACTAAACTGGAGCTCTAAATATTATCTACTTTTAATGATGTAAAACTGGGATGAGCGATGCAGAGAACAGAAAAATATCACTAAAGAGAATGTAAAGCCTTTTAGAGTTGTCTTTTCTGTCATATAGGTCTATTTGAAATTTCTAATTCTCCAAGTGCACACAGTTGAATAAAAGAAACAGTAACCTGACTGAAATCATCTGAATAAAATGCAACTTTTCTTTATAAGGCCGAGCAAAATACAACCATCAGTGTTTAAAAGAAGGAAAGAGAAACAGCATTCCCACCTTTCTAAAACTGGAGGTTCACGTTTCATCTCATCAGTGATGGAAGGGATAAGTGGTTCTGGGGCCCATTCTTCACATAATTCATCAATTTCCTGAAAATCTTGCACGCATTCATCACCGCGGTTGAAGTCTGAAGGAAATTTTTCTTTGCATTTTTTATCTTTGCTTTCATTACAGACAAGAGGTTGGGGCAGGGGACGCAGCATGATTTTACTGACTCTCATTTTGATGCATATGGAATAAATCTAAAGGAATTTTCATGTGAAAGTGAAACACACAAGGAAAGGATGCTTAAACAAAATTGAAAGGATTCCTTATGCATATCTTGAACATAGATGATTCTGGAGCATGCATGTTCCTGTCTTGAGCCTAAATGTCAATTGATGTATAACTGCGAAACTTATACCAGCATCACATATTGAAGCTACTTTAGAGAGATAAACATTATGATTAGCAGAAGCGCAAAGGAAACGCTATACTTACATGCAAACGATATAGTTTGATACATTTTACAAGTTATTTTACAACCTTTACTTATTGTTATGGTTATAACCTCAAGATTTGACAGTAGTTCAGTGCATCACTCAGTGTAAACACCTAGCCTAAAAAACTTTTCAGCCACAGGTGATCTAAATCCAGCAAATGAATGCACATCAATGTTGTAGGTGCGGTAGATATGTTCAAGACGAGAAATCCTTTCTTTGGCCTTTCCCAATATATATTTCGAAATGAGTAACAATTTCTAGAATATATATCACCATCTTAGTTAAACGCCAACCCAGTAAAGTTAATCCTCAGTTGACACAGATATAGAACTATAACCAAGAACGAAGGCAAATTAAGAGAGCACAGTAATCTTAAACAATTATGAAGACGAAATATCCACAGGGTCATTGACATTTGAAAATGCAGATCTATGACTAACCTTCTTCGTCAATGGTCTTTTAGGTGGTTTGTAACTCTTCTGAGACAGTAGGAAAAGGATGACTATCAGGAGAAGACCTTCCACAAATAGATGTCCTACAGGAAAAACAACAAAATATATCTAATGCACAACATAAAATCTTAAAACAAAGAGGTGATTACCATCCAAAGAATGAAGAGACTACCTCCAATGTTGACCTCAAATATCACAGCTCTTGCGAATTGAAATTCAAAAACTGATCTCACCCAATCAGATGTAGCTCCCACTACATTTGCAAGTATTGACACTGTTGAATCCATTATCTAAACCTGGAAAATACAGACAACGGTGAAAAACTTACCCACATAAGAAAGATCAGGATAATTTAATGGGTTTTACCACATTCTCAATACTTTGTCATGCCCAGGCGATATAAATTAAAACCAAATGAACAAGTTAGTGATGCAGTTGATTAGAAAAGAGAAATACTCTAAGGAAGAGAATATTCAATAATATAGCACAAAGAATATATAGCACAAATTATAACAATGATTTTCATTTACACATGAGATCTTCTAGTTTCTTTTTTAGGATTAGTGAATCAATTACACAAATATCTTCTTCTTCTTTTTTGAGACGTCAATCATTTACACAGAAATCTTCTATTGCAAATCTTCTTGTTTTTAATCCTCACTCTCATCCATTCTCTGAGAGAGCTTGCCTGATATCAACGTGAGTATTTCATGATATTTGAATCCAGCAAATGCGTCATATCTAAGATAACAATATCAATACTAATTTTACAAGAGGACTATACTTTATCATTCAAACGTTGAAGTACTCAAAATATATTAGTTTGTGTTCTTTCAACTTTTTATATGTAGAGTACAGAAAATCTTGTATTACATGGTCTTCATTGTATTTAATATTCTGCACAATTATTACTTAAGCATGACAACAAAACAATCAAATCATACAACATAGAATAACGAAATTAACCAGGTTGGACCACTGTCCATTCACTAAACAAACTGATAATCTGCACATTCACATAACAAATAAACAAATCCAGTCCATCATACGAGACTAAAGATAACTATCAATGCAATTATTAGTGTGATTATTCCAACTATATTGGCAAGAAGCATAAAGATTGACAAGCAATATCCTCCTGCTTGTGGATAAAACGAAACCACTAAAACATGGTGATACACATATGCATTACATAAAAGTAAATCACCTAAAATAAGCTAAAGAACCAGAAAACAAAAGCTTTAACAGAAAAATGAAATTTTTTTACAAGTACACTGCTAATTGATTGATCCTCTTCACATTCAGTAGCCTCTTGAATTAATCTACTAACTCGTTAGTGATTATGCACTACGCGGATCCTTCAATGTACATTCATCAATTAAAAAAGGATTAATAACCCCCAAACTGAGATCTTGATCAGATATTAATAATACCCATTATGCTGTTCCCAAAAAAGCTTCTTTTTTTATGCATAAAGTACCCATTTTTCAAGAACTCACTCTCATTCAAATGAATACGAGTTGGTAAAAAGTTGTTACCTAAGATTTAAAAAGCAAGGCAGATGAGATCCTGGAATATTGAAATTCTCTGAAAAACACAGATCCTTATTAGGGTGAAATTGAATCGAAAATTCTGTAATCAAGAAACCCAGATGAGGGAACAAGAGGGCGGCTTTGGTTGAAGATGGAAATAACCGGGAAATGTGAGAGGCGCTAAAATGCAAACATCTTATGGGACAAACAAACAAAAGCTTCAACAATCAAACGCTGGTCAAAGGTTGTGGCAATTTCGCAACTTGAGCATGTCATTGTTTCAGTTTGAGACAAAGTATTCGAAATCCGCTAAATTTGATACAAATTATTAGTAGTATTTGGATATGGATAAAATAGATATGAAATTATGAGATGAAAATTAATGGCCAGACATGAGATTTTAGTAATAATAACTTATATTTATATCTATTATAACCATTTATTTTAAAAGCAAATAAAATTTATAATTTATATTATTATTTTTTAAATCATTTATATCTGATATAATATAATGATTATTTTCACTAATATAGAATTTATTATATTTTAAATCAATTACTACTTTACAATTTATATTCGCCAAATTATTTTTTATCAAATATATTTACTAATCAAATCGACCAATAAATGACTTGAAGTAACAATATTGATTTTGTCTTCTCAAAAGAGAAATGCAAGTTCAACGTGAAAAGACTGTTCGTATTATGTGACAAGATATATTAAAGACTTACACACCATACTAATCATGTCTACTTATTATTTTTGTGGTTGAATTAAAATTTGATCAATAAATATTGTATTTTTTAAGAATGTATTTGTGATATTGTATTATGTGATTTTATAAACTTGTGCTTATTTGGTAAGATTGTGTAAAAATTAAGACAATTTTAATAGTTTTACAAAAAAACATACAACATAAAAGTTAAATCGCATATCCCTAAAAAATTTCAGTTTTATCTCATGATTTCATATCACATAGCTAAACGGGCACTTAGATCTCCACTTCAACTATTATTGATAGGCTTAAAAATATCTTTCTATTTGATTTGTTAAATTTAGATAACAAATATATTTAAGTACGGTTAGTAGTACTTTTAAGTTTGACAATAGTATAAGAATGAAACTAATAATTCATGTTCGAGTGTATGAATATTTCAATAATTCTCTCCTTCAGTTTTGAGTAATGGCATATATATATAAATACTAGTATGAAAAGGCCCGTTAACGGGCCCAATATTACGAACTTAAATTGTATTTATATATTATTTAATCATATTCTTAAATAATAAATTAATTTTCAATATTTTTACGTAAATAAATTAAAGAGTATAATGAGTATTAGTCTTTGAAGTACTTTTTTTATTTCTATAAAATTAAAAAATAACTTATAACTTATATAAGTTATCTCGACTAATATTAAAAGAATATGTAATCTAATGTTCATTTAACATCATGTTTGACATTAACATTAAATTAAATTACAATATATGTTGGATACAAAATATATTATCTTCTTTAATTTTATGTATTTAATTCATATAAATAAAAAGGGTAAACCTCAAGCATGTTCTAATTTGGTGGATGTAGATATAATTAACTGAGATGACATGTTTATGTGGTTATTATAACTATCTAATAAGCATTTATAATCATGCACACAAAGTTTTTTTTTCAAAATTTGAACAAAAAATGTGTGAAGTGTTTAGGTATTCCATCGAAACAAATCATAGTTTGTATATCAAAATAAAATTTAGTGACAAGTTTAATGGACTATAAATATATAAAGCCAAGTCATAAATTTATTTTATTAAAAAATATTAAAACCTCTATATCCAACTTGCACAACTATAATTCCATTCAATTAATTTTTTTTAGCAAAATAACAAAAAATCGGATAAACTTACATTTATTTTGTCTATCTTAAAGATAGAAATATTTTTGTAATAATAATTTTACCCTTTTAGTATGATAAAAAATTGTTTTACTTTTTTTTTAATCATGGTGATATGATTCATACTTAAAATATTTGTGTCATTTATGTCTTAGTGAAAGATATTACATGTAGTTTCAAAGCATAAGTTATGTTTGTATGTTTTCTGCCTTGATTCAATTGATAAATCTTTTAATAATCTTCTTCTTTTTATGAATTGCAGCTACATAATAATTTTGAAATTCAAATCTGTCGTATAGTAAGTTCATAAAATTTAATAATATTTCGATAACAAGATAATTTACTTAAAAAGAAATAAATTCCCCACTTATTTGAGACAAAAAGATAGTAACATTTAGAATTAATTAATAATTTATCAAATTTGCATTCTAATGCTTAAATTTCTTTTTTATTTTAAAATTTGAGTTCTAAAATTGCCAAAAAGATAAATTCTATAGTTAAAAACATTTTTAAAATTGTACTATTATAAAAGCTAACTTGATTTTATATTTTGAAGACTAAATATAAGGCATGTAAAAAAAATATTGAAGATTGAAAAATAAATAGGGTGCACAATATATGAATGAAGTTAATAATTGTTGAGAATTTAAAATTTATAATAGATATTAAATTTGTAATGATACAAAAATAATGGGCCCACATTATTGCACGTGTTTAAAGGCTATTGGTGAGGGAATAAGACAAGCCTAAGTACATAGTACAATTGATTTTTCTCATTGTACAACTCTTCATTGCCATGGTCGTCCTACCATGGCTCTTCTATAAAATAAAATAAAATAATAATATATAATAAAATAATAATAAAATATATTAAGTTCACTTATTTTACTCTATTTTGTATTTTGCCTTAAAAATTTTAAATAGTGATTGATATGAGTATTTTATCATATATTCATACTTAATTAATGTACGCATTATTCGAATTAAAATGAAAAACCAAATCAAATTCTAATATGGATCATTTTTTTTAAAAAAAATTATTTGGGGTTTTTGTTTGATTTTGTATGTTTTTTAAAATTGAATTATAAATATATATAATATTTAGGTTTAGAATTAAGTCGTAGTTAGTCACTTTTGGTCATTTTCAGTTATTGTCTTTTATTATGATTTAATTTATATTTTATGTTTCGACATGTATAATTGGTATACTTTTAAGTATTGTATTTTAAGTTTTATTTGTGTTTATCCAAATAAAAAAATAAATTGTGATTTATATTAGAAAGTATATTTAAGAGATTGAAAATTATTACTTCTCCTTTATATATGTAAGGACCGAGTTTCGTCGTTATAGAAATGTCAATGATAAAAAATCAGGACCGGAAAAACTTTTTCGTAGTACTAGAATTTTCTCAACCTTGTCCAGATTTGGAGAAAATTAGAGTCATAAAGGTGTAGGAAAATCTGGGCAATCAGGTGGAATAAATGCGGATTTGATTTCATGAATAGATAGATAACTCGTTAAGGAATTCGTACGACTTTACGACATCAAATTTGGATAAGTAGATCATCGGGAATTGACTTTGGCGTTAAGGGCACTTTTTGAGCGTAGTGGACTAAGAGTATGTTGTGAAAGGGAGAAATTAAAAATCTATTATAAGTTCATTGCCTCGCTCTGTGCCGCTGCAGCGACGTCGTTACAGCGGGATGGATGCCGTTGTAGTGGGCGAGGTGGAGATGGAATTGAAGGATTTTGGAATTTTTCGAGGCGGAGCTCACTAATTCACTTTGTGCCACTGCAGCGACACCGCTACAACGGATGGGTGTCGTTGTAGCGGGATGACGGATTTTTAAATCGTTAATAAAACCCTTAGACGGCCTTATTTTGTACTTTTTGACTTTTTGAGTTAAGAGACGATCTCTGGGCTATTTCAACTCGTTTTCCACCATTTTTAAAGTTAGACGTAAGATTTTCACTCATCAAATTCATTTTTCGATTCGTAGATTATTTTAGAATGGGTCAATATTGATGGGGAAGGATTTCTTTAAGAATCCTATGGTGGAATTAATCCAAAATTGACTAGTTGGGGTCATGAGTTTGAACTAGGGTTCATAGTTTGTTAGTATTCCGGGAATTTAATTTTTTTAATTGATTCTCGTATATAAATTATTATTTTTAGACCACGAACAAGCGTAACGAATCTAGAAAGGGAAGGATAAAGTTGTCTAGGATTTCAAGCTTATTTCGAGGTAGGTGATGGTTGTGATTCTTTGATTGTGTGATATACACTTGCTCTGCTTCGTTGTGATACTTGTATATGTATGCATGTTGCAATACTGATAATAGATATTGAATGAGATATATGAATATCGATATCATGAAATCATGACTTGGATCTGTGATCTTGGTGTTATTGTGATGTGTGAATGGGATTGGTTGCCGCATTCCAGCATACTATCTGGGATCGGATTGCCACATTTCATCATGCTAGCTGGATCAGTTGTCATGTTCCGACATAAAAATGAGATCGAATTATCACGTTCCAGCATGCTAACAATTTAATTTTGGATTTCGTGAGAGGATCAACTATGCGATGAAGCATATGAATTGTGATGTTGATTCTTATGATAGTATTGAATATGTCGATAATTATGCATGCATTATAATGTTGTAATTGCTTGTTTATGTTACACTAGTGGGATAGCTGCGTGATCCTACAAATACACGATGGTTGTGTACTGATTCTGCACTTGCTCTTATTTTTGTTGAGTAGATAGCATCTTCACGCGAGTGTTGACAGACCTCACTTTAGAGATCAGTGATCGCTTCGAGTTCAAGGGTGAACCACATCGTTTGAACTGTCATGGAATTCTCTTTACTCTATATCCATCATTTCGGACCTAGACCTTGTTTTATTTAGTTAAATAGTTCACTAGAGATTCTTGTTAGGTTTGGTTCTCGTTTCTAGTTTTGGTACATTGACTTTCATGTTCTAGGTTTATCTTTCACGTTGTTAGTTAGTTATTAGATCTTTATTTAGTAATGGAACCTTGTCTTTAGTTATTTAACTTGCTTCCGTAATTTAAATGTCTTAGTCTTTTAGATTTATTGCTCTGGTTGGTTGCTAGTAGTGGGTGTCAATCACGACGGTCTGGGTCATGACAATATATTTTTTTTCCAAATTACAAATATATCTTTAATTATATTATTAATTATTGACATATATAACTAAATACTCAAACCGGAAAAAGTCAAATTGAAAAGATAAAAATCAAATTAGATCAAGTCTATTTTAATTCGGATTGTGTTACACTTTCTCAATGTCAAAAATAAAAAAACTCAAATCAAATAATATGAAATCAAGCTGAAACAACAAATGTAAACCCCCTATACCTTTTATTGATATTTATTAGAGTCTTTTTGGAAAGTCACTACGTAATTGGAATTGGGTAATTACACTGACTTGTTTGATTGCCACAGTTTAATTACACTCGTCATGTTTGGATGTCATAGTGTAATTATACATGTTCTCTTTGGATGCACAATAACAATAATAAATTATAATAAATTTTAAAAATAAAAAATAATCATTTAAAATTTATACTAGAAAAATAAGAAACTTTATAAATGACATTAAATTAAATATTAAGGTATATATTCTTTTTTAAAAATATATTAATTAATAAACATATTTTCTGTAACTACTATTATGAAAAATAATTGATTTATATTTTTTCAAATAACATATTTCTATTGAATTGATCGTAACAACTAAAAGTATGAAGTTTCTACGAACATCGTGAAATGCATGTTTGATAAAAAGAATAATATATAAATAAAATATCATAAATTATTAAATGTTTGACAAAAATATAATTTATCAAGTCTAATTTAAAATGACGTGCAATGTAAATTCAATATTACTAAAATAAATGAACTGAAAATATAACTTAAGTTATAAATTCAAAACAAAAAATTTAACATAATACACTTATAACAAATTTCAACATAACAATATATATGATTTTTAAAATTTTTTTCTTAATAAAGAAAACGTAAGTCTATAACCTTACTTAACAATAAAATTTTATTTTAATTTAAAAATTAGAATACTATTAAAATTATGCTAATGAGAAAATAAGCATTTCAAACAAATAGATAATACGAGAAAATTACATAGAATCACGTAAAGTAAGGTTGACAACAAGAAAAAAATAAAATATAATAATAAAAAACAAAAAATAAACTTTTACAAATTTTAGAATAATAACAATTAAAAAAAGAAGTAAAAAAAAATTAAAGTAGAAATTAAAAAGTAATCGGGTGTGTAATTACCAGCAATTCATAGTCTCAGCCTCTGAATTGTAAACCAATTAGAACAATTACATGTTGACCAAGTAATTACCTGTCTTTCCAAACAGGAGATCTCAGTGTAATTACACCAATTACACCAAATTCAATTATCAGGGTGTCCTTCTAAACAAGCCCTAAGTGTTGAAAATGATTCGGAAAAAAATTAATTAATATTAAAAATAAAATATATAAAATATTTTTCCTTTTTATACATGTTAAAAATAACAACAAAAAATAAAAATAAAAATCCACATATATAGTTTCAAACTTGATGACTCATATTTACTTTTGGGTTTTGAGTAATACTCTCTAGGTCTCAGTTTATATGGTATAATGATTGACATTTCACAACCTTAAGTTAGCGTTTGGCCATAGATTTCAAAATATTCTTGGCAAATATTATTTGGGTGAAAATTTAGGTGAAATCTCACCATGTGTTTGACCATAGTATTTGGGAAATATATTTCACCTTTTTAGAAAAATATGATTTATACCCATAAGTTTTAAAAATATCAAAACTAACCATAAATTTGTATTACAAGTTAATTGGGTCTTTCTTACAACAATAACAAATAGTGTCCATGACACTAGAGCAATGTGGTGATTCGGAATGAGTGTAACAAATATCATTTCATACATCGTGAAGTAGACAAAACACATGACTTTGTTATCTTGAGCCGATTGATCATCATTTTCATCAATAATTATATTAATATTCAACATTCAACGAATATTTCATCACTACTTTGGAATTAACGTAAAAAATTATGTAATACAACGTAAGCAACAACTATAGAGGGTGTTTTTGTAAATTATAAAAGTTTGAGGTAAAATTTCAATTTTTAAAAGATCCAAAATAATGAGATTTGACCCAAATACTAGAAAAATTAGTATTTGGGAATTTGTGATATTTGCCAAATAATGGCAAAGTGTATGGACAAATACTATTTGCCAAGTTTTTTCCCAAATATTATTTGTAAAATCTATGGTCAAACGGGCCCTAAAAATGGAGTGAGAAGTGTTTACCATCAAAGCAACTCCTTCTTTGTCAATTGTTAATTATATATATATATTTTATATATATATATAGACATCAAGTGCACAATGAAGTAATGTTTAGCTAGTTAATGAAGTAATGTTATAAATAGTCAATAACAAACTATTTATAATGATGAAAACTAATGTTTTTATGCATAGGGAAATATATACTTCAAAACATCACAAACTAGAAAAGTAAAAGCCTTTAATATCTTTTCTCGAACCTTTCTTTTTGTCATAATAATTATGTTTTTCAATTTTACATCCAAATTTACCTAAAGCATTTTTTATTTAATGATCAAGTCATCAGATGCTTATTGTTTAATTTGAATGATCTAAATTAATTTGCGAAAGAATTTAAGTTTCAACACAATTGCTGATCAAAAAATTGAATTTCCACAAAGCTTTGAGGATGAAGAGAGGTGATGAACGTATATTTTGTTTAGGTTTGGGGATGAAGGGTTGGGTTAAAAGAATTTTAACATGTGAGGCTTTTGGGCAGAGAGGATGGCTATTTGGCTATTTGTTATAAGGAGGAGATAGGCGAGAGAGAGAGCAAAAAGTGAGAGAGAGATGAATTATATATGTATATTGGTTAGATAATTATATATTATATATGTGTATTTGTATATATGGCAAGCGAGATAAGGAGAGAGAGAGGCGAGCGAGATTGGGAGAGAGGTGAGCGAGATTGGGAGAGAGGCGAGCGAGAGAGGTGAATTGTATATGTATATTGGTTAGATAATTGTATATTATCCATATGCATTTGTATAAAAAGCAAGCGAGATTGGGAGAAAGAGGCGAGAGATGAGAGAGAGAGATCAACTACGAAATAAGAGAGGTGAAGCTTTCTGGATTCAACCCATCTTTTCTGGGCCTTGAATGTTAAGCCCAATCTGAGAAAGTGGGAGAGAGGTGAATTGTGTATGTATATTGATATACATATGTATTCGTATATTATGGTGATATATACATATATAAATGTGGCTAATTATACAAATTCAAAGTCAGCCCGCATAATTAATGTTAAATGTTAGTCATGAATAGTAATTATATTAAACTATAACTATGATGAGTAATTAAGTAGTATAAGTTTGCTTCATCGCGTAGTTTTATCTTAAATGATAATTATATTCTTTTGAATCAAACAAATAAAAAATTATATAAATTAAATACATAACAAACTAAAAATATTAACATTTTAAATAAATATTGAAAGTGTGATTAACGAGTCTATTAAACACATTTTAAAAAAGGAATAGTGTATAATAAAAAAAAGGGAAACTTTCACATATAGCCACTTAAAAATAATTAATTACTCTCCATAGCTATAGTTTGATAATTACAATTTGTAGCTACATGTTATTTGGAGGAGAGAGGCGAGCGAGACTGGGAGAGAGGGGAGAGAGAGGAGAGAGACGAGAGAGAGGGGGAAAAGAGTGGGAGAAAGGTGAATTGTATATGTATATTGGTTAGATAATTGAATATTATACATATATATTTGTATATACGGCAAGAGAGACTGGGAGAGGGAAGAGAGAGGTGAGCGAGACTGGGAGAGAGAGGAGAGAGGCGAGCGAGAGAGGGCAGAGAGTTGTAGAGAGGTGAATTGTATATGTATATAATTGTATATAATTGTATATTATACATATACATTTGTATAAATGGCAAGCGAGATTGGGAGAGGGAGGAGAGAGGCGAGCGAGAGAGGGCAGATAGTGGGAGAGAGGTGACTTGTATATGTATATATGTTAAAAAATTGTATATTATACATATGTATTTATATATCTTGGTGAGTTATACATATACAAACTGACTAATTATACAAACTCGAAGTCATCCCACATAATTAATGTATAATGTTAGTCGCGAATGGTAATTATAACAAACTATAGCTATGATGAGTAATTAAATAGTATAAGTTTGCTTAGCCGCGTAATTTTCCCCAAAAAAACAAAAAAAATGGTTCCATTTGAACCCGAAGAAGCGGCTATTCGTATCAGTTCAATCGGAATGAAAATCCTCTTTCACCTTCTTCGACCTGCTGCTACGAATCTATGGTTTCTCTGATACAGAGGTCTGAATTTATGCGTATATACAGTATACATCATTGAAAATCAGATCAAACGACTATGAGGAGCTTTTCAACTTCGCTCTCTAGTTGTTTCTTCATTCTCATACTTGTTCTAGCCCCAATTTCATTCACTCATGGATACATGTAAGTCCTCTTACCATCTATCCAATTTTACCTTACTTTTTCGGAAAAAATTTAGATCCTTATGTGAGTTTTGAGGGCTCTTGGCTAGAGTAGTGATAGAGATAACATTAAGAGGGTTCGAAATAATAGTGATTGGGAATTGAACTGAATTTTGAATGCCCTAAACGACTGACCCAATATATTGTTGGATTTAACTTTTAACACTGAGTTTGTTGTTGTTGCTATTGTAGATCCCTATGTGAGTTTTGCAATATATTGTTGGATTTATCTTTAACACATAAATTTGACCTGTTAGTATACAAATCCATGCTTATTAAGGATAGTCACCTATAGGCTATAAGGATTTCAGTTGCAGGGTATAGAATTTGTATACCTTTTCCTAGTTACCTGCAATTGTTCTTTAAATAATTGCAGAATGTAAATATGTTATAAAGCGGAAATTTATAATGTTATAGGATGGATATAAAAGTTTTGCAAGTCGGACAGGAGCTAATGAAGGAAACTCTTCCATTACAATCCGGATCGAGACTATATGAACTGCAAGGGTTGAATTCCAATAAGTGGTATGAAGTGAAGATCTCATATCCTGCTTCTGTATGTACATTTGCATTCTTCCCTACTACTAAATTTCTATACCCTATTGGTATTTAAAGCTTAAACCTTTACTTTTTCAACATATAACAGATACCAGCTACTTTTACTCTACAACTAAGTAAAGGAAGTTCAAGGCTAAATGTTGGTAGGAAGTTACTGAATACTGAAAAGATTATTTTTCAGGCGGACAACAGTCTTCAATTGCTTGGTGACAAGGTTTTTATCTGCTTGATATATAATGATTGTCATTTATTCTTTTGCTCATTTTTACCTCTGAAGAGGCACTGATAATGGAATTTTTCACAGGGCGAAATGTTTGTCCTGGTAAATGTGGAGCCTGAGGGTATTGTTGCAATACCTGGGGTAAAGGAGAGGGAACACATCATATATAATATAGGTAAATGTTTCCCCTTAATTTAGATAGTTCAGAGTTCCATCTAACATATTTAATCGTCTTCTCACATGCCAATATAGTAATTATGTTAAGTTATCATCATTTAGAAGCGAATTGGCAATACTAAAATTTCAGGCACACCTTAACCTCCTTTTTATCCCCAGAAAAAAGAGAGTGGGAAGGAAGTAAGAACATTCACCTATGACTTGTATTTTTGAGTCACTTGCCATAAAAATGAAAGAAGAAAGATAAATGCTATAACTGAACACCTGCTAATAAATTGGATTTCACAAAATTTAAGGCGTATTCACATAACACTCTTTGATCTAGGAAGCACATTTATGTTAAACAGAAAGATGTCAAAGTATGCAATGGTGAAATTTATCTAGGCTGTCAGTTAGCTTTACAGATACACCACATCATAACAAAAACAATTCCCAATGTCAAGCAAATTGGGGCCTGCTGTATGAATCACCCATATTGCTCCAAGTGTGAAGTCCTTTAGATCTCTAGAACTTTGTGAGCTCCTTGAGTAGCTAGGAGTTTTTTGCTTATCAGGAGACTCGACTTTTTTTTGCCTTGCAATCAATTGCATCCTCTAGATGGTTGATTTAATGAAAGAGTACTTGATAAAAAAAACAATTCAAGTAGACCCCATTAGATCTAAGACTTGTTGCATAAGATTGTCAAAGGAAGAACATTGAACATGTGAAGCCTCTTCTCCGGTGATTCTTCTATTATTTATCGTATTAAAAGAAATTAAAAGAAACTAGAATTTTTATGCGTGCTATAAAGATTTCCGGTACTTGTCACTTGAAGAAGACAACGAAAGGTAATTTGGTGCGAGAAACGTAAAATGTGGGAAAAGATGGAAGGCTTGTGCATGCTTAACAGGCTTAAGTGCTCAGCTGGATATATGCTAAAAAGTTCTAGTTTGGTGGAGGTTTTATGATATAGGATGAGAGTTTATTGGGGGAGGTTTTATGATATAGGATGAGAGTTTATTATGGCGACGAGAATTTATGAACCATGATCTGCAGAACTCCTTAAGCTGCTATCACCAGTGGCCATTGCAGCTATCGGTTAGCAGCAAACTCCTTTCAGGAGATGTGTAGGTCTTGGGAAGTTCAATTTTAGCAGGTATATTATGATGCCCCCTTAAGAAGGTAGAATTGCAAGATAAAATTCGGTATGGATTGATTACATCAAATCCTATTATAACAAATTGCACCTGTCACATATATTGCCTTAAGATACCTCCGAGCAGTTTTCTAGTAAAGGTATCATAGCAATATAGATATTTCTAATCCGGAGTAGAAAAAATAGGAAAAGCTAAATCCAGGTTGGTGTGAAATCTGCTAACAAGACTGACGCTTAAAAGCAACTTGGCTATGCAATACTATGTGGTTACAAACATCAACCTGAATTTAGCTTTTCCTATTTTTTCTACTCCGGATTAGAAATATCTATATTGCTATGATACCTTTACTAGAAAACTGCTCGGAGGCATAATAGGATTTGATGTGATCAATCCATACCGAATTATCTTGCAATTCTCCCTTCTTAAGCCCTGAAGCGAGGCTCAAAACGTGTTAGGCGCTCCGCCTCGCTTTATGTGCGCTTCATGTTGTCATCAAGGTTCTAACAGGGGCGGAGGTACATGGGGCCGAGGGGGTTCATCCGAACCCCCTTCGTCGGAAAAATTATGTTGTATATATAGGATAAATTTTTTAATTTATATGTATATACTAAGTGATGAACCCCCTGAACATAAGCAAAGGGCTTGGCTCAGTGGTTAGGGGGTTCAGGATTTCACAAGGCCAGCGCCTATTTCGCGAGTTCGAACCTGGGTATTTGCATCTTTTTTAATATAATAGTTTTAACTTTCAGCTGTTCTTATTTTTAATTTCTAAATGCGCGAGTTCGCGAGTTCGAATCCCGGTAGCAACATTATTTTTCTATAGTTTTAGCTGCTTTTTCTTTTCTATTTTTATAACAAGTAAAACTTATAAAAAAAATTAAGTTTTCATAATTTTAATTTAAAAAAACACTCTCTCATACTCATTTTAAGTCAAACATGTCATTTATATTTGATTAAAGAATTATATAATTATAAGTAATATTAAATAAATAGGTGTAATCATTTCAAATTTATAAATAATTAAAGATGTTTCGCAATATTATTCCGTCTTGATTATTATTTTTTCAACGCGAATTTTATTGTCTTGATGCATTGTCGACACACGCGCTCAATAATGATGAAGACAAAATCATAATTAAATTTTTGTGAAAAATACATTCTCTTACTCATTTTAATATTATGTCAAACGCATACTTCTTTGATTTTTATTGTTTGTGTTGAGGTAGAGTTGAATTTTATTTAGTTGCTTAAATCAAATCCGACCCGTTTATATTTGACTCGCCCGGCCCGTTTTTATTTGACCAGACTCGCTTTATTATTAGTGTGTTTACTTATTTTTTGAACCCCCTCGATGAAAATCCTGCCTCTGCCACTGGGTTCTAAGGCAAACGTTTCCTTGCTAATGAGCCTCTTATGAAGAAGTGAAACTAATTAATTGATATTTCACTTTATCATAAAATAAATTCAATTTCTTTGGTCAAATATTTGTCATTTATGTTTATAATTATTATACTTGGACTAAAATATATATTTGTATTCTTTTCTCCCTTTGCGCCTTTTTTCATTAAAGCCCACACTTTATTTGCTTTGCGCTTAAAGCCCCCGCGGACCTTAGAGCTTTTTTGCGCTTTTCGCCTTTGATAACACTGAGTTTAACAAGGAAAAAAAATAAGCCGCTTCCCTCACATGTCTGGCAGTTTAAGGAGACAAGATTGCAAGGTGAGTCAGCTAGTGGATTGACTTTCTCCATCAATAAGAGCAAAAAATCTTTGCAGAGTAAAGGAGAAGAGGGCATGTGGACAAACCCTCCCCTGACCATGATAGGAATTGAGGCTCATTCTTTGTTTATCAGCCATGATCTCTCCATTTTTATTAGATATTAATATTTTATCAAAATTTACTTTAAGTAGTTATATCTTTTGAGCTGTATCTCTGTTAATTATAAGTATTAGCTTATCCAATCGGAACAAATAATTTGCTTGGTTTGAAAACGAATGTGAATGAGAAGAGTAAACTGATGTGTGTTTTATCTTCTCTCATGGACCTGTAGTTGAAAGAATTTTTTGATTCCATAACTAGTAAACAAAATAGTCAAAGAGAAAAGCATAGAAAAACGCCAAAGTGTACTGGGGCTTTAAGCCCATTATGGTACTTAAAGCACGAGTGGCACTAACGAAGAAAAATATTTTATATATAATGCAATAAAAGGGAACTATTTATTTGGACAAATAAACTGTAAAAAACATATTTTAGCGAAATATATGAAGTAAAAAAGAGGAGATGTTCCAGGGTAATGTGCAAACTGGATATTGAAAAAACCTATGACCATCTTAATTGGGACTTCCTGATCAACACTATTAGACAAATGGGTTTTGGCCCTACATGGCTCAAGTAGATTGAGTTTTGTATTAAAACCACCAGGTTCTCCATTTTGGTTAATGGAGAACCTGTAGGTTTTTTTCCTGTTGAAAAAGGTCTTAGACAAGGAGACCCTTTGTCCCCTTTTCTATTTATCATTGCCATGGAAGGGTTGGACAGTTTGATGAGGAGAGCTTCTCTAAACAACTGGATTAGGGGTTTCAGAATAAAAAACAGGGTTAATGAGGTGATGGATATGACTCATTTATTGTATGCGGATGACACAATAATTTTTTGTGAAGCAGAGCATGAACAAACCTGTCACATCAGAATTATTCTGGTAATTTTTTAGGCATGCTCGGGACTTAAGGTGAATTGGAGGAAAAGTAACATTTTTCCTATTAAAGAGGTCCAACATATTCAAGATTTGACTAATATATTGAAGTGCAAGATAGAGAGGTTGCCTACCGTTTATCTAGGTATGCCATTGGGTGCTAAGCATAAAGCAATTAGCATCTGGGATGGTGTACTAGAAAAATCAGAAAGGAGACTGGCACTTTGGAAATCCCAATATCTTTCCTTGGGGGAAGAGTCACTTTGATTAATTCTGTTTTAGACTCTTTGCCAACATATGTGATGTCACTTTCTCATTCCCGGCAAGGTAGTCAAAGCTATAGACTCATTGAGGAGAAACTTCCTTTGGCAAGGTAACAAGATTGAGAAGAACTACAACTTAGTTAAATGGATGGCGGTTCAACAGAGCAAAAGATATGAGGGTTTGGGAGTAAGAAACCTAAAGGTACACAACAACAGCTTACTTACCAAATGGTTGTGGAGATACAATTTGGAAGATGAAGCTCTATGGAAGGAACTCATTCAACACAAGTATGGTCAGGAAGATCAATGGTGTTCAGAGGAAGTGACAGAAACATATGGTGTGGGAGTATGGAGGACTATAAGAAACCTATGGCTGGCTTTTAGAGACAATGTAAGGATAAAGGTTGGTCGAGGGAATAAGACTCTGTTTTGGAAGGAAGGCTGGACTGGTCAAGGGTCCTTGGAAAATTTATTCCCCGGGTTGTTTTCCATTTGCCTGAATCCTGACAGCAAAATATAAAAGGTTTGGTCCCCACAAAGATGGAATTTGCTCTTTAGGAGATTTCTTAATGATTGGGAAATAGAGTGGGTAACGGATATGGTAGCCTTGATTGGAGATTTTCCTGGCACAAGTCTGGAAACAAATACATTGTTATGGAGGCATCATACTGATGGTCACTTCTATGTGAACAGAATGTATAAAAGGATCTAGCCACAATTGCGGGGAAGAAATCAGGGCCATGGAGTGATATATGGAAAAGTGTAGCCCCTACTAAAGTGAAGTGTTTCACTTGGTTGGTAAGTAGGAGAGCTTTCCTGACACATGATAAACTTCAGAAGAGGGGAAAAATTATTGCCTCAAGATGTTATCTTTGTAAAGAGGCCCTAGAAACCAACAATCATCTGTTTCTCCTCTGCAAAGTAACAACACAAGTATGGGCTCTATTCACCAATATAAAGAGCCTAAATTGGATTATGCCATAACATACAACAGACCTACTAAGTTGCTGGGTCAGAATGGGAGGTAGTAAAAGCCAGAGGAGGTGCTGGAGAACCGTACCTGCTTGTATCTGGTGGAGCATTTGGAAGGAGAAAAATCAGAGAATTTTTGTAGGGAAAGAGTGCACTATAGAGAAGATTAAGTGGAAAGTAATTACCACTTTAGGTTTTTGGTGTAAAGAAATGAACATAGAAGAAGAAATTCAACTAGTGGATTTCATAGGAGCTTTGTATGAACATAGAAGAAGAAATTCAACTAGTGGATTTCATAGGAGCTTTGTAAGTAGTCCTGTTTTTTTTTGTTGGTTTTTCTATGTAACTAACACTTTTGGAGGTGGCCAACATAGCCCTTAATGCTGGGGAATACAATGTTACCAGTTTCAAAAAAAAAAGAAAAGATGTCAATAAAAATGTTACCTTTCTCAAAAAAAGAAGAAGATGTCAATAAAGCACCCAAGGTGTAGCAATGGTTAATGAATTGGGTTGAAAATCTTTTGGTCTCAGGTTCGACCCACAGAAGGCAAAAACACTAGGTATCTCTTCCTAGTTGTCAAAAACAAAATTATGCCAATCAAGTAAAACAATTTTAGTTTCTGATTTAGATGAAAAAGTTGTAATTTATATTTCTTGGGGCTGGTTTTTATATGGTACTAGATTTCTGATTTCGTCTTCCTTACAATTAAAAGTTCATATATAATGTTTTCTAACAAGTAATATATCAGTTTGCCAACTATATTTGTTGTCTAGTGCTGTCCTATTGAAGACAGTGTCTACGGTTGATGCCCTTGTATCTTAGCACAGACAGTAAAGCACCACCTAAACGGGGTGACACGTTTAACCTTTCTGAACTTACACCATTCTATCCAAAAGAGCCCTAGATATGCTTTCTCAAGTTCATCGTAGATGATGATGCCTAACTGTTCTATAAAAGCATAAACAATTAAATAAATAAGAATACTAGGCGTAAATTCTCGATAGGTTAAGAATGCCTGGCATAATGTCAATGTAAAATTCCACCATAATCTTAGAATGAGAGTTTAGTTATGCATGGACATGAAAGAACTCTAGATTTTTAAGCACAGAACTCATACACAAGAGAAGGAAAGATAAATCCAGGATGAAGTCTCTGGTCTCCTCTCCAAAAGCTCTCAAGACATCTGAATGAGTGCCCCGGAAACAAGCCCAAACTATGTATTACTTATGCGCAGAAAAGGAAAAGATAGAATAGCGCTTGATGGATTTCTTTCCTCAACATATCAGGTGCACTGTGCTGAAGAAATCTTTTTTCACAGTGCAACTTTGTATGCACTTGAGTACTACATTAATCTTTCATATTCTAATATGTTGCATTTGTGTAGTTTGATTTTCTTTTTAATTTATTGTGTCTCATTGTCTAGGACAATTTTACGACGAGTAACGAGTTGCAGTAAGCCATCTCGATGCACTGAGCTTAATGCGATGCAGTGTGCTGTTTCACCTTTCTCCCTCTGGATGTCCCCTTTTCCTCCTCTTCTTGTCTTTATGGATTTAATCTGTAGTTTCTTTGCTTTGGGCTTGAGAGCTTCATTGCGCATGCTTTTGACACATAACAGTGGAAAATCATTCCTCGTACCAATTAAACCCACCTTCAAAACAAACACAATTAGGCAGTTCAAAGTAGTAAAATATCACTCAAGGCATTCAATTCAAATAAAGAGAAATGTGTTGAATGTTTGTAACATCTACGGGTCATCAATTGTGTTCTTGGTTGTGATGATAGGGGTTGCAAATGTAGGCTAAAAAGTGTCTTGTAGCTATAATATCTGAAGACGAATGAAGTCCTTTGGTTTGTTCCAACCCATTGACAGAATGTAGCTTTGACTTATGTATTATCGCAGCCTGTATCTCATTAAACTGCTTCCCTCTTTTCTTTGATCTTGAAATGTTGTAATAACTATTGTGGAGCATTAGTCAATAGAAAACTTCTTAGCTCATTGCTTATCTGCATTTCTATACTGGTCTATCTACAATGTGATCTTACCTACAATTGTAAAATTTTGATTTGTGAAGCTGTGGACAGCTTGTGGATTTCCTGTTCCTTTTCCCTTTGATGTTAAGAACAATAAAATGACTGTTGTCATGTAGAATATGGTCAAATGAACAGATTTTTTTTATGATTATGACCCCTGTTCGTGATATGCTTGCCGTCCAACAGCTTTGTCTTACTGAAGCTTTTTGGCAGCTGTGGCCTGTGTATTTGTTAGTATCTTCAAGTGTTACTCTTTCACAATGTCTTGCTAATATTATGTGCATTTCCATGGCAGTATGTGATGAGCTACTATTTGGCATCCCTCATCAAGCATGGTATGTCGTAGTGCTGGTGGTGCTCTGCTTGGCACTGGCACTTGTAATCCCGTCATTTCTTCCATCATATCTTCTACCAAGGTATCAAGGGTTAGATGCTGCTAATCATGGTATTTCTAAGGACTCTTGATCATATTCTGGTATGTCACCAGTGACGTAACATACATTCAGCAATGGGTAGTAGATCTTGAAGCTCAAGTATTAGAAAACTTTTTAACTGGTGTAAGGTAGTTTTGTTAATTGCAAATGATTAAGATCTGCGTCATTACTCAATGCAACTCTCACAACCCCTATCTCTTTATGTACTCTTTTCCCTTCTCTTGGCTGTAAACACGGAGTTAGTTTGTTCTGTCATTTTTCTAGCTTGAATAAAGTATCTGCTTGCAAAATTTTCATGTGATATTGTTCAAGTGAATTAACATCTAGTTGCCCCTGTTCATAAATGTGCCCCTTGTTATTAGCGGAAAGGAATTAATCCTATTTCAGAACCAGGAGAAGCATCAAGATACATGTGATACACCTTACTTTTCCCATACTGTTATCTTTCTTGAGGTAGAACCGGAATCTTTTCTCCATTTTAAACCATAATTCACTTTCTCCATCTTTTCCTTCTTCCCCTGCCAAATGTTCGATCCTGAATGCTCATAAAACTAAAGGCTCATGCCAAGCTTCCCGTCACTCCTGCACACTTTTCTAGACCCCCTCATGTCTCACACCGCACAAGAAGATGATGTCAATTGTATTTTCATGTGTCTTTTGGGTCCCCACTTTATCACAAAAAAAAGTATATAATGCAAGACTCTCCTAGTCCTTTGCATTCATTCTCAGTTCCTTCCTAAAAAGTATAACAACCTCTATTGTTAGAAGTTTTAGTTATGTCTGATCAGCTGAAAGAACTCCGTGGATCACCTCCAAATTACGAAGCCTTGAGGCTCGTGGCAGCAGGAACACTTGGTGCTGCTTTGTTAGGCTTGTCCAGTCTTATCTTTGCAGGGACAGTTATATTTCTGATCCTTGCTGCCCCATTCCTTGTCGTGTTCAGCCCAATTCTTGTTCCAGCTGCGATGATTCTCGTCTTGAGCACTGCTGGTTTCTTGTTTTCTGGTGGGAGTGGTGTAGGGGGATTAGCTGCAATATTGTGGTTGTGTAGGAAAGCTCGTGGGCAACTCCCGTATGCTGCAGACCGACTTGATTCTGCTAGGATGAGGATTGCAAGCAAAGCTTGGGATATGAAGGAAAAAGCTAAAGAGGGTGGACAATTTGTGCAGAACAAGGCCCAGGAGAATACTGAAGCCTAACAATATGAAATGTTATTTTAGTGCAATTTGTGTTACCTTATCTTGAGACTCTGAGTAATATCCTAATAATAAAGGGGGAAAAGAGAATGTCAGTGTTGTTCCTACTGATCTTGGCATAGCTTGATCTCTGTTAAAACTGCGTTTGTAAGATTTTTACGTGTTGTTTCATAATATATTGTATTGTATCGTATTTATTGTACTGTATTATATTAATGAATATAATATTTAAATAGATTGTATGTGTCTGTTGTTACATAATGTCGATAATTCATACATCAATGATGATACATAGTGATATATAACAGTAGGGTAAATAATAAAATTTGATTAATTAAAAACAAGTAGATCAAATCGATCATTATATGAAATAAGATGATTTGTCAATATCAAAATGATGCATTAAATGATATGATATAAAATTTAAGTGACAATTAAAATAAATATGATATTTAAACTAACAATACAATATAACTTAAATAACACAAAACTAATATTGGATCATTCCTAATTTTCCATTAAACAATAGATGTATTTACCATGGAACAAAATAACTTAAATAGCACGAAATTAATATAAGATTTTCATATTAACCCCCAACTATATGTTTCAAGCATTATTAATTTAAGGGTTAAAGAGTAAAACACACACTTATATTATCCTATTTATTTATAAGTTTCACACTTGAATTATTAAGAGTGTGAGTTTTCAAGCTGAATCATTACACAATTGTTAACGAAACACACTTAGATATTGAATATGTCAAATATTTTTCTAAAAATGCTTTTAGGCTTATCTGTACCTAAAATTTCCGTCCATCTAACATATACAATAACCCTATTTGCTAACATATTTTTAATTGACTTGTTTAAAAAAGGGAAACTTTCACATATAGCCACTTAAAAATAATTAATTACTCTCCATAGCTATAGTTTGATAATTACAATTTGTAGCTACAAGTTATATAGAGGAGAGAGGCGAGCGATACTGGGAGAGAGAGGAGAGAGGCGAGAGAGAGGGGGAAAAGAGTGGGAGAAAGGTGAATTGTATATGTATATTGGTTAGATAATTGTATATTATACATATGTAATTGTATATATGGCAAGAGAGATTGGGAGAGGGAGGAGAGAGGCGAGCGAGACTGGGAGAGAGAGGAGAGAGGCGAGCGAGAGAGGGCAGAGAGTGGGAGAGAGGTGAATTGTATATGTATATAACTGTATATAACTGTATATTATGCATATATATTTGTATAAATGGCAGCGAAGTTGGGAGAGGGAGGAGAGAGGCGAGCGAGATTGAGAGAGGGAGGAGAGAGGCGAGCGAGAGAGGGCAGAGAGTGGGAGAGAGGTGAATTGTATATGTATATAGGCTAAAAATTATATATTATACATATTTATTTGTATATTCTGGCGAATTATACATACAAACATGACTAATTATACAAACTCGAAGTCAACCCATATAATTAATGTATAATGTTAGTCGCGAGTGGTAATTATAACAAACTATAGCTATAATGAGTAATTAAATAGTATAAATTTACTTATCCGCGTAATTTTCCCTTTAAAAAACTCTAAACTCTTTCCTTTTAAAAATGTTTGAAGACGCTCCTCTAAAAAGTAATTAATTGAACAAAAAGAGTGATAGATCGCTATTGGTCCACGTGGCACGTTACCAAAATATGACCGTTGTAAGAGAAATTATGTCCCCCGTCCCCTCCCTCTATATTCAAATCCAAAAAAATTTCAAACGACTCACCATTCATTTTTTTTTCCCGTTTAGCCGTCCACTCTCTCTCTTCTTCTTCTTCTTTCTCTCTCTAAATTAGATATAGAGGATGGGGATCGCCATGGAGAACCAACCACAGCAACAACAACACAAGGTAAACAAATCCACGTTTTTTTTTGAAATTTGATTTCGAGCTTTTCGAAGAATTATGTGTAAGGATCCCCTTCAGATTTTGAAATTTGTTGAGTAATTTAGGGTTTTACATTGGACGAGCATGATTTCATTTGAGTTTTTCTTCCTTTATTTAGAAGATTTGTAGAGATTCCAGCTCGGTTTATGATACGATTAGGGTTTTTCTGTTCATTTATTATGAATAGGAATTTTTAAAATTCCAAATTTGATTTTTGATGATATAATGTACAAGAAGAAGAAGAATAATTTATTGTTAGTTTTACTTAACTGATCTGTTATATGGACTACAGAATTTTCAACTTCTACAAACTTCATCAGAGGCATCATCAGAGGCTGATAAAAAGAGGTGGACGCTTAATGATTTCGACATTGGGAAGCCTCTTGGAAGAGGAAAGTTCGGTCATGTATATCTAGCTAGGGAGAAAAGGGTAAGTTCTTAAAGCTTTACATGTTAAAAATGGCTGATAAAGCTACTTACTTTTTCAAAGCCTCAGATTTATGCTTTGCGAGTGAGAATCTGTTATCCGACAAATTAGTTATCTGCTATGGTAGTGTCTGGATACTCGAGGTTCTAGATCAGGAGTTTTCTGTAGCATTTAATGGTAATGGTGGGAAGTTGGGGATAATATCTTATGGACATGGCTTAAAAGATTATTTTTTTGAATTCTATTAGATAGACTTGACATTCTACAATCACATTCCAATACTAAGGTTAGTTGTTTCTTGAAAACAGAGCAATCATATTGTTGCATTAAAAGTGCTGTTCAAGAGCCAGCTAAAACAGTCACAGGTTGAACATCAGCTTCGTCGTGAAGTTGAAATACAAAGCCACCTTCGCCATCCAAATATTCTGAGGCTTTATGGTTACTTTTATGACCAGGTAACTTGTCATAACTTCTTCTGCATTGCTTGTTCTCAATTTTTGGTCTTAAGAACTTTCAAGAGACTGATGATAGCACTTACTAATGCAGAAACGTGTGTATTTGATCCTGGAATATGCTGCCAAGGGTGAACTCTACAAGGAGTTGCAGAAATGCAAATATTTTAGTGAACGGCGTGCAGCAACTGTGAGTTCTTGTTGAAATACAAAACTGTGTAGGATTTCCTTTTTCATAATCTTGAATTACAGAATCATGAGAATTGGTAAATGAGCATTTTTTCACTTAAACATTTTCAGTTTTGGTCACATTCTATAGATAGCCTTGAGTATGAGCAGATTTCTATATCTCCTACACTTAAAGTATATTTTCATGCCCTTCACATCTACTTTCAAACTGACAACAAGTTCTCTATTTTTTTTTTCTTTATCTTTGGTCTTGGAGAGCAGTATGTTGCATCATTAGCCCGCGCTCTCATATACTGTCATGGGAAGCACGTAATACACAGAGATATCAAGCCAGAGAATCTTTTGGTTGGTGCACAGGTATATATTTAACATTGCTAAACAGTTTACTCACTGCATTGCAATAAAATGACAGCTGAAATTAAATATTGTTAATATTTCTGCTGTTAGGGTGAACTCAAAATTGCAGACTTTGGGTGGTCAGTGCATACCTTTAATCGGAGGCGGACTATGTGCGGCACTCTAGACTATTTGCCACCTGAGATGGGTATGCATGTTATATGATATGAATATTTTATGCAGAAGGTTTCATGCTATACGACATATATTGGAAGTTTTATTCAAATGATTTAGCATTTCTTTAACTGCTTTTGCATTTTTTGTAATTCATAAATTGCTGAACTTGCAGTGGAAAGTGTGGAGCATGATGCAAGTGTGGACATTTGGAGCCTTGGTGTCCTATGCTTTGAGTTTCTGTACGGGATGCCCCCATTTGAAGCAAAGGAACACTCAGACACATATAGGAGGTGAGATTTTCTTCCATAATGTAGATGTTACTTTAGAAGAAATAGTACTTTTTGTACACAATTCCCCTCTTAGAAAACGTGTGAATTGCTATTCTCAAATCTCCAGTCACTAAATACTTTTACAATCTCTTTCTCAACTTCAAAAACTCATGAATGTTATGAAATGACAATGAACTACATATCATTACACAAGTAGTACAATTTTCAATAGCTAAATCTTGCATGGATGAGTTTAAAATGCCAGGAGATTTTTATGAATTTTACCAACTTAACACTCGTGGGTCTGTGGGTAATTGACAAGGTTTTCGTATGGATATGACAGGATTGTGCAAGTGGATCTCAAATTTCCAGCCAAACCAGTTGTTTCATCAGCTGCCAAGGACCTCATTAGTCAGGTTTTTCTCAAATCCATTGAGTGCTTTGAAATACAGCAGTTTGTAGTCTCAGGCCTAACTTGTTCTTTTGATTTCATGTTTGTGGGATACAGATGCTTGTAAAGGATTCTTCTCAGCGTCTGCCCCTGAAAAAGGTACTTGAGCATGCTTGGATTGTGCAGAATGCTGATCCTTCAGGCGTTTACAAGGGCTGATGAGAGAGTTCTACATCACCAATTTACTCTCACAATCTTTGTGGCAGACTACAATTGTTTCATTTTTTTACTGAAGAGCATCTTGCTCAGCTGGATCGTATAACTTTGTGATGTAAAATAACCACACCAAGATGTTTAAACCTCTGTGATCTTAAACCTTGCACGAAAGGAGATTTCTTTACATATCATTGTTGTACTTTACTATCTGCACTGTCTGGCTAGAGTTTAGACACCAACGGATATTCATGCCATGCTAGTGGTTTGTTTACCTGTAATATCTCACTTACATTGTCATCTCCATCTAACAACTGAGTTGGTGGGTGCTGCCACTTTTGCGCTTGAACAATGTCTTTTGTGCTCTAGAAACTAGGCTGACTGGAAGAAACATGTCGTGCCCACATCCTGTCCACCTTATTTTGCTTCTCAGTAGCAAAGATGCTTATTCAACTTGTGAAAATGACAACAAAAATACATTTTGACAAGGTAAAACCTGTGACATAATTGATTGAACAGCTTTTGGTACCCCTTTGGGCCACCAAGTCTGGTGAAATGATCCTTTTACATGCAAGGACGATGACATACAAGACACAAAGCTGTTGTTGGTTTCAGTTATGCCATGAAATTAGAAAACTGAGATGGTTTATGTCACATTACCATAACCCCGAGTACAGAACGATGTGTTGCTGATAACAATCTTTGAGAAAACGAGCATTTTTCCAATTGCAGCAACTAAAACAAAGGAGGAGTGTTGAAGTTTGTTTTTAGTTGCTGCAATATCTTTAAGTAAAATAAATTGTTTAATTTAAGATGGATTTGAATTTTGAATTTTAGTTAGGTTGTTTGAGTTGTAGATATAATTTAGGTCATTTTAAATTTTAAATAGTGCAGATTATGTGTTTTATGTTGGCTATTTAAGCTTCATAATATTATCAAAATCAATTGAAAGTTATTGAAAGTCATCATTTTCAATCTTTTTGTGCTGCCCCATTTTCTTTTTAAGAAAAAACACCAACATGACAAGATGTTTGATGAATAATTCTTTGGTAATTGCGAAGATAAGTATTCTAAAACATTATCACTACGAAAAGTACGAATAGAAACACCAAACTGATTTTGTATTTTAGCAAAGAAACTTTAGAATATAAAAATAACTCAGAACGAACTTTCATAAAAAAATCCAAGTGCAACTTGAATAATCATCAATGAAACTAACGAAATCATAAGGTTGAACTAACTCTACTAGAACCCAAAATATAATAATGAACTAAGTACTACGTGAAAATGTAGCATAGGTGTGTTTTCCAAGCTTACATGACTCACAATCTAATGTGGATAAACTAGACAAAACTAGACACCATCTTCTGTAGCTTGGATAGACTCGATGTCCCAAACACTTGTGAATTAGGTCATGAGATTCTATAACGAAGCATATTGTGAAGGGATTTGAAAAGGTACGATAATAAAGGATTTGTGATTCATGTCTTGTGCCAATCATTTGTCCCGTACTGTGGTTGAGAAAAAAGTCATCAAGAAAATGTTATGCCACAATTTAGGGTTTGGCTTGTCTAACCCCTTTTGATTTTGTTTGGATTCCATTGGCTAAAGTAATAGCAAGAAGAGATTGTGAATAAACAGTATCCGAAAGAAGTGATTTGTTACCAGAAATATGATCAGAAGCACCTGTGTCCATGACCCATGACCCATGACCAAAGAGTACTAGGTTGTGAAACACAAGCAAAGGAATTACCACTATCAAAACCATCAGGCTGAGCAACCGAGGCTACTTGTGGAGACATTCGCTTACTTGCTCGATACGAAAGGAACTCATCATATTCTGTTTGAGCAATATGAGTAGTATTGGATGGTCGATCAGGCGGAGCAACCGAGGCTACTTGTGGAGATGTATGTGTGCTTGCACGATTTCGAAGAAACTCATTATATTCCTTTAAACAATAGGATCATAACTGGGTGGTTGACCATGCAAAACATAACATATGTCACGAGTATGTCCAATCTTATGACAATAGCTACACTTGGATCGAGGTTTCCCAAAATGACTTCCTCCTCGCCAATTCTCCATAGATTGATATATTTTGTTTTTCTATGGTTTGAGATGCAAAAACAGCGGAGTCAACGGTGGATGATGAAACACCTTTGTGATTGGGAGGCACGACAAGATGAAGTAGTCGAGAGAATAACTCATCTATTGTAGGAACTGTAGGACTAGCTAAAATCTTAACACGCACTGAGTCATAGTCATTAGGCAATCCAACAAGTGTAAAAACTAGAAACAACATTTTTCTGTGCTCTTGTTGTTTTTCCACATTTCGTAGTGACGGCATCAACATTTCAAATTCCTCCATGCTTGTACTTGTCCCAAGTAAGTAGACATATTGGATTCTTGTTTCTTTAAGTTGGTCATTCGAGATATCACATCATATAAATGAGATGTCATTAGTGTACAAAGCACGAGCCTTTTTCCAAACTAAATAACATGTCTGGAATGGGCAAAACAAGGGCATCAACTTGGAATCAATAGAGCGCCACAAGAGACAACATAATTGAGAATCAATATTCCCCCATTGTGCTTTGACGGTTGCATCTTCTGCACTAGACTTCACATTTTCATCTACCACACATGCTTTTTTCGTTAAGTGATCTTGTACACCTTGACCTTTGCACCATAACTCAACCGAGGAGGCCCAAGCTAGATAATTTGAACTTCCCATTAATGGTTTGGAAGTGATCATAACGCTCAAACTCCCAATTCCCATATTTTTTATGCCAAAAGTGTCAACATCAAAATACATCTTTTGTTGAATCAGAACTTCCCCCAAAAATAAATAAATTGGAAATAGAGTGGCAGAATCTGGAAAATAATCGTCCAGTCGCTGAAAATATGATATGGTTGTCGGAAACTGGTCGGAATCAGAAAAAACATATGGTCAGCCTCAGAATGGAGAGGCAACCTCACTAGAAGAAAGAAATTGTTGAAAAACTGGCCGGAAAAGCTAGCATGCTCCGGTGCCTGAGGCGTGCGAAGAACCAGAACTCAGAGGAAGACCCTGATTTTGCTGGAATGATGTCAACGATGTTTTTCTCACAATTGTTCTGATATCATGTAAGAAATATTAAAGAAAAATATTGTAATTGAGTATCTACATTATCACACAGAGCCCTATTTATAGAAACAATAATACAATCCTTTACCAAGTAGGACACTATATACTATTCATATTCCTATTCTAATTATGATATGGGAGCTTCCTCGTTGGATGAAAACATTTTTTTTGGCGGCCAATCGCAATCGCCTTCGTGGACTTCCGTCCTTGCAGATTGGGAACTTCTCCCTCGGAATCGCCTAAGGGACCCCTACTGTGACAACAGCTACTACGCATCCCGCATCAGATAATGCTATCGACGAAACAAATTCAAAACAATTATGAACATACGTTTGGACCAGCACGGCGGAAATGTACTCCTCGCTGACTGTCCTTATGAACAACAATCTACAAAGTGATCAAACAAATTCATAACAATTATCACAATCAAAGAGGATGGATTGCTGAACAAAGGAGCTCTATTGGACAAATTTACTTCAGCCTTTTGATGCTTAAAGGGACCGACTATAGTATACGCTCACATAAAAGTACGTTTTCTGATGCATCATTTATAGCAGTGGAATGATAATGGCCATAGAATTTCCCGTGAAGTGTGAATTCGATATTATTTGGGATCGATCGTTTCTCCAAAACCCACATCAGACAATAATGGTCCTTTACTCTTGCTTTCCAGATAGTTATATCTGTACTTCATTTATGTGACTAGCATCCTCATTTGCAGAATCACTAACTCAACTACCGCAGATCAAGGTAGCTATCTGTTAGTATCTATAGTCTAACCAATTTATTAACTATTGAAAGAGAAAGAGAAAGAAGTACAGACATTTTTTACGAAAGAAATTCATATATGCAGGCAGAACATGTTAGCAAGAAGATTGCACCTTCTGAGGAACTGTATCATCCATGTCAACAAAGTACTGCCTGAAATCATAAAGACGGTTTATAACTTGTCAAGGATCAACTGCATAAAAACTTCCACATTGTCCTGATAGCACTAAAAAAAGGAAAGGTTACTAATGGACTCACTTCACAACTGCGTATACTGGATTAGAATGCAAGGTGTTATCATAAGTATGTCATCAAGCGATGAAACAAAGATTAAAGTCGACTTAGTAGATATATCAACATCTACAGCAACAAACACACATGGTTGAGAGGATAACACAGATACATAGTTGAAATCAAGTGTCTGGTGTCTAACAGATACTCTTTTCATTTTCTGACAGAAAAGGAAAGACAACTATTGCAAAAAGTAAATCTGAATTTCCATTAGTGTGTACAATAAGTATTAGAGGAGACATTCAGAGACATGAAAAGGCCATATGACCAGCATTACATTTAAGAAAATTGATTACATCTAAACTAGCATACATGTATGATACAAGAGATGCAATCACTTGCTTACAGACTTTGCTATCACTTCTTCCCACCATCCAATCCACTTTTCCCCTAAAACAACTCATGATTCGATAATTCAAAATCAATGTATACACAAAAAAATATAAAAGGTACCTTTATATACTGAATAATTTTTTACCGAGAGGGTTCGGCTGAATCCCTTGTGACCCCCTAGATCTGCCGCTGGGCTGAGGCAATTAGGCAGAATATGCCACAACTTCAGCTCACTGAGGAGGCCCATGAACCTTGATAGCAGGGTGTGGAGGCCAAAGATTAGAGAAGAAGGTTAGTAGGAAGTCAGATGTATTTCTTTCCCATTCTCAGAATTTTTAGCACTATTCTTCTGGTTTTCCCTTATCTTTAGATTTCTATTACTACCTGCTGCTTCTTTGTCATGTTTGATCAACCAAGGGTATATCGGAAATCGTCTCTCTACCTTCACAATGTAGGGGTAAGATCTGTGTACACTCTACCCTTAAACCCCACCACCTATGGGATTACACTGGGCTTGTTCTTGTCATTGTAGATCCCCATGAAAGTTATGAAATTATTGTTGGATTTAACTTTAATACATAAATTTGACCTGTCAATGTAATTTAATTGGTCAGATCAGCTTAGCATACTTTCCAGGTTACAAAGCCATGTTTATTAGATATAGGCTATAAGGATTTCAGTTGCAGGGTGTAGAATTTGTATACATTTTCCAAGTTACCTGCAATTGCTCTTTAAATAATTGCATCGAGTAAATATGTTTAAAAAGTTAAAACTCATAATGTTATAGGATGGATATAAAAGTTTTGCAAGTCGGACAGGAGCTAATGAAGGAAGCCCTTCATTACAATCCGGATCGAGACTATGTGAACTGCAAGGGTTGAATTCCAATAATTGGTATGAAGTCAAGATCTCTTATCCTGCTTCTGTATGTTCATTTGCATTCTTGCCTACTAGTTTTCTATACCCTATCACTATTTAAAGTTTAAACCTTTACTGTTCAACTTATAACAAATACCAGCTACTTTTACTCTACAACTAAGCAAGGAAGTTCAGGGCTTAATGTTGGTAGGAAGTTATTGTACTGAAAAGATAATTTTTCGGGTGGACAACAGTCTTGAATTGTCTGTATATATATGGTGATTATTGTCTGTTCTTTAGCTGATTTTACCTCTCAAAAGGAACAACTTAACCTCCTTTCACTACAACAAAAATGACCATTAGCGGCATTTAATACTTAATTGCCGCTAAATATGTATTTTTAGCGGCAATTGTCACTCTTTGTATATGTCCCTAAAGCCTTTAGCGACATTGGTTCTTATGGCACTTAACTAATGCTGGTAAAGGCTTTAGCACTCTTTATTAGTGTCAATATTTAATGCCGCTAAAAGTTGTCTTTGTTGTAGTGTTTTTATCCCCACAAAAAGTGAAAAGGAATCAAGAACATTCACCTATGACTTCTGTTTTCGAGTTACTTGCCATAAAAATGGAAGAAAAAAAAAGCAACTACAAGCCACAAAGTTCTTGCAATACAAACATAGTCATTCAAACAAACTAACCATTAGTGTGTACAATAAGTATCAGAGGAATCGATTCAGAGGCATGAAAAGGCCATAATGACCAGCATTACAGGAAGATACAAGAAAATTTCTAACAGTTAAACTAGCATACATATATGGTACAAGGAGATGTAATCACTTGCTTACAGACTTTGGTCTCACTTCCTCCCACCACCCGATCCACTGCTCCCTTGAAACAACTCAGAGATTCGAGCTTCAAGATCTTCCACACTAAACTTGATATGCCTCTCTGTGTGCCTGCTAGAATCGTTATTACTCTGCAATCTCCCAATAAAGTTGCGATATGCTGGAGACAAAGCCCCTGCTACAGAAATCCTTAATTCTTCCTTTAGTTGCTCATCAAAGATTATCCAAGTTGATTGAGTTTTACATATCTCCTCAAAGTAGGAATTGAATAACTTAAGCTTTTCTTTCAAAGACCTCGATGCTCCAGTAGGTGACGACATAGCATTATTATCAATCTTCAGAACTCCTGAAACCTTACTCCACGAACTTCGGTGATAATTTACATGATACTGCTTAACTTTGGCCGCGTGTTTTCGTACCCAATCATCACCTAAAAGTAATCCCAACTCACTATCTTTAACTTTCTGAACAATGTATCTTTCATTATTCATCATAAAAACAGCCAACAAAGCAGAGTCCTTGTAAATCTTTGATTTTGTTTCCAGATTACTCTCAAGTAACTCCATTATCCATGCCATTTGAACAGCCAATGATGAAGACGAAAGTGCTCTATCATCCCCTTCTCTATAATCAACAGCACTAGCAGATGGCACAATGATTTCCTCAAAAACCTGTTCAAGAGTAATCCGGGATCGACAAGCTGCACGGATATAATTCATCACATATCGAGTAATTGGGTGGAGTCCGCCGCCAGGCACTGGAGTTTTAGCAGGGTCATGGCGAATCAAATTCTCCAACTCCATAAATATCCCTCTAATAGCCTCACCTAATCTTCTCCATATAGTCAATGCTTCATTCCTCAATAGCACACAATATTGATCCGAAAACATAAATTCAAATTCAGGCATCAAATCCCTAAGCGCCTCATAAACATCAAGTACCTTGAAAAGTCTCTCCGGTGCCCGACTAGAGATCGCAACAGCATCGGCAAAGTTGAGAAGTTGAATAGTAGAACCTCTAGAAACTTCCATGAAAGATAGATCAGAAACAGAGTTAAATCCAAAGAAGACCCGATCACAAAGTCGACGTTCACTCGGGAACAGAATTCGGAGAGCTACGTTGACCGCTTTAACCCATTTCTCTATCTCATCTTCAAGCTCATTCCACTGCATTTTCTGCACTTGATCCATACTCAGCTTCTGCAACCCCAATCTACTTAAACTCTCTTCTAAAAACTCTCTTCTAGACACACTATACGCGTGCGAACACTCTTTCTCATACCCAGCAGCCACCATTCTCTTAGCAATCTCATTAAGATCACTAATGATTCCCGCCGGTAAAGCTTCAATGAGGATCCCGTAATCCGTTACAGGATGTGCTATAGGAATCTCATCATCATCCTCATCAACGTCTTCTTCTTCTTCTTCCTCTTCTTCAGATTCGTAGTAATCTCCCAACTTATCACCACCATTCTGGTGGCGCGTGAGATCCACGGACTCGGAAGCGCGTTGCATGAGGGTAGTAAACTCATCTTGTAAACGAAACATAGCTTGTTGAAGTAAATCATCAGCTTTATCAAGAGAAGCCGAAACAGATTTATCATTTGCCATAGGATTCCATTCATGAATTATAGCCAATAATTGGTCAACAGAATCAAGGAATGCAGCAGAATCAGCAGAATCAGACCATATAGGATGCTGAGCGGAGAGATGACGAGAGATCTGTCGATGAAGAGATTTAAGGCTTCGTTCAAGTGGTTGATCATCAGTAAGTTTTTCACGGAATCGATTATCAAAATTAGAAAAGATTTGAAGGATATCGTCAGTCATAGTATCAGTATGACCAAGTGTTTTGGCGATATGACGAGCTACAGCTATGAGTTTTTCTTCACCATTTTCAGCCATGGATACAAAAATAGCTTCTCTCTGGTTCAAATTTTTGTATAGAGGAAGAAGAAGAAGAAGAAGAAGAAGAAATGTTCAAGGATAAGAGCTGGGCGTTGGGAGAGTGGGGCCCACTGAAAAAGTCTAATTATGTCTCCACCTCTTTACATTAATAAATTGAGAACGCGCAAAATTAGATCTTTCAATAATACTACTCAAATGACACCTGCTTTCGATACTAAATATCTAAAAGAATCCGCGAGGTAAATTGTGATAAATAAAAGTAAATTTGATCGGTTCATTTAGAGGTGTATGTTGGAGGGGTCATTACCTGAACTCATATTTTCTTTTTGAAATTATATATAATAGTGTTACATTTTTATATTTATTGTAAAATATAAATGCTTGAATCACACTTGAAGTATCATATAATGTGAGAATGAATGCACCTCTCAATAAGGTTAGAAATTTGAATTTTATATCTATCTTGTTTTATTTTTCTTTTTAAAATTGGACATTTCCAACCCAAACATCAAATTTGGTGTCAACTGTCAACGCTATCTTTTGTGTAAATCAACTCCAATTCATAGGAATATTTTTCTATCTCTTCATTATTATATTATTATTTTTTATTTCATTTATATTTTCTTATTTCGTTAAAATAATTTTTTTTTAAAACATTCACTATATATAATTAATATTATTTTATTATATAATTATTTAATATAAATTATTTTGTACCATAATTTTTTAAATAATATAAATTGCTAGCAAATATTATACATTATACATAATAATGGATGATACAAATAAAAGTGAAATCATTAATGAAATACAATTAAATAAACATTACATAATCGAAAAAATTATTTTAAATTCTACATAAATATTCAACTTTCAAGACGGTGCTCCTATAAATGTTTTATTAATGCATTACGTAGTTCAAAATGAGCTTCTTTGTCCTTTATTTTTTTATATCGAGTTAGAAATTGTTGAAATTGATAATTTTCATCTATTGTCATTTCTACGGTCGGAGTTGGACCTTTCGAGGCATCTTAAATTGGTGCATTAAGGTCAGACTCATCCTTAATTATCATGTTGTGTATTATAATACATGAAGTTAATATATCATGTAGCACTTCTTATTTTTTTTTTAAAATCATAATACATAGAAAAGTTAATTTAAAAAAAAAGCTAAATTCTATATGTAAAGTTGATATTATAAAATAATTACATAAAAAGTAATTAAATATACAAGGGAGTTAATGAAAACATATCATTTATATAATGTTTAATTAAAAGTTTGTATAGTGAAATCATATTAAAAAATTCAAAAAGTGAATTGGTGTGATGATAGTGTTACATCAAATTTGTTGTAACAGCTATTCACACATCAAATCTAGAATTTAGTGTAAAATTTGGTGTTGGGTTAGAGATGGTCTGAGTGGTTATTGAGTAGCATTTTTGGCGTTTTAATTAATCAAGCATTTCAATTTTAGACTTATAATTTTAAAATTTTAACTTTTTTCGATAATAAAAATCTAAATGTCAAATCGATTAGATCTACTTTTCATAATAATACATCCGTCATCTCAAAATCTTAGATACGTCTCTATATTCACCCCAGAATACATGCCACAATCCTTTTTATTAATCTCTCACATGAAACTATATCATATCCAAATTTTTAATTGTATTATGAAGTGATTCTTTATACATAGAATTGTAAGTTTCTTCAATAATAAAATTACAAAAAAAAAAAAAATTAAGAACTTTTACTTTAAAATCAAATATTTATATTTCATGTACTATGAAAATCCTAAATTAGAATGACTTAATTACGACTATTATCCCTATTTTATTTTTATTCATCGGTCACATTCGGGTTTACCCCCTAGACGTAACCGGCGTCGTCGTCCTCTTTGAGGACTAAGACTAGCCTCTTAGTTTACATCATTACATTCATAGGTCAAAATTTAGCGGAAAATTTAAAACTTTTCATTACTTCTAATTGGAGGTTTACATAAACCCCTCTCTCTCTCTCTCTATATATATATATACATATATATATATCGAGTATACATAGACCCTTCGTATAGGAAGATTACTTAGTCTTCTACTTTTATTGATAAGTATATAAAATATAACATAGTCATAATAGTCGTCTCATCTCATAAACATCTAATAAGAGTGTAATAACTACATCAAAGTAAAAATGCCTCACATGGCTATACAATGTTTCATACTAAATGGAAAAGAAAGAACATAATAGTCTTAAACTCAAAACAACTCCATAAGCTAGATAGTGGCATCGCCCTCGGAAAGTGAGGATCTACCCTACCCTACTTGGATGATCAAGAGATCCAAGCCTTCTTCAAGTCGTCTTCAAAGCACTTCAACGACTGGAACCTAAAATGTTGGGGGAAAAGGAAGAAATGGGGTTAGTACACCACTTGTACTAAGTATGAGAGCATACGCACACATACTATGAAAACATGCTAAGAAAAAAATGGACATTTCATAAAGTATGCACTTTTCATTAAAAATCCTTATGCACATTCAACAAGACCATACCAACCAATAGGATTCATGTTCATTAAGTCATAGCATGTACATCACAAAACCAACAACATCAAAACTAGTCAAGTTAACATGTTTATCATATAATCGAACACATATTCAAGTAACTCTATCATCAAGTCATATTAGCAACAAGCATGTATAAGAGTGCATTTCGAAATATCCAAAGCAAGACAATTACCCATGAACCCCTATCAAGTCAACAAGTGGAATGACCAAGCAAAGCCCCATAACCTTACTCAATCAAGTAACCCAACAAGAATCATGACTAACATCCTTCTTCACATATCATAACATTTAAGAGTACATAGCATCATACTTTAACAATATAGACCAACACATATTCATAAGTGACACCAATCAACATATAGTATCAACACTGTGCAAGTTCATCATATACATGTCATATATCATTATAAACATATTCATACACAAGGACATCCTCCTAAGACTTCCCTCAAGGCTAACTAGTGCAATGCTTAGGTAGAGTCTCATACCCCTACCTAGACTAAGCTAGACCCCTTAGGTCACCTTAGCTAGAGTTCAATCCTTTAGTTCATTTTACCTTTTGGGAACATCTTGCCCTAACCGACATAGACCACATGAGCTAATGCGGAATCCGGTGTCATGGAATCCTACACCGAAAAAAGGCGGACTACTTGCCAAGGTAGTACTACGTGGATGTTGACACCAAATTTTGGTCTGATAGTTTAAAATTAATTCATTTTGAGTATTTTATTTTAAATAATTCAAAATACATGTTTTTGTCATTTTAATAAAGTTTGTTGATAATCATTCTCTTTCTCAAAGTATTAGGATTTTTATTGATTGTTGTGTTTATATTATTTTGTCACCGCCAGACGTTCAAATATTTGTGCATTTTTATAAAATCATTATTTCTGTTAAATTGCAATTTTTACATGTAATTGATTACGTTCATTCCATTTTTCATATTCATTTTTTTCCTGTTACATTGTTAATATTCATTTTTGATATTCTGCGCAGTCTAAGAAATTCATTCAAATTCGAAGATAATTTGCATATACGGATATTTTATCAACAAATAATTTTTGTGCCACTATTTCAATCCCATAATTTAGGCCCATTTTTAATAATTCCCTATATATAGAATATTTTGCCCATTAGGTTAAGAGGGGGGTAATAAATTTTTAGGGTTAGGTATAATTTTCAGATGGGGTAAGGGGATATTTTTAAGCCATCTCCACCCAAAACCCCATCTCCACCAATGGCTGAAAGCACAACAATAAAACAATCCCTCACTGTTCTCCTTCTTCTCGTCAAGATCACCAACTCAACTCCTCCCCTTTCCCCCTTTCAAGTTTATGTTTTTTTTCTTCTTGTAGCTCACCATTAGCGCTCCCTCCAACACCATCCGTAATCAGCGAAGCTCCAAGCTCCGGCGAACAAAGCCGATGGACTCACACACCATTGCTATCATCTCTTTTCGAGACTTCAATTACGGTAAATAAACAATCTCTCTTTCACTTTGTTTTTCCTTACAGATCTGGCCGGAGGGGTGCAAACTCCGGCCAATATTCTTATTTCTTGCTTTATCCGATGAATATAGTAGTTTTCCGAAGATCCACCGCTTTGTTTACTGATATGAGTTTGATTTTTTAATTAATTTTTTGTTAAAAATGTGTTAATATTTGGGTTGATTTTTTTGATTTCATATCTATAGTTCAAATTCTTGTACAACCATTGGTTGCCCTTAATTTTGCTTTAACTACTTTTATTATTTGTTTATTCATTTGTCTAAGTCTTTATATTTTGTATGTTTTTGCCACTTTGTTAATTCACTGTTATATTTAGTGGTTATTATTTAATTGTTTTTTTTAATATTTATTTCTTGTAGTGGATATAAATGTTGTTTATTCAATCGTTTTCAGTTGTTGTTGCCCATTTGTTTTGTTGTCATTCAAATTGTTTCACTCTTTTTATTATTTAAATATGCTATTATTTTGTAGCCTTAAGTTTGATGACACTATTTCTGTTATTGTGATTAACTGTGTTATGATGAGTTTTCACGTGCTTAGTGGAAAACATTTGCAAAATCATTGTTAAAGTTTAGTCATATTTTGGGTCATTTGCTAAATAAATTATTTTGTTAAATTGATTTAATATAATTTGTTGGCCAAGGATAAAATCTCTCCGTCGATTTTGGAGGCCTCTCCATTTTTTAGTTTAAGTTTATATATTTTATATGTTGAAATTGGCCGATGAAGAAATTACTGTCGATTTCCAAGGTCTCCATTGTTAATAAGACGGATTTTTATTTTTAAGTTATTATTTCATATATTCAATTTTATTCATATTTATTTATTACTAACACTTTTACAAAGTGTGTTTACAGGTACCCAAGACTTGCTTCCTTAAAGCTATTCGAATGGAGTCCGAATTACATTTTTTAATTCATTATTTTGTATATATCGATGTTAGGCAAACCTTAGGCCGATATTATTATTTTATTTTTATTGTGTATATTGCATGTTTATTATATTTGTACATATTTTATTTTCCTCCTCAATTTGAAAAAATGAACTCAGTATAGACTTTAAGTCTCTTTGCCATCTTAGACTCAATAAGTTTAGAGTACATTAGGGACACGGCTCATAAGACACATTACATAACTATACAATATTTAAAGGCTTTACAATAAAGACATAAGTAGGAGATCCTTGAACTTAAGGATTCCTTTCATTGAGCTAGGGAATCATCTATCAAGCTCTTCACCATTCAAGACATCCTTTAAGCATCCATAACCTACACTTTGTGTAAAAAGTAGAGAAGAATGGGATTAGCACAAGAATGTACTAAGTATGGCAACCATGCAAAAACATGCATTTAAAAGGCACATTTTCTTGAAAATCATACTTCATGCTTTTTGAGTAAATCTCCATAAAACCTTTAACCAATAGCATTTATATCACTCACATACATCATATAAACATATTCAAAGACCAAACATTACATAAGATCACAAATAGAATTTATTACATTTTTAAGCCACTTTACAGTAAGCTACCTTTCCCTTAATAGTGAACCCTTTAACTCATCAACCTTCCAAGTAACTCTAGTGATTCTAGGTGAAATGCATCACCCTAAGGCCACAATGAAAAACATACATACTATCTATACAAGGCAACACATATGATCATAGAAGTATAGTACAACATATACACATTTAAGCCAAACTATAAACACATTACAGTAAACTACATCAAGTCACACATACATTTACTTCTTTGCGTATACATCATTATTTAACCTTGTTCATGACCCCAATCTTAATCTACTAGTGCAATGAACATATGAAGCCCCATAACCCCATACATTCTTAGCAAAACCCCTCATGAGACCACAAACCTTAACATTTAATTCATATACATAAGTAAGTGAATATACCATCATTCATGTTAATACAAAACCTTCATCATATAGTCAATAATATCAACATCATGCATATAGACCCATACCATGCACATCTTCATGACAAGTAGACCAATACTACAAAGTCATACATAAAGAATCATATACATAGATACATACATTAGAACACCTCTCTAGAACTTCCTAAGGAGATACTTGTGCAATGTCTAGATGGGTTCATCACTTCCACCTATCCTAAGTAACATCCCTTAAGCCATTCTAGTTAGGGTCCTAATCATTTACTTCCATTGTCCATTTTACTTTAGGGAAACTATAGCCTTAACCGACATAGACCATGTGATGCTAAACATGAAATCTGGTGTCATAAAACGCCACACCGAAAGAAGTTGATCTATCGGCCAAAGTAGAACCAAAGGTGACATAGCTTACTAGGTGGATCCACTAGCTAGTATTCTATGGTGGCAACATAGTTATGGAACTTGGAGGTATATGTGAAAAGCCTCTTTATGCCTAATGGGGCATTATAGTTATTCACTTATGGAAACCCTCTTTATACCTATTGAGGCATTGTCGTTATCCACCTCATGAGATTTATGGTAGACCTTCCTTCCCACATTGGGAAGGACACATACTCATATTCAAGTTCACTCGGTGCTAAGCTAAGTTCTCTTAATTGAAAAAGCCTTTATTATCATTTTTTTTTATAAAACATAGGTTTAGGAGAGTCATCCCCTCATATGCTTAATTCATAGGTCATAGATGAGAATTCATCAACCTAAATCATGTGAGAAATTCTTTCACATGGATATAGCATATGTAAAGCACCGTCTAGTTAGAGATACACTTGAGCACACCTGTCAAGGCTCCCCTATTAACTAGATCATCATTCATGTGTGTGTGTATACATATATGTGAGAAAACCTTTCACATAACACATTAAGTCACACATGTTCATACATCATATCCATACATATATAAACCAAAGCTAGAACTATCCTATCAAGGTACACATGTGCAATGCACAGGCAAAGTCCCATACCCTTGCCCATACTAGTACACCTATCAAGTCATCCTAGTTAAGGAAACACATATCATACTTTCATAAACGTCATCTTAACATGCATAGTAGTAGACACTAGTGAATATGAGAACTACCTTTCATTTAGACACCATGAACCATTTACTACTTTTAAGCATGCATGAAATGTGAGTGTGTGTACATTGGTCAACATGATCACATAATGGCCATCAACAACATATTAAGGCAGCCACCCTCTTAGACCACAATACTCTTCAAGCTTTGACCACACAACACACAATAGCATAAGAGGCAAGTTAACTTCACGGAACACCTTAAAACTCATAACATTAGCTATTCACACATTCACATAGGGGTACATGGGTAGGGGTCATCAACCATTAGGACCTAAAACCTGGAAGCGCCTACACATGATATTACATAACCCTTTACATGCTCATAACAATAGTAACATAACCTAGATTCACAACTCAAATAGAAGACTAGGCACAAGTTACACATAAAGTGATAATCATAACCACTTCTTCATATATATTCATCAAATTGCCTTCAAGGCCATGGTCAACACATATATAATGACATAAAGTAAACACAGCCACCATAAGTGGACCATACCACACAATGCCACTCACGGCTTCATGAACATTATTATAGAGAAGTAGAGAAATAGAAGAATAAAGCAATTCTTACCAACCCTTTAGCCTTTGGTCCTCATTGACCTTTACTACTCTTTCATCAACAATGCAAGTATAGGGCAGTAGCTTAAGTACAATAATCACAAAGGAAACCATGTACATTTCGCTACAAGTTCATATTACAATCTAATACATTACATTACATGTATACTAGAAAGTAGAAGAACATAGATCTTTAATACAATTCACTTGCATTGATCATAAATTATATTTCATTAATGGCATAAGTCTAGGGCAGTAGCTTGAAGAAATCATAGCTTAGACTAGATCCTACTACAATTTCCAAAGAACTATAGTTCACTGTAAACATGCTTCAAGTTAGATATTCATGGAAGATAAGTTTACATAGGTTAATCCTATTCAAACTATCATGCATTGATCCACATTTTATCTATTATCTATAATTCATAATCACATTACATCATAGATAGTATCTAAGTATAATTAACCATGATCAATTCATATAACAATTATCCCAACGTCGAGACAACACATTACTATCTCATAGACTAGAAGAAGCTAGTTCAATTCACATAAGTCAACTTTACTTCAATCATACAAGATTCATATTCATAATTCAAACATGATATTAACCTAGAACAGTAGATACAACCAACTTAACATGATCGAAATCCACATTAATTCATTTAGAAGCCAATGTTACAGTGAACTATGAAAACTAGGCTAAACATGCTCAAATCTTCATACATTGATCCTCATGGATCATTCAATATCAATTCAACATAAATTCATATAAATAACAGTATATACAATCACTTCAACGTAATAGAGTCATAATTCAATCAATAGCAATTCAAGATCACAATGCCCATGCAAGGCTAAATCGTTTTGGTGAAGGAGCATGGGTTCATCATGCAATTGGAGTAAAAGTCATGTTAAAACCACTGTATTAACTTCAATTAATCATGATTTAATCGTTCAAAATATTTTTAGAAGGAACCCATGGCAGATTAAAGAAGACATTGTTTGATCATATTTTTCTTCTTTGAAATATTTGAGAATGGCTCTCTAGATGAAAAGATAACTAGAGATGAAAATCACCATACCTTAATTTTCATGAAGACCTCAAAAACCTGGTGATTCAACCACGAAAAATCCAAGCTCCAAGCAGCTTTTGAGCTTCACCAACAATGGTGGTTTCTAGGGAGATGATTTTGGAGAGAAAGGTTCTTACGTGTGTATGGAATTGGAAATGGGTTGATCACGTTTTGAATGACTTATATACACCCAAAATCAGTTAAATAAATCATGTAGGGTCAGGTTATCACGTGGGGTGAATTTCCCATTCACTCTTTTAATGAAACAGTGCGCAGGTAGCAGCACATAGGCCACCATCGACGGACCTACCTACGGACCGTAGTCAGTTCACGGGCCGTGCCTTGCTTCCGTCGATTGGTACTTAGCCAAATGTTTGGCTTGAGACTTGCCTAAGCTAAGTTCCAATCGACGAGACCTCACTTATGGGCTGTTGGTTGACCAACAGGCCGTCGTTTGGTCCGTCGATTGACACTGCCAAGGCAGTGTCTCGACCAGCCTTGGGCCCTTCTTGTGGGGCCTTTTGCGGGGCCTTTTAGAAGTCGTACCCGGACGTTTCTAACGTAAATACAACCCTTAACAAGTTGTAGAACTCCCACATGAGTTTCACCCAAAACCAATACTCGCAACTCGTCCAAACAGTCTAGGCCCCATCAAGACGTACATGAACGTCTCAAGGGCTAACTTTCGAACGTCTTAGACGTTCTTGGACGTTTGACCTCCAAACTTCTCGAAACTCCATACACCATCTTTAAACATCAAGACACTCAAGAAATCTGTTGGACATACGGATTCACATCTCTTACTACCAACACAGTCCTCTGTTCGTGGAGCAGAAGCAATTTGTTTAGCCTTACAACCGTCCCAAGGTATCATTTCTAATATATCAGTGGGGCAGGCTCGGACACATTGAGTACATCCTATACACGTATCATAAATCTTTATCGAATGTGACATTGGGCCTATATATTTTTGAATGTTCTAAATTTTTGATCTTATAACTCATTTTAAAACTTCATAAGATCATATAATACAATATATAAACATGCATAGACACATGAGGTACATAGGCGACTAGTTGTCGCACGTTTTGATCGTCCCTTGACGTTCGACTTCCAAATCACCTCAAACTTTATGCACTACCTCTAAACCATATTATAAGTTATTTTAGGACCTTAGAATATTAAGACTAACACGTTAGGCTCTAGACACCCTATCTCATTTTGGGGGGTCTTACAATATCCCCCGCTTGGGAACATTCGTTCTCGAATGACACTTAGAACACTTTAATCACAACAAGGACTTCAATGCATCATATAACAGTTCATATTATCCATAACATCATCACATAGAAATTAATGCACCGACTTACAAGGAACACAACTTCACACCATTTAGCACTCAATGCACACAAGCAAGCAAAACTTTCATTTACTCACTCCTTAATGCATTAAACAAAGAGGCTCTTATCATGTTCATAAAAGGAACATCCTTCTCCTAGTCATGACATGGTCATTACAATCCATTCATTATGAGATCATCTCGCAAGGCCACACATAGGCAGATTACAACACATGCTCAAAGGCTATTTGGCACTCATACTTCAATTCACAAAGGTCATCTTTATGGTAATATGAGAAATTCTCACTTTCAAACCAAGACATGTTCATGATTTCTTTCTAGTGAAGTCTAAATGGTAAGTCACACCAAGCACATCACAACAATAGGAAGCTATTTCACAAAATTTCAAATTCTAACGTTGTACTCACCTTCACAGTAAGCATCACCTTTGAGAAGAATAGCACAAATCATAGGCACACACATTAACACTTAGCTAAACATGCTTTCATTCTTCAAAAGTGAGTCTACAATCATGCTTCCCAAACCATACAAGTCACATAATTTTCAAGAGACTCAACATATTTCATTTTAAAGAGACTCAACTTTTCATTATAAGGCTAAACATTTCACCCCACAAGTGATTAAAACCAAATTCCTTACTTTACCTCATGAAGTCTAATTCACAATTAGCATGCTAAGATGCACAATGCATATGAGAAAACATGGATTTTATCAAAATTTCCTTTCATGCACCTTGGAATCTTAAGAATATCCTTAAGGTGATGTCAATCAATACATACTAAACATATAAGGTTCATGCAACTCATACTTTATGCAAGACTATATTCATTAACAAGCTTACTAAGAATTCATTAGTTCAAGTTCAAACAAAAATAGAAGGACAAGGTAGAAAATATCTACAACCTTACTATTCCATCACCATCCCCCACTTAGGGTAAACCCAAATTAAGAGCAACTTAACCCAAATTAAGAGGATATTAACCAAACAACCTTCATTTTCATCACTTAAAAGTGATTACTACTTTAGAAGGATTTACAGTAAATTAACATATGAACACCAAGGTATTCAAACTTCATCTCCTAGGAAATTTATCCCCAATCATCATGTTAGGTCATCTCATTCAACCACATAAGGTTTGTATACAATACAATAGACACCAAGGTCATACATCATTAGGGGAAACAATATAGGAGACTTAGTCTTAAGGACTCTTCTTTTCTTTCAATATTAATGTAAGGTAACTTCTAGGTCAATCAAACCCACATCATCACCCTACAAAGATAAGAGTACTACCCTCAATTATAGGGAAACATCAATTCCATAACATTAAGGGACTCACAACACAATAAGAAGTTAAAATAATTCCACGACTCATCATGTCACAAGACTCTCATTCTTCATTCAAATAGAAAATCTCATTTTTACCTTCATTATCATGTTCATATACATCAATTTTATACACATTTCAACAACATCTAATCAAAGAACAATTTAGTTGGTTTCCCAAAAAAATGTATTACAGTAAGTGGACTAGTATTACAGTGAACATGCTTCAACATTCCAAAAATGCAACTTTTAGGCAATTCATGGGAAACTCATAACAATATGAGATACAAAACTTTACCAAGACAAGCATGTTATCATCTCATCTAGGATCAATGTATATACAAAGAACTCCAATCCATACTAAGCAACTTATCATAGACTACATATATACAAATTGAAATATTGGACACTTTTAAGCATATATTCTTAGGGTAGCATGCTTCCATGGGTAGTCACTAAGCATTTCAAGCTCAAACCATAGTATTAGGCTACCATCAAGTAAAATCTTATAGGAACACATCATTCCAAAAGAACTCATTTTAACTATAATAACTTCTAACATGCTTTAACTATATCATGATATACATTCTTCATCATAACATGCTTATTCACATAAATCTCATACATAGTCATAATTGGCCTCACATCATCAAAACATGCCAAAATTCACCTTCACACATACTCATTCAACCATAAAACCAAGATAAGCATTTAGACTCACCTTTTCTCCCTCAAGCATAGAGAACAATCTCATCCAAGCAATCACATCTAAAAAGACTACCGGACAAGATAACATAAGAGAGAGATCTTATAGAGTTAAGTTCTATGGCACGATATGAGAATGATGAAGAAGGGAAATTCTATCGTCCTACAGCCTCCCGTACCATTTGATGTGTCGCGACTCACCACCAATGCTACGAGACTCTACTAGATGTGGCAATATGAGACTTTTAGAACCTAAATCCACTTTATAAACCTCATGCTATGATATCACGTTTGTCACATCCGGGGAGCACCCCCTAGAAGTAACATGGCGTACTTGACCTCTCGGAGGTCTTATACAAGTCCATAGTTATCATTCGTCGCATTGACATAGTAAATTTAGCGGAAAATTTAAAACTTTCTTAGCACATCATATGCTAGAACATTACTTCATATTTATAAAACATAAGTCATAATACATGTATAGACCTTAAGTCTCTTTGCCATCTTAGACTCAATAAGTTTAGAGTACATTAGGGACATGACCCATAAGACACATTACATAACTATACAATATTTAAAGGCTTTACAATAAAGACATAAGTAGGAGATCCTTGAACTTAAGGATTCCTTTCATTGAGCTAGGGAATCATCTATCAAGCTCTTCACCATTCAAGACATCCTTTAAGCATCCATAACCTACACTTTGTGTAAAAAGTAGAGAAGAATGGGATTAGCACAAGAATGTACTAAGTATGGCAACCATGCAAAAACATGCATTTAAAAGGCACATTTTCTTGAAAATCATACTTCATGCTTTTTGAGTAAATCTCCATAAAACCTTTAACCAATAGCATTTATATCACTCACATACATCATATAAACATATTCAAAGACCAAACATTACATAAGATCACAAATAGAATTTATTACATTTTTAAGCCACTTTACAGTAAGCTACCTTTCCCTTAATAGTGAACCCTTTAACTCATCAACCTTCCAAGTAACTCTAGTGATTCTAGGTGAAATGCATCACCCTAAGGCCACAATGAAAAACATACATACTATCTATACAAGGCAACACATATGATCATAGAAGTATAGTACAACATATACACATTTAAGCCAAACTATAAACACATTACAGTAAACTACATCAAGTCACACATACATTTACTTCTTTGCGTATACATCATTATTTAACCTTGTTCATGACCCCAATCTTAATCTACTAGTGCAATGAACATATGAAGCCCCATAACCCCATACATTCTTAGCAAAACCCCTCATGAGACCACAAACCTTAACATTTAATTCATATACATAAGTAAGTGAATATACCATCATTCATGTTAATACAAAACCTTCATCATATAGTCAATAATATCAACATCATGCATATAGACCCATACCATGCACATCTTCATGACAAGTAGACCAATACTACAAAGTCATACATAAAGAATCATATACATAGATACATACATTAGAACACCTCTCTAGAACTTCCTAAGGAGATACTTGTGCAGTGTCTAGATGGGTTCATTACTTCCACCTATCCTAAGTAACATCCCTTAAGCCATTCTAGTTAGGGTCCTAATCATTTACTTCCATTGTCCATTTTACTTTAGGGAAAATAGCCTTAACCGACATAGACCATGTGATGCTAAACATGAAATCCGGTGTCATAAAATGCCACACCGAAAGAAGGTGATCTACCAGCCAAAGTAGAACCAAAGGTGACATAGCTTTCTAGGTGGATCCACTAGCTAGTATCCTATGGTGGCAACATAGTTATGGAACTTGGAGGTATATGTGAAAAGCCTCTTTATGCCTAATGGGGCATTATAGTTATTCACTTATGGAAACCCTCTTTATACCTATTGAGGCATTGTGGTTATCCACCTCATGAGATTTATGGTAGACCTTCCTTCCCACATTGGGAAGGACACACTCATATTCAAGTTCACTCGGTGCTAAGCAAAGTTCCCTTTATTGAAAAAGCCTTTATTATCATTTTTTATAAAACATAGGTTTAGGAGAGTCATCCCCTCATATGCTTAATTCATAGGTCATAGATGAGAATTCATCAACCTAAATCATGTGAGAAATTCTTTCACATGGACATATCATATGTAAAGCACCGTCTAGTTAGAGATACACTTGAGCACACCTGTCAAGGCTCCCCTATTAACTAGATCATCATTCATGTGTGTGTATACATATATGTGAGAAAACCTTTCACATAACACATTAAGTCACACATGTTCATACATCATATCCATACATATATAAACCAAAGCTAGAAATATACTATCAAGGTACACATGTGCAATGCACAGGCAAAGTCCCATACCCTTGCCCATACTAGTACACCTATCAAGTCATCCTAGTTAAGGAAACACATATCATACTTTCATAAACGTCATCTTAACATGCATAGTAGTAGACACTAGTGAATATGAGAACTACCTTTCATTTAGACACCATTAACCATTTACTACTTTTAAGCATGCATGAAATGTGAGTGTGTGTACATTGGTCAACATGATCACATAATGGCCATCAACAACATATTAAGGCAGCCATCCTCTTAGACCACAATACTCTACAAACTTAGACCACACAACACACAATAGCATAAGAGGCAAGTTAACTTCATGGAACACCTTAAAACTGTAACGGCCTGTATTTTTGTATGTGGTAGTTCTATTCATGTTATACTTGACATATACTTATAGTGTAGGTGAGGGATCATGTTTCTTACATGATTAGTGTTGGTTTAAACTAGCTTGGAAGGTGATGTAATGCCTTGCACGTTTTAGCATATGTATTGCAAGTTAACTCCGATGGAAAGTATTTAAGTAATTATAGTAAGGTGGTAATTGAGCTAACAGATGCATCACCTATTTGAGCTATATTATAGTTAAAGGGCCCAAGTTTGATTGACCAGATTTAGACTTATATTTAAGGGCTCATTTGAAGCCCAAACCTATTAAAGAAAATGTGAATGAAAGAAGGCCCAACAGCCAAATCTGCCAATTGGCTATTATGGATAAAGCCCAAGTAAAACTAAGTAAGTACATGACCTCCTCAGATTTGTTTTACCATGTTATTGGGCCAAGTGTGTACCACCTACTTGCACTAATCTGTCCCAAGCTGATTAAAAGAACAAAGGAAAAATGGACAGCCAAGGTCCAATAATATTAAGTCCAAAAGGGCCCAAGTTAAAAGAACAAGCAGGTGGGGCACCTACTTGACATTATATGGCCCAAAATTGGTCAAGAGTGTCGGCCATAACACCTCCTTTTTCAAAGGATAAGGATCAAGTCTTATTCTCCATTTTGAACTTGCAAAAATTTCAGATTTCCTAAGTTCTTTCTTGGTCTCTCTTGGCTTCAATTAGCAGCCCTAAAACACCTTAGAGTTCTTGAGTGCTGTCTAATTTTTCAAGTAAGAGTTTGAAGGAGAGTTTGAATTCTTGAAGTACAAGTTTAGAGGATAAATTTTCAGAATTAAGGTAAGACTTCAACCCATTTGTTTTCCTCTCTTTGATAATGTTTGGATTGGAGAATTTTGTATATATTTATCAAGAATTCATGGATGATGATAAATCTTTGAGTCAATATTCTCCTATTATGCTGAAAGATTTGAGATTGATAGTGGCTGCCTTATGAATATTGTTGTTGAGGGCTGTTTGGGTATCTCTGGAATGATGTTTGAAGTTGTATTAATGTGTAAGGAAGGGTGGGTTGGGTGGTTCACCATTTATGTAAGGGTTGTATGGGCCTGATTTCCATCCAAAATTTTTAGCTACTGTTTTGGAGAACCTTATTGTGATTAGCTGCTGATGTTAGCTTAATCATGACTTATGTTGTAGATTAGCACCCAATAAGGAAGGCTGAATCGTGATAGTGGTATTGGTCATAAATATAAGGTATGTAAGGCTATTCGATTCTATATCCTTTTGGCATGAAATCTGCCACCTGCAATTAATATCAATGAAGTGATTCTCATAAGTTCTATTTCTAGAAAAGGAAGCATGGTGGCAGCGTACTATCTCCAAATAGCTAACAATATTTCTTTCCCCATTCTAAGTACATGGAACTACTTCATTATATGTTCACTACTCTATACTTGTGTAAACTCCCCTTGTGCTGTTATAGAAATGGTATTTGCAAAAGAAAGTTTGATGAATCCTTCTCCTAAGCCAATTGAAGTCAATTGTGCCATTAAGGTCTTAAAGTAAGGTGTTGATGTTTCATAGCTCCTTATGTCATTTTTACTGCCTCAAAGTATTGTTTTCATGTATTCCACTACTGTTCCGTAATTTCATGTCTCCAAGATGATTATGACCACCAAATCAACATCTCAAAGTGTTACGATTATTCAAAATAACATCTCAAAAGAGTTATGAAATGATTAACAATAATCTCAAAGATTAAAGAATCTAAGTGAAGAAATCTATATAATTAAGGGTGGCAGCTCAGGGGCGAAAGCCTAGCATGGGCCGATCCCTATTGGTATAGAAGGGTGGCAGCTCAGGGGCGAAAGCCTAGCATGGGCCGATCCCAAGTTGTGTAATTATGAGGACCGCATCCCAGGGGTTAATACGCCTAGCATGGGTCATCCTCTTCTACCACTGATCAGCTGGTCACTTGTATCACATGCCCAACAAAGATTATAACATACAAGAAGGTAAAGAAAAGAATGTAGCTTACTTGATTCCACAAGAGTAAGCAAAGGTGGTCTTCTCTCCTAATCTATGCACTCATATGTTGCTACTTGATTTCATTTGTGCCTTGTATTACATATACTTTTTGCCTTACATATTCAGTACATTTTTTGTACTGACGTCCCGTATTGGGGACGCTGCATTTCATGCTGCAGGCTCAGGTACTCCAGCTAGTAGACCTCCTCAGTAGGAGCACTCGAAATTCTGCTACTTTTGGTGAGCTCCAAGTTGATTCGGAGCTTTATTAAGTCCTTGGTAAATTCGTTTGGTATTGTATCGTAGTTAAGGGTAAGGCGGGGTCTGTCCCGACCTACTCTAGTCTTCTATCTTTTAGAGGCTTTGTAGACGTATGTACATGGTTCAGTTGTGTATTAAGGAGTTGTGGCCTAAACAGCCAAGTCTTGTATATAACTTTTGAATCTACTTACGTTGGTTTGTATCGCTGCATCCTAAGTTAACTTTTCTCAATTGTTATAGTATATGCTCAGTAAGAACAGGTTGCAGGTTGGTTCTCTCGGGCCTTTAGGGCATCGGGTGCCTGTCCGTCTTAATGGGTTTTGAGGCGTGACAAAAGTGGTATCAGAGCAGGTCATCCTAGGGAGTCTACAAAGCCGTGTCTGTGTAGAGTCTTGCTTATGGATGTGTTGTGCACCACATTTATAAACAGGAGGCTACGGGACATATAGGAGTTGTCTCATTTCTTTCATTTCTTAGATCGTGCGATAGAACTTGTGTTGTAGGTGAATCATATCTAATTCCTCAATTGTTTTATTATAGCAAAGATGCCGATTACGAGAAGGAGTAAAAGTACTGGTAAACGAGTAGAAGTGGCTGCCCAAGAAGGGACCAGCCAACCACCACCAAGTCAAGCTGTTCAAAGTGGGGCTCAAGATGAGTCTCTATCGCAGACTTCCTCGACGCCTCCATCTCCTGAAGAAATAAGGAGGGAAGATGAACCTCAGGAACCCCCTATTAATGCTACCGAGCAAGATTTGAGGAATGCAGTCCAATTATTGACTCGTATAGTTGCTGGTCATGGCCAAAGGCAAGAAGGTCCAGTTGCAGGTACTAGTGGTGTAGTTAGATCAGCTGGAACACGGATACGTGATTTTCTTAACTTGGACCCTCCATCATTTACCGGGTCAGATCCTAATGAAGATCCCCAAGACTTTATAGATCAAATCCAACGCACTTTGGATATTATGCATGTAAGTGGTAAAGAAGCACTTGAGCTAGCTGCATACAGATTAAAGGGTGTGGCTATATTGTGGTATGAAGCTTGGAAGCAATCTAGGGGAATAAATGCACCTTCAGCTATGTGGAAAGAGTTTAAAAAGGCATTCCTTGATCATTATCTGCCATTGGAGATCCGAGAGGCCCGTGCGGATCAGTTCTTAAATCTCCACCAAGGAAATATGAGTGTGAGGGAGTATAGTCTCAAATTTAATTCCTTGGCCAGGTATGCTCCAAATGTAGTAGCTACTATGGAGGATAGAGTTCATCGTTTTGTGGACAGATTAGATTCATATCTGGTTAGAGACTGTACAATTGCTTCATTAAATAAAGATATGGATATAGCAAGGATGCAGGCTTTTGCACAAAAATTGGAGGATCAAAGGCAAAGAAGAAGAACACAAGAGTTGGAAACAGGTCATTCTAAGAGGGCCAGATCAATGGGGCAGTTTACACCATCCCAAGGTGAGTTTAGGCCTCGGTTTTCTAATAGACCACCTAGGCCATCATCTTTCTACTCTACAGCTAGTGCTCCACCACGGTTCCAAGGGTTTAGGGGCAATCAGTTTGGGCAAAGAAGTGAAAGTCAAGGCAGTCATCAAGAGCAAGGAAGTACGAGCCAATCAAGGCCTCCACGACAGCCTTGTAAACAGTGTGGGAGGAATCATCTAGGTGCATGCAGGTTTGGGACGGATGTTTGTTTTTGGTGTGGCACACCAGGGCATATGATGAGAAACTGCCCTCATAGGGGAGTGGGTGGCATTGTTCAACCAACTAGATCAGTTGTTGCGTCGACCTCATCAACCCCTTCTTTAGGTAGGGGACTACATATGCCTACAGGTCGTGGTAGAGGAGCTAGGGGAGCAGCTAGTTCTAGTGGAGGTCAGAATCGCACATATGCACTAGGGGATCGACAAAATTTAGAAGCGTCGCCGGATGTGGTTACAGGTACATTGTCCATCTTTTCACATATTGTATATGCATTAATAGATCCGGGGTCTACACTATCATATGTTACACCATTGATTGCTGGAAAGTTCAAAAGAACACCAGAATTATTAGCGAAGCCATTTGAAGTGTCTACACCGATTGGTGAATCTATTATAGCTAGGAGAGTTTATCGTAATTGCATTGTAACTGTTTGTGATCGCGATACATTGGCTGACCTTGTTGAGCTAGACATGGTAGATTTTGATGTTATAATGGGTATGGATTGGTTAGCTTCTTGTTATGCCACAGTAGATTGCCGAACTAAGATAGTGCATTTCCAATTTCCAAAAGAGATAGTCCTCGAATGGAAAGGTAATATTGGGATGCCAAGAGGTAAATTTATTTCTTATCTTAAGGCAAAGAAGATGATTTCCAAAGGATACATATGCCATCTGGTTAGAGTGAAAAATGTAGATGCAGAGCCACCAACCCTTCAATCCATTCCGGTGGTAAATGAATTTCCAGATGTGTTTCCTGAAGATCTTCCAGGTTTGCCTCCAGAACGAGAAGTAGAGTTCGGTATTGATGTGCTTTCAGATACTCAACCTATCTCAATTCCTCCGTATAGAATGGCTCCGGCAGAATTACGAGAGTTGAAGGAGCAGTTAAAAGACTTATTACAGAAAGGATTCATAAGGCCTAGTGTGTCGCCATGGGGAGCACCAGTTTTATTTGTACGCAAAAAGGATGGCTCATTAAGAATGTGTATCGACTACCGGCAGTTGAATAAGGTAACAATTAAGAACAAATATCCCCTCCCTAGAATTGATGATCTGTTTGATCAATTACAAGGTGCTAGGTGTTTTTCAAAGATCGACCTGAGGTCAGGTTATCACCAAGTGAGGGTCAAGGACAAAGATATACCCAAGACAGCTTTCCGAACACGGTATGGTCATTTTGAGTTCTTAGTCATGTCATTCGGGCTAACAAATGCACCAGCAGCTTTTATGGATTTGATGAATAGGGTGTTCAAGCCATTCTTAGATGTGTTTGTGATAGTGTTCATAGATGACATTTTGGTGTATTCAAGATCGGAAGAGGATCATGCTAATCACTTGCGGCAGGTTTTACATATTCTCCGTGATCGTAAATTGTATGCAAAGTTCTCTAAATGTGAGTTTTGGTTGAAATCTGTGGCATTCCTAGGTCATATCGTATCCGAGGAAGGAATAAGGGTTGATAACCAGAAAATAGAAGCCGTGAAAAAATGGCCAAGACCTACAACGCCTACGGAGATCCGTAGTTTTCTTGGATTGGGATTCTCTTCCATGGCTGCACCCTTAACAAAGCTAACACACAAAGGAACCAAGTTTCTGTGGAGCGATGAGTGTGAAAGAAGCTTCCAAGAGCTGAAGAGTAAATTAACTTCTACACCTGTGTTGGTACTTCCAGAAGGTACAGAAGGCTATGTAGTGTGTTGACACCCAATTTTGGCTTAACATTTTTAAAATTCGTAACTTTTAAACTTTATTATTTAATAGTTCAAAATATTTTTTTTTATGATTTTAAATAAGTTTATCAATAATTATCTTTATTTATCAAAATTTAGAATTTTTATTAGTTAATATTAAAATTACATTTTTACATGTCATTAGTTACATTCATCATATTTTTTTTTATTCATTTTTATTTGTTACATTTGTTAATATTTATGTTAAATTTAGCACAATCTAAAATTTATTCAAATACGGAAAAAAAAAAACTTGGAGATTCTATTCATATAATTTTGGGCCATGCTAAGTCTATCACTTGAGCCCATTTTGTATTTTCTTATTTAAGTTATTCACTAGGTCAAAATATGAATGGTGGGTGGATAATATTTTTTAGGGTTTAAGACTTTACTTCCATTCTCATTTCCAGCCGCCACCACCCTAAACCCTCATTGTCCATGTTTTTCGACCACGAGCTCACGCCACCGCTACTCTGTTGTTCAACAACCCAAATAACAACACAACAGCTCAACCACGAAGCTAAAACCCCTCATTTGTTGAGCTCCACCGTCTCACTGCCAGAGAATCACTGAACCCCCCGAAAAATTGACCCCAAACAGCGGTCCAAAAACTTGCCAGAAACACCCATCGCAACCCATTTTCTCCGACCAAACAACCCCATATCCAAACCCACCTGAAAGCAGCAACCCGAAACCACCATCGCCTCCTTTTCCACTCCTTTCTCCGAACAAGAACCAATCCAAACACTGCCTGTGTTCCTTTTTTCGGCAGCCACGAAACTGACCCATGTTTTCAAGCCAAAATCGCACCATCAAACCATCTTCTTCCTTGCTCCAAACCACCTCCCAAACACCACCAGAAAAACCCCGAACCAGACCCCTTTTCTCCATTTCCTCAGACCCACAATCACCTTCGTTTACCACCCTTTTTCGGCCAAAAGCATCCCATTTTCTACTTTCTCCGACCAGACCTCAAATCTGCACCCAAAACCATCGGAAAACACACCACCATCGCACCAAACAATCACTTGAAACTCAGACCACCACCCGACCAAAGCCACCAACAATGAACCAGCCCCTTCCCCTCTTCCCCTTTCACGTTTTCTTCTTCTCTTTTACAGGTATTTTGGCTCGATGGTGAACGACAACCAGTCCCGAGCTCCGGCAAAATCCAAATTCAATTATAAAGCTCAAAGTTGCGATCGAAGAATAGCTCCGGTAAACAACTAGAGACAACGAAAGCAGTCACAACCACCGCTTCAGACAAGCCGGTGAGCTAGAACTATCTACAAGTTTCACGATTTTTTTTAATGGTCATGCTCACTTTCCTCTTTTTTAATTTCCATTTTTTTTCTTAGATCTATGCTCAAGATACTTATTATGTGTTTTATTATATTGCTTTCTTTGGTAATATTTAGAAAATGAATTAGTGAGCACCGCTTAATGACATCTCCGGTGGACTATTATTTCTCGTTGTTTTGGTTTGTCTTTTCTCTATTTTTCACTGTTAGCTTTTATGTTTAACTACTTTTCTAGTTGTTTCTATTATTTTATTTGTTTGACAAGCTTAAGTAGTTTATTAGTATTTATTTACAGTGTAGTGATATGTGCTTAGATTATTATTTTATAGATATTAATATTATATATTGGTCATATGAAATTTGTTGTTAGTTAGTATTTAATTATTTAATTGTTCATTGTTATTCTACTCTTTGCTTGTGTAAATGTTTACAGATTTTAAACTAGTAAATAGATAGCTTTATAGCTAATTATAGTGCATGAGTTGTTAGATTTACTGATATTGAAGGAAGCTTTCACGGATGTATGCTATTTACTCGTTGAAATGATTTTATTTAATTGGCCAATGAAAAATCTCTCCGTCGGTTTTGGAGGCCTACCCATTTTAAAAAGACGGAATTTTAGTTTAAGTTTATATATTTTATATGTTGAAATTGGCCAATGAGAAAACCTTTCCGTCGGTTTTGGAGGCCTCCCCATTTTAAAAAGACGGAATTTTAATTTAAGTTTATATATTTTATATGTTGAAATTGGCCGATGAAGAAATTACCGTCGATTTCCAAGGCCTCCAATGTTAATAAGACGGATGTTTTTTTTTAAATTTATTATTTTATATATTTAATTTTATTCATATTTATTTATTACTAACACTTTTACTAAGTGTGTTTACAGGTACCCAAGACTGGCTTCTTTGAAGCTATTCGAAAGGAGTTCGAATTATATTTTTAATTAATTATTTTGTATATATCGATGTTAGGCAAACCTTAGGCCGATATTATTATTTTATTTTTATTGCGTATATTGCATGTTATTATATTTGTACATTATTTTATTTTCCTCCTCAATTTGAAAAAAATGAATTCAGTCGGGACCCACACTTGTGGATTTCGAAGGGTGCCTAACCCCTTCCCTTCGAAATAATTTGAACCCCTTACCTAGAATCAAATTGGTTTCGTAGATCATTTAATGGTTTTTTAGTTTTTTCCTAAAATTAGGTGGCGACTTTTTTTTTTTAAAACTCATTTATTTTTAAAACTCTTTTAAAATTGAATCAATTCATTTTTTTTTGAGTCGCCGCGACGTTTCGCCCTATTTGAACAGAGTTGGGATGTAAACAGAATGGCGACTCCACTGAGGAGTATTAGAGGTTCTAATCATATGAATTCATTTTTTTAAAAATTGAGGAAAATTTTCTTTTATTGTGTTATACCTTGTATTTTTATATTTCGCTGGTTATGTGTATATTGTACTGGTTGTTTATTCAATTTTCTTTTATTGTATGTATATTGTCATTGCACTTATACATTTTTCTGTCAAATGGCAAATAGTATGCATTAGGAAAACGGAAGTTACGTGGCTTTCCACGGCTTTTGTCAGAAATACACAAGAGTTTCATTTGGAAGTATCAAACGAATAGTTGGAATGCGGTCATCCGACGTCGTTTGATAACTTTACCCCGTTGTTTGTCCGACTCGGGTTACCGTCAACTTGAAAACTATTCTAGTGAAGCCTAAGATAGAGCAAAACCAAATTCAAATCTAAGCATTGAACTAAGATGACCCAACACCCAAGGTGTGTTGGGTTCATTAGATAGACCACCTTGAGTCCAAAAGGGCCTCCGGCCTAAACGGACAATCATAATTGTGTGTAATTTGAAGGACGTATACGACATTTGACAAACCATGGTCCATCTGATTAGAGAGTTATTTTAATAGTCTATTTTTTGTCAAAATCGATTCTTCACAAGTTATCATTCCATCAAATAAGTGTTGACAATCGAAGATGACAACAAGTTCAAGAGAGAGTACCTTTCACAAAGGCTTAGAATAGGATGGTACCCCTGCGTGGGATTGAATAAATGTATTTTTTTTCTTTTTTCTTTTTTTTTCCCCTTACTTCAAATTCTATTTCATTTATTCATAAAATATTGTCGCAAGTGTTTTTGGTGAACAATGGAAATTTGTCAAATGTCGTAATACATCCTTTAAATCGGTAGGCCTACCCTAGGCATAAAAGGGTCACATATTTGTATAGGACGCGCAATAATTGTTTGTATGCTATGTGATATATTTCAGTTTGTCTTTAATTAAAACAGTATTTGTGTGTTTAATTCATTATTTGTGTGATATTTTGCATTATTCATTATGTACATGAACTAACACTCTTACATTTTGAGTTGTTCTTCTTCACAGCGAAAAATTGATTTATGTCTGAATTCAGAAATCATTATTTGTTCGAAGTCGCAAGAGACAAGAGGATTAGCGAAATGCGAGTCCTTGTAATTCACAAGACATTAATATTAAGTCAAAACGATAAATCAGGGGAGTATTTGACTATGAGGTGACACCCACTTATTTTTATTATTATTTTGCATGATGGTCCTGCTCTCACATATTTCTCATATTTTTGTAGGAATACCGTCCTCGACATCAGTCGGGGATGGTCATAACAATGTTTGGATCTCGTGAAAATTGGGAGAAGACAGTTCCAAGAAAACATCCAAAAAGAGTATACGTAGGAATTACTGTGAAAATTTGCAGGTTACATTCAAAAGACAGTATAAAAATTGACGATTAAGAGACTATAAAACATAGTGGTGCGGAAAAAAAGGGTCAAAAAACACTTCATGACTATAAATTTTAGTGGCGTTAGACCTAGAAATTTCTTTGAGTTGTCTAAATCTTTAAATTATTATGTGCCTTATCGCACGAACTATGCGTACCTGATTCTCATTTTAATGAGATACGTAGGCAACCCTTCTCGGGTTCGATATTATCTTCTCCAAAAAAGGTAAAAAATAAAATAATAAATAAAATAGTTTGTGCATATTTTCCAAGTCATATCTACAAGAACTACGCACACCTGATTCTCATCTTAATGAGATACGTAGGCAACCCTTCTTGGGTTCGGTATTATCTTCTTCAAAAAAGATAAAAAATAAAATAATAAATAAAATAGTTTGTGCATATTTTCCAAGTCATATCTGGACGAACTACGCGTACCTGATTCTCATTTTAATGAGATACGTAGGCAACCCTTCTTGGGTTCGGTATTATCTTCTTCCAAAAGTAAAAAAATAAAATAAAATAGTTTGTGCATATTTTCCAAGTCATATCTGGACGAACTACGCGTACCTGATTCTCATTTTAATGAGATACGTAGGCAACCCTTCTTGGGTTCGGTATTATCTTCTCCAAAAAAAAAAAAAAAGTTTGTGCATATTTTCCAAGTCATATCTGACGAACTACGCGACCTGATTCTCATTTCGGTGAGATACGTAGGCAACCCTTCTTGGGTTCGGTATTATTTCTCAAAAAAAAAATAAAAATAGTTTGTTAATATTTTCCAAGTCATATCTGCATGAACTACGCACACCTGATTCTCATCTTAATGAGATACGTAGGCAGCCCTTCTCGGGTTCGGTAATCATTCTTTCAAAAAATAAAATAGCTTGTACATAATGTAAGAGTCATGTCTTCAGCTCGATCGGGACCTATGTAGTTAAGAGCATGTAAATATATTTGATATGATGGAAAAGACTGACTTTGCGGTAAACTATAGATTCTCGTGGTACCTCTTATCTGTACTTTTGTGATGCTTGAAAATTCTCTTGCATGCAATCAAGATAAGAATAAAACTAACCTTATGTTTCATGTGCATTGTGTGGTGAGATTTTGATCAAAGTTCAATTGTGTTACACTGTTGATCTAGAACTTGACCTGAATGTTTTTCGAGGCGAAATCCTGAGTAATGTTTGATTTGAGAAAGGATTGTAGGCCTTTTTTGACCCGATTGTGCCTTTCAAAGCCTAGCAAATTACATTAATCCCTAGTTTTTCCACTTTGAGCCTGAAACCTTTCTTTGGACAACCACATCTTAACCACTACCCTTTTAAGTGCTTACAAGCACTATCCTCTCTTGGCCCAACCTTCTTGAGTGCATCAAGAATGTGCAAATTATAAGAGAAGATTCATGTTTGAAATTTCCGAAAGCAAAGATATCGAGTCTCCCAAAGTCAAGAAAACAAAAGACTTCTAGAGAAAAAAAGAAATAAAGGAAGAAAGAAAAGGTGAAAGGAATAAAGAAAGGCAAAAATACTCTTACAAGGTCAATGAAAGGTGGGAAGGAAAATACTCCAACAAAAAGGAGAAAAATTTATAAGAAATGAGTGAAATAAAAGAAAAGCTCCAAGAAATAAGGACTCAAAAGAAGTCGAAACAAAGGAAAAAAGAAGAAGGTAAAAGAGTCAAAAATGAGAATTCAAAAGAAGTTGAAAAGGGGAGAACAATGAAAAGGATCTAATACCAAAGGCGTATTAATCATTAAAGAGCACAAATTCTGTGACGCTCAAGGAGGAATTAAGTCACTTTTATCCCAAATAAATATCCTACCCATCCCTAAGCCTACGTTACAAGCCAATGACAAGCCCTACATGATCTCATTCCAAATGTTCTCACATTAGTGGAGATTTACATAAGGGTCAAGCATATGGTATCACAGTTGTATGCATTGAACATTCTTGTGAGTGTGAGTGCACTTTGGAAAATGTCCTAAAATCAAATGTTTCAAATACGTGTGAAATAGGACAAGTTTTTTTTTCTTTTTCGTGAGGGCACTTGAAACATGAGGATTGATACAATTCAAAACCTTTGTTTGAAGCAAGATGAACGGATCATGTTGATCCTTAAGTATATTGGAGGTACCACTTGAAGCTGTAGGAATTACCTTAAATTCAATCTTAAAAAAAAAATTAAAAAAAAATGAGAGATTTACCTGCTATCTTAACTGTTGGTACCAATTGTAGTGAAGGTTTGACTATCTCATCACATTCTTTATTTTTCAAAAAAAAAAAAGTGAGCAAACACTCATTCTTTAATATTTTAAAAACTTTTAAAAATCTTTCAATTTTGTAAAAAAAAAAAAAATTTTTTTGAGTTGTTCATTGTAAAAAAGTGTCATCAGGTTAATCTTGTATGTGTGAGAGTCCTATGTTACTTCATGGATTGCCCATACCAAAATATTATATATCTTTTCTTTAGGCTTTGAATATAGCAAGGAATACCATTTTCATATTTCATCATGTTCATATTGTGCATTTTCTACTGATAATTTTTCAGATTCTTTGCAGTACTCATCATCCACAAGATTGGAACTACATTTGACCTGATTCCTGGATCAACAGGATATGTAGGCGCCACGACGGCTCGGTCATATACTCAGTGTGATTATTATTTCTCCTTACAATAAAAACTGGGACAGAATTTTTGAAAATATCTCAAAAATTCTCAATAGAGGTGTTATCGCCAACAAGTCAAGATTGAAGATCATTTTGAGATTTGCCAAAATTCTAACTGGGACAGAATTTTGAGGAAGACCTCAAAATTCTGATAAGTACTGCGAGAAGCTTGATAGCAACGACAAAAATCATGCATTGAGAGTCAATATTCATGCATTGCAGAAAATCATGCATCGAGAGTTAATATTCATGCATTGCGAAATTCATGCATAGCGGGAAGATATTCATGCCCCGCAGAAAATCATGCATCGAGAGTTAATATTCATGCATTGCGAAATTCATGCATAGCGAGAAGATTACATACCTCGCAAAAATTCATGCATTGCGAAATTCATGCATAGCGAGAAGATTTCATACCTCGCAAAAATTCATGCATCGCGAGAAGATTTCATTCCTCGCTGAAATTTATGTATCGCAAGAAGATTTCATACCTTGCGGAATTTATGCATTGCGGGAAGATATTCATACCCTGCAGAAGATCATGCATTGAGAGTCAATATTCATGCATCGCGAAAGATCATGCATCGAGAGTCAATATTCATGCATCGCGAGTCAATATTCATGCATTGCGAAATTCATGCATAGCGAGAAGATTTCATACCTCGCAGAAATTCATGCTTCGCGAGAAGATTTCATTCCTCGCAGAAATTCATGCATAGCGAGAAGATTTCATACCTCGCAGGAATTCATGCATCGAGAGTTAATATTCATGCATTGAGAGTCAATATTCATGCATCGCGAAAGATCATGCATCGAGAGTCAATATTCATGCATAGCGAGAAGATTTCATACCTCGCAGAAATTCATGCTTCGCGAGAAGATTTCATTCCTCGCAGAAATTCATGCATAGCGAGAAGATTTCATACCTTGCAGGAATTCATGCATCGAGAGTTAATATTCATGCATTGAGAGTCAATATTCATGCATCGCGAAAGATCATGCATCGCGAGTCAATATTCATGCATTGCGAAATTCATGCTTCGCGAGAAGATTTCATTCCTCGCAGAAATTCATGCTTCGCGAGAAGATTTCATTCCTCGCAGAAATTCATGCATAGCGAGAAGATTTCATACCTCGCAGGAATTCATGCATCGAGAGTTAATATTCATGCATTGAGAGTCAATATTCATGCATCGCGAAAGATCATGCATCGCGAGTCAATATTCATGCATCACGAGTCAATATTCATGCACTGCGGAAGATCATGCATCGCGAGTTAATATTCATGCATCGCGAGAAGATTTCATTCATCGCAAAAGTTTACATATCGCAAGAAGATTTCATACCTTGCGAAATTTATGCATCGCGAGAAGATTTCATCCCTCGCAAAAGTTTATATATCGCCAAGAAGATATTTGCATTTAAGACGCATCTATTCGGAGGTGAAGGATGTGCACCATATCTTTTCAACGTTCAAGTCGGTGGAAACTTGCGTTGAAAGATATTTGCATTTAAGACGCATCTATTCGGAGGTGAAGGATGTGCACTACTGCACCATATCTTTTCAATGTTCAAGTCGGTGGAAACTTGCGTTGAAAGATGTTTACATTTTGTCCTACCGACGGACATACATTCAAAATCCTATCGATGGATTATCATTTTTTATTTTATTCGTCCTACCGATGGACATACATTCCAAATCCTACACATTGATCATCATCTTCATTCGTCCTACCAAGGGACCTGTATTTATCTCCATTTATCGTATCATAAGAGATGCTACCCTTTTTCTTTTAGTTTTGCCTATAATAATGAGTTTTATCTTTGTTTTTTTTAGAACATTCTAGAGGATGCACTCTCAGAGGAGCCACATGTGCGAATTACTTCAACAAAGACGCAACAAAGCGTGGAACCTTTTAGACGCGAGCAGAGGAGCGACTTCCACCACATTCAACCACATTTTTATATAAAGGTCATATGTTCGGCCAAAATAGGGCTTGTCAATTTTCGTTGTCCATAATTTATTTCATCAATCATATCCAACGAAAGGGACAACTGTTGACACCCAATTTTGGCTTAACATTTTTAAAATTCGTAACTTTTAAACTTTATTATTTAATAGTTCAAAATATTTTTTTTTATGATTTTAAATAAGTTTATCGATAATTATCTTTATTTATCAAAATTTAAAATTTTAATTAGTTAATATTAAAATTACATTTTTACATGTCATTAGTTACATTCATCATATTTTTTTTTATTCATTTTTATTTGTTACATTTGTTAATATTTATATTAAATTTAGCACAATCTAAAATTTATTCAAATACGGAAAAAAAAAAAACTTGGAGATTCTATTCATATAATTTTGGGCCATGCTAAATCCATCACTTGAGCCCATTTTGTATTTTCTTATTTAAGTTGTTCACTAGGTCAAAATATGAATGGTGGGTGGATAATATTTTTTAGGGTTTAAGACTTTACTTCCATTCTCATTTCCAGCCGCCACCACCCTAAACCCTCATTGTCCATGTTTTCGACCACGAGCTCACGCCACCGCTACTCTGTTGTTCAACAACCCAAATAACAACACAACAGCTCAACCACGAAGCTAAAAACCCTCATTTGTTGAGCTCCACCGTCTCACTGCCAGAGAATCACTGAACCCCCCGAAAAATTGACCCCAAACAGCGGTCCAAAAACTTGCCAGAAACACCCATCGCAACCCATTTTCTCCGACCAAACAACCCCATATCCAAACCCACCTGAAAGCAGCAACCCGAAACCACCATCGCCTCCTTTTCCACTCCTTTCTCCGAACAAGAACCAATCCAAACACTGCCTGTGTTCCTTTTTTCGGCAGCCACGAAACTGACCCATGTTTTCAAGCCAAAATCGCACCATCAAACCATCTTCTTCCTTGCTCCAAACCACCTCCCAAACACCACCAGAAAAACCCCGAACCAGACCCCTTTTCTCCATTTCCTCAGACCCACAATCACCTTCGTTTACCACCCTTTTTCGGCCAAAAGCATCCCATTTTCTACTTTCTCCGACCAGACCTCAAATCTGCACCCAAAACCATCGGAAAACACACCACCATCGCACCAAACAATCACTTGAAACTCAGACCACCACCCGACCAAAGCCACCAACAATGAACCAGCCCCTTCCCCTCTTCCCCTTTCACGTTTTCTTCTTCTCTTTTACAGGTATTTTGGCTCGATGGTGAACGACAACCAGTCCCGAGCTCCGGCAAAATCCAAATTCAATTATAAAGCTCAAAGTTGCGATCGAAGAATAGCTCCGGTAAACAACTAGAGACAACGAAAGCAGTCACAACCACCGCTTCAGACAAGCCGGTGAGCTAGAACTATCTACAAGTTTCACGATTTTTTTTAATGGTCATGCTCACTTTCCTCTTTTTTAATTTCCATTTTTTTTCTTAGATCTATGCTCAAGATACTTATTATGTGTTTTATTATATTGCTTTCTTTGGTAATATTTAGAAAATGAATTAGTGAGCACCGCTTAATGACATCTCCGGTGGACTATTATTTCTCGTTGTTTTGGTTTGTCTTTTCTCTATTTTTCACTGTTAGCTTTTATGTTTAACTACTTTTCTAGTTGTTTCTATTATTTTATTTGTTTGACAAGCTTAAGTAGTTTATTAGTATTTATTTACAGTGTAGTGATATGTGCTTAGATTATTATTTTATAGATATTAATATTATATATTGGTCATATGAAATTTGTTGTTAGTTAGTATTTAATTATTTAATTGTTCATTGTTATTCTACTCTTTGCTTGTGTAAATGTTTACAGATTTTAAACTAGTAAATAGATAGCTTTATAGCTAATTATAGTGCATGAGTTGTTAGATTTACTGATATTGAAGGAAGCTTTCACGGATGTATGCTATTTACTCGTTGAAATGATTTTATTTAATTGGCCAATGAAAAATCTCTCCGTCGGTTTTGGAGGCCTACCCATTTTAAAAAGACGGAATTTTAGTTTAAGTTTATATATTTTATATGTTGAAATTGGCCAATGAGAAAACCTTTCCGTCGGTTTTGGAGGCCTCCCCATTTTAAAAAGACGGAATTTTAATTTAAGTTTATATATTTTATATGTTGAAATTGGCCGATGAAGAAATTACCGTCGATTTCCAAGGCCTCCAATGTTAATAAGACGGATGTTTTTTTTTAAATTTATTATTTTATATATTTAATTTTATTCATATTTATTTATTACTAACACTTTTACTAAGTGTGTTTACAGGTACCCAAGACTGGCTTCTTTGAAGCTATTCGAAAGGAGTTCGAATTATATTTTTAATTAATTATTTTGTATATATCGATGTTAGGCAAACCTTAGGCCGATATTATTATTTTATTTTTATTGCGTATATTGCATGTTATTATATTTGTACATTATTTTATTTTCCTCCTCAATTTGAAAAAAATGAATTCAGTCGGGACCCACACTTGTGGATTTCGAAGGGTGCCTAACCCCTTCCCTTCGAAATAATTTGAACCCCTTACCTAGAATCAAATTGGTTTCGTAGATCATTTAATGGTTTTTTAGTTTTTTCCTAAAATTAGGTGGCGACTTTTTTTTTTTAAAACTCATTTATTTTTAAAACTCTTTTAAAATTGAATCAATTCATTTTTTTTTGAGTCGCCGCGACGTTTCGCCCTATTTGAACAGAGTTGGGATGTAAACAGAATGGCGACTCCACTGAGGAGTATTAGAGGTTCTAATCATATGAATTCATTTTTTTAAAAATTGAGGAAAATTTTCTTTTATTGTGTTATACCTTGTATTTTTATATTTCGCTGGTTATGTGTATATTGTACTGGTTGTTTATTCAATTTTCTTTTATTGTATGTATATTGTCATTGCACTTATACATTTTTCTGTCAAATGGCAAATAGTATGCATTAGGAAAACGGAAGTTACGTGGCTTTCCACGGCTTTTGTCAGAAATACACAAGAGTTTCATTTGGAAGTATCAAACGAATAGTTGGAATGCGGTCATCCGACGTCGTTTGATAACTTTACCCCGTTGTTTGTCCGACTCGGGTTACCGTCAACTTGAAAACTATTCTAGTGAAGCCTAAGATAGAGCAAAACCAAATTCAAATCTAAGCATTGAACTAAGATGACCCAACACCCAAGGTGTGTTGGGTTCATTAGATAGACCACCTTGAGTCCAAAAGGGCCTCCGGCCTAAACGGACAATCATAATTGTGTGTAATTTGAAGGACGTATACGACATTTGACAAACCATGGTCCATCTGATTAGAGAGTTATTTTAATAGTCTATTTTTTGTCAAAATCGATTCTTCACAAGTTATCATTCCATCAAATAAGTGTTGACAATCGAAGATGACAACAAGTTCAAGAGAGAGTACCTTTCACAAAGGCTTAGAATAGGATGGTACCCCTGCGTGGGATTGAATAAATGTATTTTTTTTCTTTTTTCTTTTTTTTTCCCCTTACTTCAAATTCTATTTCATTTATTCATAAAATATTGTCGCAAGTGTTTTTGGTGAACAATGGAAATTTGTCAAATGTCGTAATACATCCTTTAAATCGGTAGGCCTACCCTAGGCATAAAAGGGTCACATATTTGTATAGGACGCGCAATAATTGTTTGTATGCTATGTGATATATTTCAGTTTGTCTTTAATTAAAACAGTATTTGTGTGTTTAATTCATTATTTGTGTGATATTTTGCATTATCCATTATGTACATGAACTAACACTCTTACATTTTGAGTTGTTCTTCTTCACAGCGAAAAATTGATTTATGTCTGAATTCAGAAATCATTATTTGTTCGAAGTCGCAAGAGACAAGAGGATTAGCGAAATGCGAGTCCTTGTAATTCACAAGACATTAATATTAAGTCAAAACGATAAATCAGGGGAGTATTTGACTATGAGGTGACACCCACTTATTTTTATTATTATTTTGCATGATGGTCCTGCTCTCACATATTTCTCATATTTTTGTAGGAATACCGTCCTCGACATCAGTCGGGGATGGTCATAACAATGTTTGGATCTCGTGAAAATTGGGAGAAGACAGTTCCAAGAAAACATCCAAAAAGAGTATACGTAGGAATTACTGTGAAAATTTGCAGGTTACATTCAAAAGACAGTATAAAAATTGACGATTAAGAGACTATAAAACATAGTGGTGCGGAAAAAAAGGGTCAAAAAACACTTCATGACTATAAATTTTAGTGGCGTTAGACCTAGAAATTTCTTTGAGTTGTCTAAATCTTTAAATTATTATGTGCCTTATCGCACGAACTATGCGTACCTGATTCTCATTTTAATGAGATACGTAGGCAACCCTTCTCGGGTTCGGTATTATCTTCTCCAAAAAAGGTAAAAAATAAAATTAAATAAAATAGTTTGTGCATATTTTCCAAGTCATACTACGAACTACGCGTACCTGATTCTCATTTTAATGAGATACGTAGGCAACCCTTCTCGGGTTCGGTATTATCTTCTTCAAAAAAGATAAAAAATAAAATAATAAATAAAATAGTTTGTGCATATTTTCCAAGTCATATATGGACGAACTACGCGTACCTGATTCTCATTTTAATGAGATACGTAGGCAACCCTTCTCGGGTTCGGTATTATCTTCTTCAAAAAAGATAAAAAATAAAATAATAAATAAAATAGTTTGTGCATATTTTCCAAGTCATATCTGGACGAACTACGCGTACCTGATTCTCATTTTAATGAGATACGTAGGCAACCCTTCTTGGGTTCGGTATTATCTTCTCCAAAAGTAAAAAATAAAATAAAATAGTTTGTGCATATTTTCCAAGTCATATCTGGACGAACTACGCGTACCTGATTCTCATTTTAATGAGATACGTAGGCAACCCTTCTTGGGTTCGGTATTATCTTCTCCAAAAGTAAAAAAAAAATAAAAAAATAATAGTTTGTTATATTTTCCAAAGTCATATCTGCATGAACTACGCACACCTGATTCTCATCTTAATGAGATACGTAGGCAGCCCTTCTCGGGTTCGGTAATCATTCTTTCAAAAAAAAAATTACTTGTACATACTGTAAGAGTCATGTCTTCAGCTCGGTCGGGACCTATGTAGTTAAGATCATGTAAATATATTTGATATGATGGAAAAGACTGACTTTGCGGTAAACTATAGATTCTCGTGGTACCTCTTATCTGTACTTTTGTGATGCTTGAAAATTCTCTTGCATGCAATCAAGATAAGAATAAAACTAACCTTATGTTTCATGTGCATTGTGTGGTGAGATTTTGATCAAAGTTCAATTGTGTTACACTGTTGATCTAGAACTTGACCTGAATGTTTTTCGAGGCGAAATCCTGAGTAATGTTTGATTTGAGAAAGGATTGTAGGCCTTTTTTGACCCGATTGTGCCTTTCAAAGCCTAGCAAATTACATTAATCCCTAGTTTTTCCACTTTGAGCCTGAAACCTTTCTTTGGACAACCACATCTTAACCACTACCCTTTTAAGTGCTTACAAGCACTATCCTCTCTTGGCCCAACCTTCTTGAGTGCATCAAGAATGTGCAAATTATAAGAGAAGATTCATGTTTGAAATTTCCGAAAGCAAAGATATCGAGTCTCCCAAAGTCAAGAAAACAAAAGACTTTTAGAGAAAAAAAAGAAATAAAGGAAGAAAGAAAAGGTGAAAGGAATAAAGAAAGGCAAAAATACTCTTACAAGGTCAATGAAAGGTGGGAAGGAAAATACTCCAACAAAAAGGAGAAAAATTTATAAGAAATGAGTGAAATAAAAGAAAAGCTCCAAGAAATAAGGATTCAAAAGAAGTCGAAACAAAGGAAAAAAGAAGAAGGGAAAAGAGTCAAAAATGAGAATTCAAAAGAAGTTGAACGATGGGAGAACAATGAAAAGGATCTAATACCAAAGGCGTATTAATCATTAAAGAGCACAAATTTGTGACGCTCAAGGAGGAATTAAGTCACTTTTATCCCAAATAAATATCCTACCCATCCCTAAGCCAACGTTACAAGCCAATGACAAGCCCTACATGATCTCATTTCGAATGTTCTCACATTAGTGGAGATTTACATAAGGGTCAAGCCTATGGTATCACAGTTGTATGCATTGAACATTCTTGTGAGTGTGAGTGCACTTTCAAAATGTCCTAAAATCATATGTTTCAAATACGTGTGAAATAGGACAAGTTTTTTTTTTTTTTTCGTGAGGGCACTTGAAACATGAGGATTGATACAATTCAAAACCTTTGTTTGAAGCAAGATGAACAGATCATGTTGATCCTTAAGTATATTGGAGGTACCACTTGAAGCTGTAGAAATTACCTTAAACTCAATCTTAAAAAAAAAAAAAAAAAGGGAATGAGAGATTTACCTGCAATCTTAACTGTTGGTACCAATTGTATTGAAGGTTTGACTATCTCATCACATTCTTTATTTTTCAAAAAGAAAAAAAAAAGTGAGCAAACACTCATTCTTTAATATTTTAAAACCTTTTTAAGAATCTTTCAATTTTATAAAAAAAAAAAAAATTGCCTTTTGAGCTTGTTCATTGTAAAAAGTGTCATCGGGTTAATCTCGTATGTGTGAGAGTCATATTTTACGGCATGGATTGTTCGTCCAAAATGTGACATGTTTTTTTTATAGGCTTTGGATATCACATGCAATATTATTTTCCTATTTCATCATGTTCATATTGTACATTTTCTACTGATGATCTTCTTTCAGATTCTTTGCAGTATTCATCATCTACAAGTTTGGAACTACATTTGACCTGATTCCTGCCTCAACAGGATATGTAGGCGCCACAACGGCTCGGTCATATACCCAGTGTGATTATTATTTCTCCTTACAATGAAAACTGGGACAGAATTTTTGAAAATATCTCAAAAATTCTCAATAGAGGTGTTATCGCCAACAAGTCAAGATTGAAGATCATTTTGAGATTTGCCAAAATTCTAACTGGGACAGAATTTTGAGGAAGACCTCAAAATTCTGATAAGTACTGCGAGAAGCTTGATAGCAACGACAAAAATCATGCATTGAGAGTCAATATTCATGCATTGCAGAAAATCATGCATCGAGAGTTAATATTCATGCATTGCGAAATTCATGCATAGCGGGAAGATATTCATGCCCCGCAGAAAATCATGCATCGAGAGTTAATATTCATGCATTGCGAAATTCATGCATAGCGAGAAGATTACATACCTCGCAAAAATTCATGCATTGCGAAATTCATGCATAGCGAGAAGATTTCATACCTCGCAAAAATTCATGCATCGCGAGAAGATTTCATTCCTCGCTGAAATTTATGTATCGCAAGAAGATTTCATACCTTGCGGAATTTATGCATTGCGGGAAGATATTCATACCCTGCAGAAGATCATGCATTGAGAGTCAATATTCATGCATCGCGAAAGATCATGCATCGAGAGTCAATATTCATGCATCGCGAGTCAATATTCATGCATTGCGAAATTCATGCATAGCGAGAAGATTTCATACCTCGCAGAAATTCATGCTTCGCGAGAAGATTTCATTCCTCGCAGAAATTCATGCATAGCGAGAAGATTTCATACCTCGCAGGAATTCATGCATCGAGAGTTAATATTCATGCATTGAGAGTCAATATTCATGCATCGCGAAAGATCATGCATCGAGAGTCAATATTCATGCATAGCGAGAAGATTTCATACCTCGCAGAAATTCATGCTTCGCGAGAAGATTTCATTCCTCGCAGAAATTCATGCATAGCGAGAAGATTTCATACCTTGCAGGAATTCATGCATCGAGAGTTAATATTCATGCATTGAGAGTCAATATTCATGCATCGCGAAAGATCATGCATCGCGAGTCAATATTCATGCATTGCGAAATTCATGCTTCGCGAGAAGATTTCATTCCTCGCAGAAATTCATGCTTCGCGAGAAGATTTCATTCCTCGCAGAAATTCATGCATAGCGAGAAGATTTCATACCTCGCAGGAATTCATGCATCGAGAGTTAATATTCATGCATTGAGAGTCAATATTCATGCATCGCGAAAGATCATGCATCGCGAGTCAATATTCATGCATCACGAGTCAATATTCATGCACTGCGGAAGATCATGCATCGCGAGTTAATATTCATGCATCGCGAGAAGATTTCATTCATCGCAAAAGTTTACATATCGCAAGAAGATTTCATACCTTGCGAAATTTATGCATCGCGAGAAGATTTCATCCCTCGCAAAAGTTTATATATCGCCAAGAAGATATTTGCATTTAAGACGCATCTATTCGGAGGTGAAGGATGTGCACCATATCTTTTCAACGTTCAAGTCGGTGGAAACTTGCGTTGAAAGATATTTGCATTTAAGACGCATCTATTCGGAGGTGAAGGATGTGCACTACTGCACCATATCTTTTCAATGTTCAAGTCGGTGGAAACTTGCGTTGAAAGATGTTTACATTTTGTCCTACCGACGGACATACATTCAAAATCCTATCGATGGATTATCATTTTTTATTTTATTCGTCCTACCGATGGACATACATTCCAAATCCTACACATTGATCATCATCTTCATTCGTCCTACCAAGGGACCTGTATTTATCTCCATTTATCGTATCATAAGAGATGCTACCCTTTTTCTTTTAGTTTTGCCTATAATAATGAGTTTTATCTTTGTTTTTTTTAGAACATTCTAGAGGATGCACTCTCAGAGGAGCCACATGTGCGAATTACTTCAACAAAGACGCAACAAAGCGTGGAACCTTTTAGACGCGAGCAGAGGAGCGACTTCCACCACATTCAACCACATTTTTATATAAAGGTCATATGTTCGGCCAAAATAGGGCTTGTCAATTTTCGTTGTCCATAATTTATTTCATCAATCATATCCAACGAAAGGGACAACTGTTGACACCCAATTTTGGCTTAACATTTTTAAAATTCGTAACTTTTAAACTTTATTATTTAATAGTTCAAAATATTTTTTTTTATGATTTTAAATAAGTTTATCGATAATTATCTTTATTTATCAAAATTTAAAATTTTAATTAGTTAATATTAAAATTACATTTTTACATGTCATTAGTTACATTCATCATATTTTTTTTTATTCATTTTTATTTGTTACATTTGTTAATATTTATATTAAATTTAGCACAATCTAAAATTTATTCAAATACGGAAAAAAAAAAAACTTGGAGATTCTATTCATATAATTTTGGGCCATGCTAAATCCATCACTTGAGCCCATTTTGTATTTTCTTATTTAAGTTGTTCACTAGGTCAAAATATGAATGGTGGGTGGATAATATTTTTTAGGGTTTAAGACTTTACTTCCATTCTCATTTCCAGCCGCCACCACCCTAAACCCTCATTGTCCATGTTTTCGACCACGAGCTCACGCCACCGCTACTCTGTTGTTCAACAACCCAAATAACAACACAACAGCTCAACCACGAAGCTAAAAACCCTCATTTGTTGAGCTCCACCGTCTCACTGCCAGAGAATCACTGAACCCCCCGAAAAATTGACCCCAAACAGCGGTCCAAAAACTTGCCAGAAACACCCATCGCAACCCATTTTCTCCGACCAAACAACCCCATATCCAAACCCACCTGAAAGCAGCAACCCGAAACCACCATCGCCTCCTTTTCCACTCCTTTCTCCGAACAAGAACCAATCCAAACACTGCCTGTGTTCCTTTTTTCGGCAGCCACGAAACTGACCCATGTTTTCAAGCCAAAATCGCACCATCAAACCATCTTCTTCCTTGCTCCAAACCACCTCCCAAACACCACCAGAAAAACCCCGAACCAGACCCCTTTTCTCCATTTCCTCAGACCCACAATCACCTTCGTTTACCACCCTTTTTCGGCCAAAAGCATCCCATTTTCTACTTTCTCCGACCAGACCTCAAATCTGCACCCAAAACCATCGGAAAACACACCACCATCGCACCAAACAATCACTTGAAACTCAGACCACCACCCGACCAAAGCCACCAACAATGAACCAGCCCCTTCCCCTCTTCCCCTTTCACGTTTTCTTCTTCTCTTTTACAGGTATTTTGGCTCGATGGTGAACGACAACCAGTCCCGAGCTCCGGCAAAATCCAAATTCAATTATAAAGCTCAAAGTTGCGATCGAAGAATAGCTCCGGTAAACAACTAGAGACAACGAAAGCAGTCACAACCACCGCTTCAGACAAGCCGGTGAGCTAGAACTATCTACAAGTTTCACGATTTTTTTTAATGGTCATGCTCACTTTCCTCTTTTTTAATTTCCATTTTTTTTCTTAGATCTATGCTCAAGATACTTATTATGTGTTTTATTATATTGCTTTCTTTGGTAATATTTAGAAAATGAATTAGTGAGCACCGCTTAATGACATCTCCGGTGGACTATTATTTCTCGTTGTTTTGGTTTGTCTTTTCTCTATTTTTCACTGTTAGCTTTTATGTTTAACTACTTTTCTAGTTGTTTCTATTATTTTATTTGTTTGACAAGCTTAAGTAGTTTATTAGTATTTATTTACAGTGTAGTGATATGTGCTTAGATTATTATTTTATAGATATTAATATTATATATTGGTCATATGAAATTTGTTGTTAGTTAGTATTTAATTATTTAATTGTTCATTGTTATTCTACTCTTTGCTTGTGTAAATGTTTACAGATTTTAAACTAGTAAATAGATAGCTTTATAGCTAATTATAGTGCATGAGTTGTTAGATTTACTGATATTGAAGGAAGCTTTCACGGATGTATGCTATTTACTCGTTGAAATGATTTTATTTAATTGGCCAATGAAAAATCTCTCCGTCGGTTTTGGAGGCCTACCCATTTTAAAAAGACGGAATTTTAGTTTAAGTTTATATATTTTATATGTTGAAATTGGCCAATGAGAAAACCTTTCCGTCGGTTTTGGAGGCCTCCCCATTTTAAAAAGACGGAATTTTAATTTAAGTTTATATATTTTATATGTTGAAATTGGCCGATGAAGAAATTACCGTCGATTTCCAAGGCCTCCAATGTTAATAAGACGGATGTTTTTTTTTAAATTTATTATTTTATATATTTAATTTTATTCATATTTATTTATTACTAACACTTTTACTAAGTGTGTTTACAGGTACCCAAGACTGGCTTCTTTGAAGCTATTCGAAAGGAGTTCGAATTATATTTTTAATTAATTATTTTGTATATATCGATGTTAGGCAAACCTTAGGCCGATATTATTATTTTATTTTTATTGCGTATATTGCATGTTATTATATTTGTACATTATTTTATTTTCCTCCTCAATTTGAAAAAAATGAATTCAGTCGGGACCCACACTTGTGGATTTCGAAGGGTGCTTAACCCCTTCCCTTCGAAATAATTTGAACCCCTTACCTAGAATCAAATTGGTTTCGTAGATTATTTAATGGTTTCCTAGTTTTTTCCTAAAATTAGGTGGCGACTTTTTTTTTTAAAACTCATTTATTTTTAAAACTCTTTTAAAATTGAATCAATTCATTTTTTTTTGAGTCGCCGCGACGTTTTGCCCTATTTGAACAGAGTTGGGATGTAAACATAGTGTATTGTGATGCTTCGGGAGTGGGCTTAGGTTGTGTATTGATGCAGCATGGTAAAGTTATAGCTTATGGCTCAAGGCAGCTGCGGCCACATGAGAAAAATTATCCAACCCATGATCTAGAGCTAGCAGCAGTTGTGTTTGCTTTGAAGATATGGCCCCACTACTTGTATGGAGTTCATGTTGACATATACACTGATCACAAAAGCTTGCAATATATTTTTAAGCAAAAAGACTTAAATCTGAGGCAGCGAAGGTGGCTGGAGCTATTAAAAGATTATGACATTGACATCTTATATCATCCCGGTAAAGCTAATGTAGTAGCTAATGCTTTAAGCCGTAAAATAATGGCAACCACTTATGGGAAGTCTATGGAAAGACAAGGAATGACTAAGGATCTTTCCCAACTAGCTAACTTGGGCGTTCGCCTTCTTGAATCTCAAGACGAAGGGGTAATTGTGCAAAATGCGGCAGAATCCTCGTTAATAGTGGAAGTGAAAGAGAAGCAGTACACTGATCCAATTCTTTTACAACTTAAAGAGAATGTACTACATGGTATGACAAAGGCGTTTGAGCTTAAGCAAGACGGAGTACTTCGATGTCAAAACAGATTGTGTGTACCTAATATAGATGAACTAAGAAAGAGGATCATGATGGAAGCACATAATTCAAGGTACTCTGTTCATCCGGGGTCAACTAAAATGTATCATGACTTGAAAGAAATGTATTGGTGGGGGAACATGAAGAAGAACATTGCAGAATTCGTGGCTCAGTGTCCAAACTGTCAACAGGTAAAAGTAGAACACCAAAAGCCCGGAGGTTATATGCAGCGTATAGAACTTCCAATTTGGAAATGGGACATGATCAACATGGATTTTGTTACTGGTTTGCCTCGCTCATTCCGGAAGTTTGACTCCATATGGGTAATAGTTGATAGACTTACCAAAGCAGCACACTTCTTGCCGGTGAAGACTACTTATACAGCTGAAGAGTATGCGAGGTTGTACATTAAAGAGATAGTTCGACTACATGGAGTGCCAATCTCTATAATATCGGATAGAGGAGCTCAATTTACAGCAAATTTTTGGAAGTCATTTCAAAAGAGTTTGGGAACACAAGTGAATTTAAGTACAGCCTTTCATCCTCAAACGGATGGTCAGGCAGAACGTACGATTCAGACACTTGAGGATATGCTGCGAGCTTGTATATTAGATTTCAAGGGTAGCTGGGATGATCACCTACCACTTATTGAATTTGCTTATAACAATAGCTATCATTCGAGCATTAAAATGGCACCTTATGAAGCTTTATATGGTCGAAAGTGTAGATCACCAATTGGCTGGTTCGAAATGGGTGAAACTTCCTTATTTGGGCCAGATCTTGTTCATCAAGCTATGGAAAAAGTCAAAGTGATACAGCAGCGGCTAGAAACAGCTCAAAGTCGACATAAATCATATGCAGATATTAGAAGGAGAGGACTAGAATTTTCTATAGGGGATTGGGTGTTCTTGAAGGTGTCTCCGATGAAAGGGGTAATGAGGTTTGGTAAAAAGGGAAAGCTGAGTCCACGCTATATAGGGCCATATAAGATTATCCGAAAATTTGGCCAAGTAGCCTATGAGTTAGAGCTACCACAAGAGCTTTCATCAGTTCATCCGGTGTTCCACGTCTCAATGCTACGGAAATGCGTAGGTGATCCATTTCGTATTACTCCTACTGAAGACGTACAGGTTACAGGAGATCTCACTTATGAAGAAGTACCCATTGCTATTCTGGATCGACAAGTTAGGAAGTTAAGAAATAAAGAAGTAGCTTCTGTAAAAGTTCTATGGAGAAACCAACAAGTAGAAGAAGTTACATGGGAAGCAGAAGAAGCAATGAAATTAAAGTATCCTCACCTCTTCCACACTGGTGGGAATGATCAAAATGTTAGTGGAGGCATTGACAAGTAAGTATAAGTCTATATGTTCAATGTGATTAATAGTAGTACTAGCCTAGGCTTGAACTTGTTTAGGCAGCACAACCATGCTAACATTCGAGGACGAATGTTCCAAGGGGGGAAGGATGTAACGGCCTGTATTTTTGTATGTGGCAGTTCTATTGATGTTATACTTGACATATACTTATAGTGTAGGTGAGGGATCATGTTTCTTACATGATTAGTGTTGGCTTAAACTAGCTTGGAAGGTGATGTAATGCCTTGCATGTTTTAGCATATGTATTGCAAGTTAACTCCGATGGAAAGTATTTAAGTAATTATAGTAAGGTGGTAATTGAGCTAGCAGATGCATCACCTATTTGAGCTGGGAGAAAGGGATGAGACTCTTTTGGAGGATCTACTGCCTCACCATTTCACGACCATCACCACTGTCCATCATGAACTTCACGGACCGTGAATTGGGCCCTGAAGATGGAGGGGAGTCTCAAAGTGAAGTTATGTTGGACTTCCAAATGTGAAGTCCAACTTAATTAGGGGTATTTTGGGTATTTTGGGGGTGGAATATATATTGACTTTAGGTAAAAAAAATAATTCATTTCCCACTCCAAAACTCAAACTCAAATTAAAACCCAAATTGCTCCCAGTTCTCTCTACTTCTTCTCTCTCCATTCATCCTCCATTGAAGAACTAGAAGATTGAGGAAGAAGAGAAAGTCTCCAAGGTTTTCACTCAATTTTCGTGAACAAAGCTTCATTAAGGTATGGGTTCTTCACTCTTGGGATTCCTTTCCCCAAGAGGTCCTCTCAAAGTTGAATTTCAATTACCCAAATTTTTAGGGGGTTTTCTCTACAAATTGATTTTCTTCTAAAGTTGAAATTGATGATTTATTATGTTAAATTATGAGTGGAAATGACTAATCTAGTGTAGATTGTTGTGTAATTGATGTTAATTGTGAGAATTTTGTATAGATCATGTCCTTTCCCCAATTTCCCCAAATCTTGGTTCTTACTTGTAACTTGAAGGGGAATTATGAATGTATTGATTGTTGTAACTATCCTATTCAATTTATGGGCTGCCTAAGGACAAGTATTTTTGGTATTGGACCTAGTTCTTGAAGAATTCATGATGAACCCTTCTCTCTTCAACCCTAGGTTATGAATTAAACTTGATTGGAATAGTGAGGATACAATTGACTTAGTATTGTATAGAATACTATTGTATGATGTTGTTACACCTATTGTTGGGTGTAATTGATTGGTTGATGGTAAAACCATGGATGATGGCTTATGAAGTAGATTGGGTAAGTCTTTGTAATCTCAAACCTTTACTTCAATTATGATTACATGTGTTGAGTGATAAAGTTATATTGAAGTATACTTTATCATAAGATTGATTACGGTTGGTATGGTGTTGAATTGAAATGTCTTGATTATGACTTGTGAGTTGTAGGCTAAGATGCAATGATATAAGGATGGTGATGAATTGCCTATGTGCCCTATTATGATATGTTTATGTAAATGTGCTAACCTCACGTGTGTGAATTGTATTGAAAGGGCATACTCATGCAATTCCTATTGAGCTATGACTATGACTATATAAGGGGTAGACCTATGACGTAAACTAAGTTATGATGATTAATGAAAGACATTTCAAAAGGGATTCTATCTTAGCACCGAATGAACTTGATGTGAGATGTGTCCCTTCCCAATGAGGGAAAGTAGGTTCACTACTTTTAGTCATAAGATTGGTGACTATAATTCAATGTGGATAAAGAGGGTCCCAACTATATCTCCTAGTTCTTGAACTATGTTGCCTCCATAGTAATACTAGCTAGTGGATCCACCTAGATGCAATATTCATGTTTGGTACTACTTTGGCCAGTAGACCACCATCCACCGATGAAAGGTTTCATAACACCGAATTCCATACTTAGAACTTGCGGTCTATGTCGGTTAAGGCAAGTGTTCCAGAAAGTAAAATGAAGTAATAAAGTTAACTCTAACTAGGATAACCTAAGGGGTTTGGCTAAGTATAGGTATGGGTATGGAACTCTACCTATACATTGCACTAGATAGCCTTGAAGGAAGATTTAGCAGGATGTTTTTTTTTTTTTTTTTTTTTAAAGATGGACCAAGGTCCATTTTATTAGAATAAAGCTGTATAGAGGCTTAATATGTCAAAGCCCAAACAGGTTTTAAATTACAATAAAAATGAGAAAAAAATAAAATCAAAATACGAACAAAAAAAAAAAAAAAGAGACAAACCAACTGTTAATAGAGAAATAATCTGGGAAATGAATAGTCATCAGAGAAGCAATTAGCACCTCACGCCTTCTTCCTCCTTGTGAATCCAGTGAAATGTCCGATTTTCCTTACCCAGGAAAGACGGCGACGAAGCAACAGCCACGAGCTTGGGTGTATTTCATTCGGCATTTATCATGTCTCACCTTGCCATGAAATCAACTCCATTGAAGACTTCTTCAGCTCCTAACTTGAATTCGACCACAACGCCTCCAGGTATGGGACTTCTCCGACCAAAAACTACTTGAAATGATTCTCCTAAGTCAGATGCTATCCTTGTACATCCCTTGTGCAGATTGAGCAATATAAAGCTGATACCACTCTGAACTTCAAGAAATCAACCTTAGACCATTCCGTTTGTTTACTGCTTGAACTTTAATTTGGTAGTCGAAACCGATTGTTTTGGCCCTTCTTGATTCGTATACTTGGTGTTCCTTGTTTATCCAACTGCAGAATATTTTTTGCCTATATTGGTAAATCATTAGTATGATTAAAGTGAATGGAATCTGTACCTGTACCTGTAAGATTAACAATTATGTTAGCTAAATAATCTGCGAGCTTGTTCCCTTCTCGAAATGTATGAACTACTGTCACAGCCTTGTTCTCCATTACCTCCATAATTTCTCTAATGTCAATAGAAATAATCCAAGGCACCTCCCAAATTTCATCCAAAATCTTCTTAATGGTTACCGAATCAGTTTCCATAGTCAGAGGGAGGAGATTGTGACTTAGGCAATACAATAGACCCCTTTTAAATCCTTTTACTTCAGCCTGTAATGCAGAACAAAACTCAGTTTTGCAAGCTTCAGAATACACCAATTCTCCTTGAGCATTTCTGATGCAAAAAGTATTCGAACCTAGGTTAGACCCATCTGAGTTGCATTTGTAGCTTTCCCCTTCAGGACACTTCCACCTCACCAATGTATTGTTTATTAGTGGTGTGTAGTTTTCCAGAAATTGTACTATGGATGGCCAAGTATTAGGCATTTCTGCTAACCAAGAATATCGTGATTTTGCCATCAGATGTATATTCCTATTAATCTCAAATACCATAGTCTGTTTGGTCATGCTTCCCCCATGTAAAATTATATTTCTCCTTTTCCATAATTGCCAGATGATAAAACTTGGTACTGCCTTATACAAAGGTTTCAACTTAGTTGCACAATCTTCTCCCCACCACTTATAGATAGTTTGTTTCATCTGAATGAATGGACCTTGCATTCCTATAGCCCCTGCAAATAACTTCCAGAGATATGCAGCATCTGGACATAGTACAAATAAATGGTTAAATGATTCCGGAGTATTAGTGTCACAACAACAACACTCTATATGATCAGCTATCCTACTTCTAACTAGGACTTCTCCAATTGGAATCCTTTGAAACCAAATCCTCCACATCAGAAAAGAAAACTTGAAAGGCAAACACTTCTCCCATATAAACATTATATCCTTGTGAGGATCCTTCCTGCATCGGATAATTTCAAAAGCACTCCCTACAGAAAATTTTGCTTTGCTACTTGGCATCCACCATTGTTTGTCCTTTTCGTTTGTCTGTTGAATTGTACCCATAACTTGATTCACATGATCACAAATACTTGAATCAATAAGTTCAGTCAACAAGTTATTATCCCACCGTTCATCCACTCTTAGTTGATTAACTTCTTCAAAATTCTCATCAATAACATGATCAATAGGCATGATGTAATGTAAGGCTCCAAGTTGTGTCCAATTGTCATACCATAAGCTAGCATGACCACATCTAGGTTCCCACCATATTTGTTGATCAAAGCTATCTCTAGCCATTAACATCATCTTCCAAACTTGAGATCCTCCCCTCCATTCCACCAGTTGAGGTCTATATCTCTTGCAATACTTGTTCCACATAAAGTGAGACCATAAAGAACCTTTAGTTCTAAAATTCCACCAAAGCTTTGCGAACATAGCTTTGGACACATCAAAGAGGGATCTAAAGCCTAGACCCCCTCCTCTTTAGGAAGACAAGTGTCATCCCAGGCTATCCAGTGCTTTGCCCTACCATTTTCTTTGAAATTCCATAAGAACCTTGCGAAGATCCTATGAAGGTCCTTAATTACACATTTTGGTGGTACTAGGACCGATAGCAAATATATTGGTATACTCTGCAACACATGTTTGATCAATACCACCTTACCACCAAACGATAACAACTTTCCTTTCCAGACTTGCAACATATTCTGAATCTTTTTAGTTAATTCATTAAAGTGTGATTTCTTCATCTTTGCATGGCTGATAGGGCACCCTAAATAAATTATTGGAAAAGTACCTCTCACAAAACCAGTAACTTCCTCCATTTCTCTTATAAGAGCATTACTGGCCTTACTGAACATGTATAAGTGACTCTTTTCCTTATTGACCTTTTGTCCTGATTGATTTTCATAATCTTTCAGGGTATTCATGATAAGAGCAATTGATTTCCTATCTGCAGCACCAAATATGATGGTATCATCTGCATAAGCGAGATGATTTAGCTTCTCACTCCACTTCGGCATCCCATACCCTCTAAATTCAGTGTCCATGAACAATTGGTTTAGTGCTCTTGAGAGCACCTCTGCAGTGATGATAAATAATGCAGGGGATAAGGGATCCCCCTGCTTCACCCCTCTGGTAGAGTGAAAGAAACCATATGTTTGCCCATTAATTAGTACAGAGTACCAGTTATTCGCAATCAGTCTCCAAATCATGTTAACCACCACTGCGTTAAAGCCCATGTATTCCAACACTTTCACTAAGAAACTCCAATTCACCCTATCATAAGCCATAGTCATGTCCAATTTTATCACAATATTGGCTGGTTTTCCCCTCTTCCTTATGTCTGTAATAATTTCCTGAGCCAGTAATACATTTTCAGAAATGCTTCTACCCTTCACAAAACCAGACTGATTCACAGAAATTAGTCGTGGTAACAAACCCTCTAGTCTATCATGGATAGTTCCAGAAATCACCTTATTTATGAAATTGCTGAGACTAATTGGTCTTACGTCTGAAAAGGTTTGATTAATCTCCTTCTTAGGCAATAAAACCAAATTCGTGTGAGTAATGGATTTGGGAAGGGTATTCCCCAGAAAAAAGGCTTGCACAATACCCATAATATCAGCCCCAACAATATCCCAACAGACCTGAAAGAAATGCCCTGTAAAACCATCAGGGCCACATGCACTCTCCCCATTAAGCTCAAAAACCACCCTTTTAATTTCCGTTTCGTCAGGAATTGTAACCAACAATTCATTGTCTTCTGCAGTCACCAGTGGTTGAATATTCTGTAATAAAGAAAAATTATTATCTAAATTACTTCCAGTAAATTGATTCTGGAAGAAACTCAAAGCTTCAGCCGCCACTTCATCAACTCCTTCTACCCATTGCCCATCTGCCTTCATAATTCTCTGTACATTTAATCTTCTCCTCCTTCCTTTTACTAAGCCATGAAAAAACTTGGTATTCTTATCCCCCTCCGAGAACCAGTGGATGCTTGCCTTTTGCCTCCAAAACTCCTCTTCATAATGTAGATAGAGTTTGTATTTAGCATGAGCTTGTTGTAGCACAACTCTATTAGTTATGGAAGGATCTTGTTTAAATAATTCTTCTTTCAACTTAACTATTTCCTCTCTGATAAGAAGTTGTTTGAAAATGTCTCCAAACTGCTCCCTACTCCATTTAGTCAGAGCCAATTTTGTCTTCTTCAGATTCAACTTCCATTGTAAGAAAACATCATTAGAGTAATCTCCACTCCAGCTAGCCTTAACCACCTCCTTAAAATCTGCCCTGTCAGTCCAAAGTTTTAGAAATCTAAATGGTTTCTTAAAATTTTGAGACTGACCTCCACAAGTTAGTAATAAAGGTGCATGATCAGATCCAGTCCTTGCTAAATGTTGAAGCCCCCAGTTACCAAAGAGATCTTGCAACTCTTGATTAATCAGTATTCTATCTAACCTTTTGAAAATACATTCTTCATCAACTCTTCCATTCCACCAAGTAAACGGACAACCAGAAAACTCAATATCAAACAGACCACATGAGTTAACACAGAAAGCAAAATCCTCATATTCTTGAATGTACACCGGCAGACCTCCAATCTTTTCATCTTCTCCCAATATGGCATTGAAATCTCGACCAACCAACCAAGGTCCTGAGTAATTATCACTAATAAAGTACAGATCATTCCAAAGTTCTATTCTCTCCTCTGCACAACATTTGGCATATACCAGAGAAGTAAGAATTTGTTTTCCATCTTCCAAGGTATGTTGGAGAGTGATTTGTTGAGTAGTGTCGGAGATCACCCCTACCTGGATATTTTCCTTCACAAATACCCAAATCTTCCCATTTGAATTGTAATTCACATATTGCATTCCCAATCTTCTATTAAAATTTTGAATATGTCTGGTATCTTGAAATGGCTCCAATAAAGATATTAAGAAAAATTAATGGTGTTTGTGTAACATTTGAACTCTATGGAAAGTATTTTGAGTTCTCACCGATCTTATGTTCCAAATTAGAGCTTTCATTATCATTTTATTGATGACTTCACCACCCTCTTCGCCTGTATTCGTGTTGGTTGAACAATCTCCTTTTTAGTTTTATCTTTTTTGCATTTAGACAAAACTAAAGGAGAGAGTCCAGCCTCATTATATACTTCATTTGCATTTTGATCACTATTAACTTCATCTTTATCTTCTGTGAAATTAACCTCCCTTGTATCTTTACTCACCTCCACCGTATCCTCTTGACTTTGATGTGATATTAATGAGTGTAATTTCTCCATAGGAGCTGATTTTGCATTGCATAATACAACTGCTGACTTCTTATGCCTTTCTGTTATTGATGCATCAGGTTTAAAGGCCTCTTCAGATGGATATCCTCCTTCAAAACTTGAATCAACAATTTGAAGAGGTGTTTGAAATTCTGCCTCTTCCAACTCCTTCAAAAGTAATTTGTCTTCCTCTTCTTTTTGACTTGATACCTCTAGGACCATATTTGTAGAATCCCTTTGTGTATGTTTATCGACTTCAGGTGCAATAATCAATTGTTTCGCATCCTCTTCAATATCTTCCTTTGCTCTATCTTCTTGTTGTATACCACTGTTATGTGCGTCCCTTAATTCCCCATTGTGATGTGTTGTTGATGTATTAGTATTATTTTTCTCTGTAGTGCTATTACAACTGCTTGCCCTCTCCCCTCCTTTTCCTTGATACTTTGCAAAAGCATGTGTTATCCACTCCTTCGTTGAAGAATGATGATGCCCCTTATTAATCTTCCCTTGATTCCTAACCTCACTAGATAAATCATTCTCATGTATGTCATTACCTCCGGTAGATTCATCAGACTGCTCCTTTTCATTCTTCCTAGACAATGCATCGAAGGCATTTTTAGTATTGATGCCTTTATCTGTTATGTTTTGATCACCTAATTCCTTATCTGATTTATTATCTTGAGAGTCTTGTACATTAATTGGTTTCCAGTATGTTCGTACTACTCTTATCCTTCTTGTTGTGAATGCAGTGCCCTGCTCTTCGTTGCTCCTGTCATTCTGCTCCCGTTCAGCCCCCTTATCATTGTTTACAATATTCTTCCAAAGTTCAGAATGAAGATTCCAGCATGTTTCTTCATCATGTCCTTGCACTTTACAATGTTTGCAATATTTGGGCAGCATGTCATACTGTATCTTAACCTTTTCCAGTCTATACTCCTTTGTCGTCTCATTAATAATTTCCATTTCGACATGCTTAGGAAACTCACATAACAGGTCTACCTGCACTTTAACCCTTGCACAACTAGGTCTGGTTTTATTGATTGTAGCCATATCTAATTGTAATGGTTTTCCAACAGCACTCGCTAATGAAAACAACGCTTCCTTCACAAAATATGTGGGCTTCAGATCCGGGAAAGATATCCATGCCATAGCCTGTGTTGTCTCCTCCTCAACTTTAAATTTAGCATCATATATCAGTGGCCTCATAGAATAAGAATATCCGTCCTTAGCCAAAATATAATATATGGGTTTTGACATTAGATTAATGAAATCTGCCTGCTGATCCAATCTAATAAGAACATGCCTATTTCTCAAAAGACCTATTTTACACTCGCCCTTAATATTACACTGGCGTGGTATAATTGTGCGGAGTTCTTCTAATTCAGGCCACCCATATGAAAATTTTCCAATCACAGCGTATTAGAGGTCTTCCAATATATTCATTCTATTCACTTCCTCTTCCGTCCACACTATTCTTGGGATCCCATTAATATATGATAATTGCTTCATTGGAATGGGGTCAATTCCAGCTTTTTGACCTTGATTGATGTTATGAGTTTTGAGAACGCATGCATAGTTATTCGTTATACGACGACAATTGTTAGGCAACAAAGTAGGCACATTAGGCAAATTAAGATTACTTTCACCTATGTAAATCTGATTTAACGGTGGAAAGCTACTATCTGGTAATAGAGTCGACTGGCCAGCCCCGAGATTAGGCTGACCAGTGGCCAGAGCGGCCATGAATGTTGCTATTAGGTTGACTATGAGGTGACGGCACTAGATCTTGGATTCACTATGGGATTCCTTCGACATTGTACATTATTGACCAAGATTTTGTTCAATTGGGTTTTAGCAGGATGTTCTTATGTGCATTTATGATTATAAATGTTAATGATATGTATATGTTAATCTTACATGTTAATGACACTATATGATATTGGTTTCACTTATGAACATGTGGTTGGTCTCTATTGCTAAAGTATGATGATGTATACTCTTAATGATATAGTACTTAAAGTTGGGCATTTATTATACTTCTTGTTGGGTTTACTTGGTTGAGTGAGGTTATGGGGCCTTACTTAGCCATTGCACTACTGGACTTAATGGGGATGTATGCGTTATAGTCTATCTTAGGTTATGATGTTAGGAACTCTTATGTTTGCTTGTTGATATAATAACTTGATGATAGAGTTTTCTTGATTATATGCTCAATTATGTTGATATGCGTGTTGACTTGACTAGACGTAGTATTGAGGGTCTTGTGGCGTACATGGTCTTGACTTAAGGAATATGTGCTTATGGACTTGTATTGGTTCTTGAATGTGCATAAGGTATTTTCAAAGTGGCTTTGCATGCTTTTGAATAAATGTCCTTTTTCATGCATGTTTTCAAATGTTTTATGTGCATATACTCATACTTAGTACAAGTGATGTGCGAACACCGTTTATCCCTTTTCCCCAAACATTTTAGGTTCTGTCCGCTGAGGAGAATGTGGCCATTTGGACGGAAGGCTTGGAATCATTCTCCAAGTGGGTATGTCCTCAAGTACGAGGATGATGCCTTGTTCTTACTCTAGCTGTGGTTCTTTGTTATAGTCTAAAGACGATTATTTCATTTTACTTATTTCAAGATATTGTTGTAAGATCTATATGGCATTTATACATTGTGTAAGGGATTATGCCCATATTGTTCGACTCCGTTTAGATTTTTTAATATGACACATGATTTTTAAGACTATGTTATGTATCTTATATATGTGTGCCATAAAAGTATAAGACTATGTAATCTTCTTATACGAGGGGTCTATGTATATTCGCTATGAATATATTATGTGTAAGCGAGAGGTCTAAGTAAACCTCATGAAGTAGATGTAGATGAAAAGTTTTAAATTTTCTACACTTTTTAACCTATGAATGTAATAGTAAATGCTAAGAGGCTAGTCTTAATCCTCTTCCAGGACGACGACACCGGTTACATCTAGGGGGTACTTCCTGGATGTGGCAAACTTGGTGTCACAGCATGAGGTTTAATATCCCTAGAATTGGTGTCTCATTAAACCACATCTATGTAGATTCTCATAATTGTGAAGCGCGCCACACTTATGAATGAGAGACTATGTGATGCTTAGAAACTCTCATTTTCTTGTATTCCTATGTGGTGATTCTAGAGTCTTATTATGTGCTTTCACCTAAACCTTGTATCGTAGTTATATGTATAAATACTCGAAGAGCAGCAATAAGAAGGGTCGCAGAAGGCATTGCTAATGTTGGAGCTCATGAAAACCAAGCTCTTCCACAAGACAACTAAGTGCCTCCACTTGAAGAAGTTGCTATGGGTGATCAAGTTCCGGTTGTTCCTCCACCGATGCCCAATGCAGATATAAGGGCGGATTTTCTCAATTTGGCTCAATCCTTGACCTCTCAAGCCAAAGCCATCACTTCTCAAGTCTAAGCCATACCGACTCGACTGAATAGGGAGGTTAGACCCGGAGTGCCTCATCATGTCAACAACATGACATCTCATTTAAGATACTTTACTAGAATGAACCCACCTATGTTCTTCGGTTCGAAAGAGGATGAAGACACTCATGATTTCCTCGATGAGGTCTATAAGATTCTCTATGCTATGGGTGTGACCTCAATTGAGAAGGATGAGTTGGCGGCCTATCACCTCGAAGATGTATCCCAAACTTGGTACGTGCAATGGAGGGATAATAGGACACTAAGAGGTGGTCCAGTGACTTAGGAGATCATCAAGAAGGCCTTCTTGATAGGTTCTTTCCTAGAGAGTTGAGGACAGCTAAGGTGGAAGAATTCATTAACCTTCGTCAAGGAGGTATGAATGTACTAGACTCTTCCTTAAAATTCACTAAATTGTCGAAGTATGCTCCATCCTTGGTGTCTAACCCAGTGGATGAGATGAGTCGTTTTCTTACACGGGTGTCCAAAGATTTGATTGAAGAATGTCATTCGTCTATGCTTCCTGATAATACAAATATTTCTTTTCTTATGAATCATGCTCAACAAGTGGAAGAAAGAAGTCTAAGGAGGAAGAATAGGGAGGCCAAGAAGGCCAAGCCTCATAAAAGTGGTTCTTCAAAGGGTAAGCTTGACATTCAAGACAAGCATAGGTTTAACAAGAGGTTTTCTAATTAAGTTCCTTCCAAATTTCCCAAGGCTCGTTATGATAGGGTGTATAACCCTAAGCCTAAAAAGGGAAAAGGTACTAGTTCACCTAGCAAGAAGCCAACTTGTGGAAAGTGTGGCAAGAAGCATTATGGTGATTGCCTTGTTACGACGGACAATTGCTTTGGGTGTGGAAAGAGTTGCAACAAGGTTAGGGATACCTTGTTTGAAGGGGCAAGACAAAGGTAGCGGCCAATATCAAGCTAGTGTATCTAATGTGGACTCTCCAAAGAAGAATCGCTTTTATGCTCTTCGCTCTAGGGGTGAACAAGAGAGTTCTCCCGATGTAGTGACCGGTATGTTACAAGTCTTTTATATTGATGTCTATGCTTTACTTGATATGGGTGCTACATTATCTTTTGTTACTCCCTTGATAGCTAGAAATTTTGATATTTTGCCCGATATCCTAAATAACCTTTCTTGGTAACTACCCTGGTAGGTGAGTCGGTGGTTGCAAAAAGGGAATATACAAATTGTCCTATAATAATGCCCAATAAAGTTACTTATGTTGAATTAGTAGAACTTGATATGGTTGATATTAATGTCATTTTGGGGATGGATTGGTTGCATGATTGTTTTGCTTCCATTGATTGTAGAACAAGAATTGTCAAGTTCAATTTTCCAAGTGAACCCGTCTTAGAGTGGAAGGGGGAAATTCTATTCCTAGAGGTCGTATAATTTCTTGTTTAAAGGCTTGTAAGATGATCTCAAAAGGGTGTTTATACCATATTGTAAGAGTCAAAGATTAAGACTCCGAAAATCCTCCCTTTGAGTCGGTCCCCGTAGTGAGGGTATTTCCGAAGGTCTTTCCTAATAATTTTCTCAGAATCCCTCCCTAATGGGAAATTGATTTTGGTATAGACTTGCTACCGGATACCAACCCAATTTCAATTCCACCTTATCCGATAGCTCTGGCTGAATTGAAAGAGTTGAAGGCTCAACTCAAGGACATGCTAGACAAAGGCTTTATTAGACCTAGTATTTCTCTATGGGGTGCTCCAGTTTTGTTTGTGAAGAAGGATGGATCCCTTAAAATGTGCATTGAATATCGCCAACTCAACAAAGTAACTATTAAGAACAAGTATCCTCTCCCTTAGATTGACGACTTGTTTGATCAACTCCAAGGGGCAAGCTATATTTTTATGATTGACTTGAGATCGTGGTATCACCAACTTAGGGTGAGAGCCGAGGATATACCAAAAATGGCATTTGAACAAGATGTGGTCACTATGAGTTCTTAGAAATGTACTTTGGTCTCACTAATGCCCCGACGGCGTTTATGGACCTAATGAATAGGGTTTTTCGAAGTTACCTAGATTTATTGGTCATTGTATTCATTGACGACATCTTGGTATATTCGAATAATGAGGGTGAACACATGCACCATTTGAGAATGGTTTTGCGAGTGCTTAAGGAACACCAACTATTTCCCAAGTATAACAAATATGAGTTTTAGTTGAGGTCGGTGGCATTTCTTGGTCACGTCATCTCTAGTGAGGGAGTAGAGGTTGATCCAAGAAAAACCGAGGTGGTGAAAAATTGGCTGAGACCATTGACTCTAACGAACATAAGGAGTTTCTTAGATCTAGTGGGATATTATAGGAGGTTTGTGGATGGTTTTGCGTCCATTGCTTCTCCCTTGACTACCTTGACCCAAAAGAGTGTGAAATTTAAGTGGTTGGAGGCATGTGAAAAATTCTTCCAAATTTTAAAAGATAGGCTTACTTCCACTCGGGTATTGACCCTACCGGAGGGTACTAAGGGTTTTGTGGTATATTGTGATGCATCCCGTGTGGGATTGGGGTGTGTTATGCAAGATGGGAAAGTAGTAGCCTATGTCTCTACAGAACTTAAGGTGCATGAGAAGAATTATCCAACTCATGATCTTGAATTAGCGGCCATGGTATTTGCCTTGAATATATGGAGGTATTACTTGTATGGTGTTCATGTTAATGTGTATACCGACCATAAGAGTCTCCAATATGTGTTTACTCAAAAGGAGTTAAATCTCCGACAAAGAAGATGGTTGGAATGGTTAAGAGATTACAACATGAGTGTCCTCTATAACCCCGGCAAGGCCAATGTGGTTGCGGATGCTCTAATTCATATAACCATGGGTAGTGTGTCTCATGTGGAAGAAACCAAGAAAGACCTAGTGAAAGATGTTCATAGGTTGGCTCGTTTGGGTGTTAGGTTGGAAGGTTCCCCAAATGGTGGTTTTATGGTTCATCATAACTCCGAATCATCTTTGGTTGTTAATGTGAAGTCTAAACAGTACCTTGATCAACCATTGATGTATTTGAAGGAATCGGTTATTGGTAAGCTAAATTAGTCATTCTCTTTAGGGGTGATGGTGTTTTGAGGTACCAAGGAAGGTTGTGTGTTCCCAATGTTGACGATTTGAGGAACCAGATCCTTCAGTAAGCTCATGGTTCCTGTTATTCCATCTATCCAGGTTCTACTCAGATGTATCATGACCTTAGAGAAATGTTTTGGTGGGATGGCTTAAAGAGGGACATAGCGAATTTGTTGCGAAATGTCTAAATTGCAAACAAGTGAAAACAGAGCACCAAAAGTCGGGTGGCTTACTTTAAGAAATTGAATTTCCCACTTGGAAGTGGGAAGACATTAATATGGATTTCGTTGTAGGTTTGCCTAGGACACAAAAATAACATGACTCCATATGGGTGGTTGTGGATAGGTTGAGCAAATCCACTCATTTTATTCCTGTCAAGTCCACTTACTCAGCCGAGGATTATGCAAGGATCTTATAAATGAGATTGTGTGTCACCATGGTATTCCGTTATCCATCATATCGGATTGGGGTGCACAATTCATATCTAGGTTTTGGAGGTCATTCCAAAAAGGGTTGGGTACCAAGGTGAAGCTAAGCACCGCTTTTCATCCAAGCGGAGCGTACAATTCAAACCCTTGAGGATATGCTTAGATTTTGTATAATTGATTTCAAGGGAAATTGGGATAAACACTTGCCTTTGGTTGAGTTTTCGTATAATAATAGTTACCATTCATTTATATCTATGGCTCCTTTCGAGGCCTTGTATGGAAGGAGATGTCGATCTCCAATTGAATGGTTTGAAGTCGGCGAGTATTCACTCTTTGGTCCTAAATTGATTTATAAGACTTTGGATAAAGTTCATATGATAAGGAACGGGTTGAAAATAGCCTATAGCCGGCAAAAGTCTTATGCCGACCATAGGAGGAGAGACTTAGAATTTGAAGAAGGTGATAAGGTGTATCTAAAAATTTCACCAATGAAAGTAATGGTGAGATTTGGTAAGAAAGGGAAGTTGAGTCCTCGTTATGTGGGTCCTTATGAAAATTTGCAAATGGTTGGAAAGGTTGCATATGAGTTAAGACTACCTAGTTAACTAGCTTTAATTCATCCGGTGTTCCATGTCTCCATGCTTAAGAAGTGTATCGGTGATACCGAGTCCATCCTTCCTATTGAGGGTATAGGTGTGGAAGAGAACCTCTTTTATGAGTAGGTTCTGTTTAAAATCCTTGATAGACAAGTAGAGAAGTTAAGGAACAAGGAGGTGGCTTCCATAAAGGTCTTATGGAAGAACCACCTAGTTGACGGTGCAACATGGGAGGCTGAGGCCGACATGAAGTCCCGTTACCCTCACCTATTTGATATTAAGGTTAGTTGTTTCTATTTATAGTGAAAATAATGAATTAATTTGAAGTTCCCTTGATTTTTGGCAAAATATTGAAAATACAGTATTATCATTGCGTTTAGGAAACCAACCAAATGTCACATAGTTTCTTCTTTAAAACTCGACGACATACACTTTATGTGAAACTGATATAAATTATCCAAACTAAACATTTAGAGGATTTGGAGCAAATAAACTTATCATACCCTCTGCACTTTATTTCGGATGCAAATCAATCAAAACCTTCCTAACATCCGGATGATGACTGAGGTCCCACTAACTTTCAAAGAGTCGCGGGTGACGTTCGAGTGGCATACGGAGCTGAGATTATGCCACACTTAGGGTGATTAACTGATCTATTGGATGTGGAGGCAAACAAGTCACTCATTAACTTAATGATTGAATTTGGGCAACCAATGACAATGACTTTCCAATTCGCAGATTTTTAAATCACACAAAAACTTGAAGAGATAAGTCAAATTGTGGATTTACCATTGGCTGGAAGAGCTCCCTTGCATATGTGTTTTATTGTAATTTTTAGGGTTTAGCATATAAGATTTAGGAATTTAGGTCTTTATAGGGTTTATAGCTTAGAGTTTTCTTATGTTTAGGTGTTTTTGGGTTTTTATGGCTTAAGTGTTTCTTAGGGTTTAGGATTTATGGGTAAGATTTTTTTTGTGTATTTTAGGTTTATGATTTAATTATTTTTAGGATTTAGTGTCTTGGAGGGGTTTTATATTTCCATGCGTAATACATCGAGAACTGATTTCTCCAATCTTTGGGTTTGAGGGTAGGCCCATGCTTGCGAAGAGTTGATGAGGGATGGGTAAAGTTAGAGTATCTTTTTATAAGGTTCGCCCGCCGAGAAAGCTATGATAGGTTCAAGGAGGAATTCTTCATCTCTAGGGTAGGATGGGAAAGGTTAAGGGCTATCATTTTCTTGATGGCCTTTTGGGTATTATGATCTTCCTATAGTAAAGGGGTTGTGTTGACATCAACTTACTGCATATGGTCATCTGCATTTTTAGAGGACCCCTTAGAGAGACCATAGTACCTGTGATCTTCTTAGAAATCTTTTGATCATTATCCCTCTGGTCTAGAGGATATGATCACTTCAAGGGAAGTAACATGTAGTTACAGATTTGGGCGTTGGAACACTTCTATCAAGGACGAGCAGAAAATGGTTTGAATCATCCTTACACAACAAGATCAGGAGCCATGTGATAATATTGAACATGTGGGATGCCCCAAATAATGAAGAAGGTAGGCGTATTTTCCTTACCGACCTCACCGTATACAATGGTGACTACCATGGGTCCATGGAGAAGCTTTGTTGAGAACTAACCTGACCTATTTCTTTAGTTAATTGGGTTGGAAGGCTTCTAGCCTTACACACCTTTAATATTCCCCCGACAGTTTGAGATTACCCAAGGAGTTCCTCTATTGTCAAATATGGCATTGATAGAGGCTGATTATGAAGGAAGAGTCATGATCGAAAGGATGGCTGCTTTGGTAGAAGGATGGTGCGGTATTCTTGACTCAAACATAGGGTTGAATCGTGGTGCACACCTGAATATGATACTTTGTTTATGGTTGGAGGACTTCTCACTAGACCTAGCTATGAGGGAATCTTGAGGCTCACATACACTCAAAGGTCAAATCAAATTGGCACGTAGCTATTGAACCTCATTCACATAACTAAAACCATGTATCAGCAGGTGACCCTACGGTCTATCGACCATCTCATACAGACAGTTCATGACAGAACATATGAAGAGATGGAGGAAGACCTAGAAGAGCATCCTAGAGATCTAATTGAGGAGATAGAAAAGGATCCAGAAGAATACTTATAGCATGACCCTAACTTGTATGACCCTAGAGATGGATGAGTGATTCATATGGAGGATGAACCTGCCCCAATAGTAGAAGATTCTCACTCGAAATATGTTTCAATTGGTGAATGTCTCCAAATTGCCATATATATGTGTTACACTTATATATTTGTTACATCGTTCAATACTTCCCAAACTAACACAGTTTCCTTTTTCTTTGTTTTCTTCTATTTTTCATCATTTATCTCAAAAAGTACGTTTATTTGTGTTGACTTCCAAACTGTGTAACTCACGATACAACCTTCATCCAAAGGAAAGAGGGATGATAAAGACGATTCCAATGCTGCTACAATCATAATGGTACCTATTTAGAATCCCGAAGGTTCTTATAGCATAAAATATACCCAAAATTAAGAGAAAATGGCTCGCATGGAGCAAGAACTCGAGATCTTGAGGGAAGAACAACGCCAAGTGCGAGACTTGGTCAAAATATTGACTACTACTTTCCTTACTTTCAATAAGCCTATCTACTTTTCAAAGGTTGACTTGTCAAATCAGCCAGAACAAACTCAATACACTCTTGATCATGGTTGAGTTCCACCAGTTTCTCCAACCGCAGTCAGGATCGTTCCTGACCTTTCTAATCACGACCCTACTGTAACACTCCGGAAATGCCATGACTTAGACTTGATCTTAATCAATCAAATAATGTTAAAAAATAATGTTTCCAAACCTATATTAATGTAATAAACTCATTTAGAAAAGGTTAGAGACAAAACAACAAAGAAAGACCTCGACGTCCAGAAACTAGCTAATTTGAACTAGTTGACGTCCCTATGTTTGGTGAAGGTTTCGAAGTGTCAAATGAAGTCCAAAATTTGTAAAGAGACCTAGTATAGGTATTATGTAGTACAAAGGGTCCAAACGTACGGTAATGACACCTCAAGGACCACCGAAGGGTCCTTAGGGAGCTCCCAAACATGGGTGAGCAGGCTGCCTAGCAGCCTGCAAGCAGGCAGAATTGGAGGCAAGATGCGCGACACACAGCCTATGCGCAGGCGAATGCCTCAAGATTTGAGAGGCAGCCGTGCGACACAAGGTTAACACGCCCCTCACTGCCTCCACCAAAAATTTCAGTAAGATGACATGATTTGTCCCCTCGATGCGCAGCCATTTCCCAGAATCGTTAAAGTCGTACTTTTTGTAATTTAACTTCATAAAAAGACCCATTTAAGTGGAGGGCCTTTTTGGTAATTCATATGACGACTATATATGGATATTAGGTCAGTTTTAGACCACTTTTACACGTTTCAAATCAGATCAAACACGTTTTCTCTCATCTCTCTCTAGAACGCTCTCTTTTCCAAGCCCCATTGAAGAACAAGAAGAGCTTAAGGAAGAAGACGAAGACTTCAAGGTTTTAATCCAAATTTCGTGGATTCTTCATCTATAAGGTATTATATTTTCACTCTTGGGTTTCCATTCCCCAATAGGTCCTTTCAAAGATAAGTTTCAAGAAATTTAAAATACTAGGGTTTTACTCTACAAAACGGATTTTTTCCCTAACCCTAGATTTATGATTCCCGATGTAAAGCAATTGTTTTCTATGGTTAATTATGCATGTATTGTTGAGTTTTTGACTTTTAATGATATATTTTCGTGTTAAACATGTTTATTATCAATTTAATGGTTTCGAATGGGCTATACTTACTACTTGATGATATTAAAACGTCGAGATTGGAACTAAGACTTGAATGAACTCTTAAATGACCCCTTCCCTTATCCTACATTATGGGTTGGTCTTGTACATGATTTGAAGAGTTGTTATTGATTATGCTATTGAGTATTGCACTATTTTATGGTTATGAATGTTGTAAGTTGAACTAAGTTCTTGAATAAGGTTCTTGAAAGCAAGAGGTAAGTCTTCTAGAGTTATGATTACTCTACGATGTTTATGTTAGCCTATAAATCATGATGCTATGTTATGAAAGAATGTATGATGTTGCTATGTGTATATGTTGGTATATGAACATGTTATTGTGAGATCATGATAAGAATACGAAAATCCAAGTTTATGATATCCTCTTGTATGCTTTACACAAGGTGATTGTATTATGTTAATATCACATACGAAGGGTTATGATGAAAGGAAATTCTCATCTAATCCTAAGGAGATCATGATCATGATTATGCAAGGATTTAATCTCCTTTTACCTATGATAAGTTTATGATAAAACACAACTTAAAGGTTATTCAAGAAATGGACTTAAGCTAAGCACCGATAAACTAGATATGACAGGTGTCCCTTCCCTAGTTGGAAGCTAGGTCACAACAACTCTCATGAGATTGAGGCTGCCATGGAATGTGGAAATATGGGTCTCTAATACATCTCCTAGTTCTTGAACTATGTTGCCATCATAGGATACTAGCTAGTGGATCCACCTAGAAAGCTATGTCATGTTTGGTTCTACTTTGGCCGGTAGACCACCTTTTTTCAGTTTGGGGTTTTATGACACCAGATTCCATGTTTAGCTCACATGGTCTATGTCGGTTAAGGCGAATGTTCCCTCATGTAAAATGAAAGACAAGTAAATGGACATTGACTAGGGTGACCTGAGGAGTTTGCTTAGTATAGGTAGGGGTATGGGACTCTACCTAGACATTGCACAAGTTGACTCTAAGGGAAGTCCTAGGAGATTGTTCTTATGTAATACGATAACATGAAAGATATATGTTTATGATACATGATGTTACTCTTATATGATATTGGTCATTATGATGAATATGTTATTGGGTTATATTATTATATGAAGTGATGACTACTTATGTTACAAGTTATATGAAGCAAAGTATTACTTGTCTTTTATCATATCTACTTGGTTGTGTGGGGTTATGGTGCTTCACATGACCATTGCACTTGTAGGTTGGGAATGAGATCATTGGTAAGTGTTTCTATGTTATGTTTATATGATATATTGAATATGAAATGTTAACATGACTCCATGATAATATTTTTTGATTATGATCATGGTTTAAGTTGATGGAATCCTTAACTTGTATATGTTATATGGTATGTGAATTGATGACTTTCATATGACTTAGTATGTTTTCTAAAGAAATGATAAATGATCTTTTTTCATGCATGTCCTTATATGTTATGTGCATATGCCCATACTTAGTACATGTTGCGTACTGACCTCATTACTTTATATTACAACAACTGTAGGTTCCGGCCATTGAAGATTCAGAAGGTCAATTTGAAGAAGCTTAGAACTGTTTCTCCAAGTCTTGGTAGGTCCTCATGTTCGGGGATACTATCTATCATATTCTATCTTATGAAGACATTAGTAGATTTTAAGAAAATTATATTTTCATTTATGTTCTTTGGATTCTTTTGTATTAAGGCCTATATGGCATATTGACTATATATTGGCTTAGTCCAGATTTGCACTCTTAGATGGTTTTATATATGTGAGACAAATTTTTAGAATATCGTATGTCATTATGAATTTTAATTATGAAATTTAAGTATACTTCACATAGTACATAAAAGAATTAAATTTTCTGCCATTTTTTATTGATCACATGTTATGACGATTGTCTGAGTCCTCTGAGAGGACGAAGACGCCGGTCGCATCTTGGGTATGCTCTCCGAGTGTGAACATGATATCAAAGCATGATGTATATCCTTAGGATCAGTGTCTCACTAAACCACATTACCTAGTGTCTCGTTCATGGTTTTTAAGCGCGCCACAACTATGGATGAGAGGCTATGTGATGACTAGGAAACTTCTCTTTTTCTTGATATTACTATGTCGTGCCTTTAGAGTTTTGACAGTATGTTTTCTTTAGGATCTAATCCCATTCTTGTGGTTATAGGTGAAGATATTGCGAATGCGGGAGCTACTCCTCAAGTAAATCAAGTTCCTCCTCAAGTGCAAGCTGTTGCAAATGATCAAGTTCCGGTGAGTCTTCCGGCTATGACGGATGATGGTGAGGTGAGGGCAGCCTTGTTCCAAATGGACCAATCCATCACCACCCAAGCTCAATCCATTACGGCACAAGCTAACATGGAGGTTGTTCTCGAGAGAACCAACATGCTAGTACTATGGTTAGCCGTTTGAGAGATTTTACGAGGATGAATCTGTAACGGCCTGTATTTTTGTATGTGGTAGTTCTATTCATGTTATACTTGACATATACTTATAGTGTAGGTGAGGGATCATGTTTCTTACATGATTAGTGTTGGTTTAAACTAGCTTGGAAGGTGATGTAATGCCTTGCACGTTTTAGCATATGTATTGCAAGTTAACTCCGATGGAAAGTATTTAAGTAATTATAGTAAGGTGGTAATTGAGCTAGCAGTTGCATCACCTACTTGATCTATATTATAGTTAAAGGGCCCAAGTTTGATTGACCAGATTTAGGCTTATATTTAGGGGCTCATTTGAAGCCCAAACCTATTAAAGAAAATGTGAATGAAAGAAGGCCCAACAGCCAAATCTGCCAATTGGCCATTATGGATAAAGCCCAAGTGAAACTAAGTAAGTACATGACCTCCTAAGATTTGTTTTACCATGTTATTGGGCCAAGTGTGTACCACCTACTTGCACTAATCTGTCCCAAGCTGATTAAAAGAACAAAGGAAAAATGGACAGCCAAGGTCCAATAATATTAAGTCCAAAAGGGCCCAAGTTAAAAGGACAAGCAGGTGGGGCACCTACTTGACATTATATGGACCAAAATTGGTCAAGAGTGTCGGCATAACACCTCCTTTTTCAAGGATAAGGATCAAGTCTTATTCTCCATTTTGAACTTGCAAAATTTTAGATTTTCTTAAGTTTCTTTCTTGGTCTCTCTTGGCTTCAATAAGCAGCCCTAAAACACCTTAGGGATTCTTGAGTGCTGTCTCATTTTCAAGTAAGAAGTTTGAAGGAGAGTTTGAATTCTTGAAATACAAGTTTAGAGGATAAATTTCCAGAATTAAGGTAAGACTTCAACCCATTTGTTTTCCTCTCTTTGATCATGTTTGGATTGGAGAATTTTGTTTATATTTATCAAGAATTCATGGATGATGATAAATCTTTGAGTCAATATTCTCCTATTATGCTGAAAGATTTGAGATTGTTAGTGGCTGCCTTATGAATATTGTTGTTGAGGGCTGTTTGGGTATCTCTTGGAAATGAGTTGAAGTTGTTATTAATGTGTAGAGGAAGGGTGTGGTGTACCATTTAATGTAAGGGTTGTATGGGCCTGATTTCATCAAATATTTTTTAGCTTACTGTTTTTGGAGAACCTTATGTGATTAGCTGCTGATGTTCAGCTTAATCATGACTTATTGTTGTTTAGATTTAGCACCCATAAGGAAGGCCCCCTGAATCCGTGATAGTGGGTATTGGTCAATACCATATAAGGTATGTAGGCTATTGATTATATATCCTTTTGGGCATGAAATCTGCCACCAGTGCAATTAATATCAATGAAGTGATTCTCATAAGTTCTATTTCTAGAAAAGAAAGCATGGTGGCAGCGTACTATCTCCAAATAGCTAACAATATTTCTTTCCCCATTCTAAGTACATGGAACTACTTCATTATATGTTCACTACTCTATACTTATGTAATTTCCCCTTGTGCTGTTATAGAAATGGTATTTGCAAAAGAAAGTTTAGTGAATCCTTCTCCTAAGCCAATTGAAGTCAATTGTGCCATTAAGGTCTTAAAGTAAGGTGTTGATGTTTCATAGCTCCTTATGTCATTGTTACTGCCTCAAAGTATTGTTTTCATGTATTCCACTACTGTTCCGTAATTTGATGTCTCCAAGATGATTATGACCACCAAATCAACATCTCAAAATGTTACGATTATCCAAAATAACATCTCAAAAGAGTTATGAACTAATTAACAATAATCTCAAAGATTAAAGAATCTAAGTGAAGAAATCTATTTAATTAAGGGTGGCAGCTTAGGGGCGAAAGCCTAGCATGGGCCGATCCCTATTGGTATAGAAGGGTGGCAGCTCAGGGGCGAAAGCCTAGCATGGGCCGATCCCAAGTTGTGTAATTATGAGGACCGCATCCCAGGGGTTAATACACCTAGCATGGGTCATCCTCTTCTACCACTGATCAGCTGGTCACTTGTATCACATGCCCAACAAAGATTATAACATACAAAGAAGGTAAAGAAAAGAATCTAGCTTACTTGATTCCACAAGAGTAAGTAAAGGTGGTCTTCTCTCCTAATCTATGCACTCATATGTTGCTACTTGATTTCATTTGTGCCTTGTATTACATATACTTTTTGCCTTACATATTCAGTACATTTTTCGTACTGACGTCCCGTATTGGGGACGCTGCATTTCATGCTGCAGGCTCAGGTACTCCAGCTAGTAGACGTCCTCAGTAGAAGCACTCGAAATTCTGCTACTTTTGGTGAGCTCCAAGTTGATTCGGAGCTTTATTAAGTCCTTGGTAAAGTCATTTGATATTGTATCGTAGTTAAGGGTAAGGCGGGGTCTGTCCCGACCTACTCTAGTCTTCTATCTTTTAGAGGCTTTGTAGACGTATGTACATCGTTCAGTTGTGTCTTAAGGAGTTGTGGCCTAAACGGCCAAGTCTTGTATATAACTTTTGGATCTACTTACGTTGGTTTGTATCGCTGCATCCAAAGTTAACTTGTCTCAATTGTTATAGTATATGCTCAGTAAGAACAGGTTGTAGGTTGGTTCTCTCGGGTCTTTAGGGCATCGGGTGCCTGTCCGTCTTAATGGGTTTTGAGGCGTGACGGCTTCACACAAAAATCTATCATTACTAGTCAAGCACTCAACAATACAGGCATAATTAACCATAGAAAACAATTGCTTTACATCGATAATCATAAATCTAGAGTTAGAAAGAGAATCCACTTTGTAGAGTAAAAACCCTAGTATTTGAATGTCTTGAAAACTTATCTTTGAAAGGACATCTTGGGAAAGGAATATCAAGAGTTAAAAACCCATACCTTATTGACGAATAATCCACCAAAATTTGTTTGAAAACCTTGAAGTCTTCTTCTTCTTCCTTAAGCTCTTTTTGTTCTTCAATGGGGTTTTGAAAAGAGAGCATTCTTGAGAGAGATTAGATAAAACTTGTTTTATCTGATTTGGAACGTGTAAAAGTGGTCTAAAACTGACCTAATATCCATATATAGTCGTCCTATGAATTACCCAAAATACCCTCCACTTAAATGGGTCTATTTATGATGTTAAGTTACCAAAAATACGACTTTAACAATTCTGGAAGTGGTTGCGCATCCCAGGGACAAATCCCGTCATTTTTCTGAAATTTTGGGTTGAGGAAGTAAGGTGAGTGTGAGCCTAGCTTCGCGAGGCAGACTCTAAATTCTTGAGGCAGTAGCCTACGTGATGCTTGTGCGTCGCGCACCTTGCCTCCAATTCTTCCTGTTTGAAGGCTGCCAGGCAGCCTGCCCACCCATAGGGACTTCATTTGACAGTTCGAAACCTTCACCAAACATAGGGACATTAGCTAGTTTACGGACGTCAAGGTCTTTCTTTTTTGTTTCTGCTCTAACATTTTCTTAATGAACTTATTACATTAATATAAGTCTGGAAACAGTAATTTTAGCATTATTTAATGGATTAAGCTGACATTTCGGAGTGTTACATTATCCCCCCCTTAGGAACACTCGTCCCCGAATGACACTAAAATATTTTGGAGGGTAAGAATAGACTCAATACTAGCACCCCAACCAATAAACAACATAAAATAACAATGAGGAACAGATCATAGGAGCACTTCACAACTCCTTACAGCACATACCATAACATTACACATAACACTCAATTCATGATGCACAAACATGTAAGAGCTCAATATTTATAACACATAGTGATGAATTTCCTTCTCAACCTTATCATAAGCTCAAAATGCATCAATGAGTTATCATGCTATGATTATTCTCAAGACAATAACAAAACAGCAAAATCTCAAGAAGACACATGCATACATATTTCACATAAGTGCAACAATAGAGTATGATGGCATATTCTTAAAACTCTAGTTGGTAATATCTTTTGCCAAAACATTCACCTATCTAAAAAAAATCAATTTCATGATTAGCATTTCTCTATTATGATGATTGTCTAACCTTAAGGAGTGAATATATGAGGGTAGTGGGACTTTATGTCGGCTTCAGCCTCCCATGTCGCACCCTCAACAAGATGGTTCCTCCTTAGAACTTTTATAGAGGCAACCTCCTTGTTTCTCAACATCTTGTCATGGAGATCTCGGATCTCCACCGGAACCTCTTCATAGGAGAGATTCTCATCCACCCCTAAACCTTCAATAGGCAGAATAGACACCGGGTTACCTATGCATTTCTTGATCATAGAAACATGAAACACCGGATGAACCGAAGCTAGTTTTCTAGGTAGTTTTAGTTCGAAGGCAACCTTTTCCACCCATTGTAAAACACATAAGGACCAACATACCGGGGACTTAACTTCCCTTTTCTACCGAATTTCATCACCCATTTCATAGGTGAAATCTTCAAGTAGACATTATCACGTATTTCAAAGTCAAGGTCTCTTTTTCTATTGTCTGCATAAGACGTTTGCAGACTATAGGTTGTCTTCAATCTATCTCTTATGATTTGAACCTTTGCTATAGCCTCATAGATAATCTATGGACCAAAAAGTGAGGACTCACCAACCTCAAACCATCAAACCGGATATCTACACATTCTACCATAAAGAACTTCAAAAGGTGTCATGGAGATGCTCGAACGATAGCTATTGTTGTAAGAGAACTCAATCAAAGGTAAGTGATCATCCCAACTTCGTTTGAAAGCGATAAAACATGCTCTCAACATGTCTTCAAGGGTCTGAATGGTACGTTCCGCTTAACCATCTGTCTGAGGATGAAAAGCGGTACTATGTTTCACTAAGTACCTTAAATATTTTGAAAAGCCTTCAAAAACGAGAAGTAAATTGGGAACCTCTATCCGAAATGATGGACAAAGGAATCACATGAAGATTCACAATGTCATTAATGTATATTCTTGAATAATCTTTGGCAGTATATGTAGACTTAACACGAATAAAATGGGCAGATTTGGTCAACCTATCCACAATAACCCATATAGAATCATTTTCCTTCCGGGTTCGAGGCAACCCAATAACAAAGTCCATATTGATGGATTCCCACTTCCATGTAGGAACATCCATGATTTTGATTAACAACCTGGTTTAAGATGCTCATGTTTAACTTGTTGGCAGTTTGGGCACTTAAAAACAAACTCTGCTATGTCCCTTTTCAAACCATCCCACCAGTAGAATTCCCTAAGATAATGATACATTTTTGTGGCACTCGGATGTATAGAATAGCGAGAACCACAGGCTTCATCTAGAATTCGATTTCTCAAATCCTCAACATTCGGTACACATAATTTGCGTTGGTACCTAAGAACATCATTCCCCTCATTGGGAGAATGACTCAACGATCTTACCAAGTACTGATTCCTTCAACTCTATCAATAGTGGATCAAGATGCTACTTAGATTTCACCTCCACTACTAATGATGAGTCGGAGTTATGATGGACCATGAAACCACCATTAGGAGAATCTTCTAATCACACACCTAACCGAGACAACCTATGAACATCTTTCACAAGTTCATTCTTCGCTTATTCCACATGAGAGACAGTACCCATAGTCACACGACTCAAAGCATCCGCAACCCCATTTGCTTTGCCAGGGTGGTAAAGGACACTCATTTCATAATCCTTGAACAATTCTAACCATCTTCTCTGTCGGAGATTTAACTCCTTTTGTATAAACAAATATTGAAGACTTTTATGGTCAGTAAACACATCAACATACACACCATACAAGTAGTGTCTCCATATTTTAAAGGTAGAAAATACAGCAACTAACTTAAGATCATGAGTTTGGCAATTCTTCTCATGAACTTTTTGTTGCATCGAAGCATAAGAAATAACCTTGCCATGTTTCATGAGGACACATCCCAAGCTCAATACGTAAGCATCACAATACACTACAAAGTCTTTATTACCCTTCAGAAAGGTCAACACTGGAGCAGAGGTAAGATTATCTTTCAACTCTTGAAAACCTTTCACACAAGCTTCCGACGAGTCAAACTTCACTTTCTTTTGGGTCAAGGCTGTCAAAGGAGAAACAATGGGCGAAAATCCATAAACAAATATCTTAAATAGCCGGCTAAACCCAAGAAACTTCTTATTTTAGTGGGAGTCAAAGGTCTAGGCAAATTTCTGAATGCATCCGTCTTCTTCGGATCAACCTCTACACCCTCACCAGAGATAATATGACCAAGATAAGCAACTGACCTCAACAAAAATTCACTCTTACTAAATATGGCATAAAGTTGGTGTTGCTTGAGGACTTGCAAGGACAACCTCAAGTGACACTTATGCTCATCTTCATTCTTGGAGTATATCAAAATATCATCAATGAACACAATCACAAATGAGTCGAGGTAATATCAGAGAACTCTATTCATTAAGTCCATAAGCGCCGTCGGGCCATTTGCTAACCCAAAAGACATAACTAGGAATTCATAGTGACCATATCTTGCTTGGAAAGCTGTTTTAGGAACATCTTCACCTCTCACCCTAAGTTGGTAATATCCCGACCTTAAGTCAATCTTAAAAAAGTAACTAGCACCTTGGAGTTGATCAAATAGATCATCAATCTGAGGGAGAGGATACTTGTTCTTTATGGTGACCTTATTGAGTTGGCGATAATCAATGCACATTCTAAGGGATTCATCCTTCTTCTTAACAAACAAGACCGGAGCACCCCATGGAGAAATTCTAGGTTGAATGAAACCCATGTCTAGTAAATCTTTGAGTTGGAGCTTCAACTCTTTCAATTCAGCTGGAGCCATCCTATATGGAGGAATTTAAATGGGATTCATATCCAGTTATAAATCAATGCCAAAGTCAATTTACCATTCGGGAGTAACTCCTGAATTCCTTCACTACAGGGACTGACTCAATAGAATGACTTTCACATTCTAGGTTATTAACCCTCACCACATGGTATAAACAACCCTTGGCTATCATCTTACATGTCTTCAAACAAGAAATGATTTGACCCCTTGGCATAAAATCTCTCTCTTTCCACTCTAAAACAGGCTCATTAGGGAATTGGAAATTAACTACCCATGTTCTAAAATCTATGGAAGCAAAATAATCATGAAGCCAATCCATTCGCAAAATAATATCGAAATCAAACATGTTTAGTTCTACTAAATCAACAAGAGTAACTTTATTGGGCAGCATTATAGGACATTTTCTATAGACTCATTTTGTTACTACAATGTCACCTAGTGGGGTACAAATCGAAAAGGGTTCAATCAAAATATCGGGAAGTACATCAAACTTCCTTGCTACCAAAGGTGTAACAAAAGAAAAGGTAGAACCTGGGTCAAGCAAAGCATAAACATTAACTGAGAAAACTTGTAACATACCCGTCAATACGTCGGGAGAGCTTTCTTGTTCACCCTAGCCTTGAGTGCATAGAAACGGTTCCTTTTTGGAGCTTTAGAACTAGGACTACTTGGTTGAGTTTGGCTATTCCCCTTTACTTTGGTTTCTCACATTAGGAAAAATTTTCACCATATGTCCACCTTTGCCCCAACCATAGAAACTATTAGTTCCAACAAAGCATTCAACCGCATGTTTCTTACAACACTTACCACAAGTTGGTCTTTCTCTTGATGGGTCAACATTTCTCCCCTTTTGAGGTTTAGGAATTGAACCTTTATCATTGAGATTCTTGGAAATATTTGAAGAAACCTTATTTGAAAACCTTTTCTTGAACTTAGGCTTGACTTGAACATCAATCCTACTCTTAGAAGAACTGCTTCCGAATGACCTTGCCTTCTTGGCTTCCCTATTATTCTTCTCAGAAGACTTTCCTCGACCTGTTGAGCATGAACCATCAACCTAGAAAGATCCATATTGTCATGAAGCATGGCTGCACGACATGCTTCTTCAAGCTCTTCGAAAATGAATGTTACATAATGGCTTATTTCATCCCTAACATTAGAAACAAAATAAGAAGCATATTTTGACACTCATACCTCCTTGACGAAGGTTGATGAACTCCTCTACCTTAGCTTCCCTTTGTTTCCTTGGAAAGAATCTATCAAGAAAGACCTTTTTGAAGATCTTCCAAGTCATAGGACCACCTCCTAAATCCTACTATCCTTCCACTGATTGTACCATGACTGAGCCACATCCTTGAGTTGATAGGCATCTTCACCAACTTTTGATCCAAAGTACATGGGAGGATTCATCCTGTTAAAATCTCTCAAATGGCTAGCCATAGTACTAGCATGTTGGTTTTCTCGAGGTACCACCTCCATGTTAGCTTGTGCCGTAATGGCCTGAGCTTGGGTGGTGATGGCTTGGGCCATTTGTAACAGGGCTGCCCTCACCTCACCATCCGTCAATAGATGGAGGATTAACCGGAAGTTGATCATTTGCAACAGCTTGCACTTGAGGAGGAAATTGATTTCCTTGGGTAGTAGCTCCAGCATTCGCAATCTCTTCTGCTACTCTTCTCGCGGCAGTTCGTCTTGTGTTCATCGCCGATAACCACATGAAAGGGATTAGATGCTAAAATATACATACTGTAAAATCTCTAAAGACACGACATAGGATTATCAAGAAAAGAGAAGTTTCCTAATCATCACAGCCTTTCATCTATAATTTTGGCGCACTTCACAACCATGAACAAGACACTAGGTAATGTTGTTTAGTGAGACATTGATCCTAAGGATATTTAACATCATGCTCTGGTATCAAGTTTGTCACACCCGGAGAACACACCCCACATGCGAACGGCATCGTCATCCTCTCAGAGGACTCAAACAAGCCCTTAACATTTGTCATAACATGTGGTCAGTAAAAATTGCATAAAAACAAAAAAATTTGAATTTTATTTGAATTATACTTAGACTTCATACTTAATATTCATAATGACATATGATATTCTAAAATCTTGTCTCACATATATAAAACCATCTAAGAGTACGAATATGGACTTAACCAATAAATAGTAAATATGCCATATATGACTTAGTACAATAGATTAAAAGAACATAAATGAAAATCGAATATTCTTAAATTCTACTAATGTCCTCATAAGGTTGAATATGAAAGATATCATCCCCGAACATGAGGCCCTTCCAAGACTTGGAGAAATAGTTCCAAGCTTCTTCAAGTCGACCTCCTTAAACTTCAATGGCCGGAACCTACAGTTTTAATATTATGAAGTAATGGGTTTAGTACACCACATGTACTAAGTATGGGTATATGCACATAACATATAAGAACATGCATGAAAAAGGATTATTTATCATCTATTTAAAAAACATGCTAAGTCATATGAATGTCTTCAATGCACATAACATGCATCATATACAAGTTAAGTACTTCATCAAGATACAACATGATCATAACAAAAGATATATTATCATAGAGTCATGTTAACATTTCATATTCAAAATATCATAAAACATAATATACAAAACACTTACCAATTATCCCATCCCAAACCTACTAGTGCAATGGTCATGTGAAGCCCCATAACCCCACACAACAAAGTAGATAAGATAGGAGACCATGAGTAAAACTTTGCTTCATACAACTTGTAACATAATTAGTCATCACTTCATATAGCAATATTACCCAATAACATATTCATCATAATGACCAACATCATATAAGAGTAACATCATGTATCATCAGTATCATTACTTTCATGATATCATATTACATAAGAACAATCTCCTATGACTTCCCTTAGAGTCAACTTGTGCAATGTCTAGGTAGAGTCTCATACTCCTACCTAAACTAAGTATACTCCTCAAGTTACCCTACTCAACGTCCATTTACTTGCCTTTAATTTTTACATGAGGGAACATTCACCTTAACCGACACAGACCATGTGAAATAAACATGGAATCCGGTGTCATAAAACCCCACAGAGAAAAGAAGGTGGTCTACAAGCCAAAGTAGAACAAAACATGACATAGCTTTCTAGGTGGATCCACTAGCTAGTATCCTATGGTGGCAATACAGTTGAAGAACTAGGATATGTATTAGAGACTCATAGTTCCACATTACATGGCAGCCTCTATCTGATGAGAGTTATTGTGACTTACCTTCCAACTAGGAAAGGGACACCTGTCATATCTAGTTCAGCGGTGCTTAGTTTAAGTCCCTTTCTTGAATAACCTTTAAGTTGTCTTTTATCAGACACTTATCATAGGTCATAGGAAATTAACTCCTTGTATAAACATATTCATGAGTTATTTATGATTAGATGAGAGTTTCCTTTAATCATAATCCCTCATATGTGAGATTAACATAACATAATCACCTTGTGTAAAGCATACAACAGCATGTCATAAACGTGCATTTTTCGTATTCTTATCATGATCTCACAATTAACATGGTTGTAGCCCAACATATATATATATATATATATATGTACATAGCAACATCTTACATATTTCTATCGCATAACATCATCATTTATAGTTTAACATAACCATCATAGAGTAATCACAACTTTAGAAGACTTACCTCTTGCTTCCAAGTTCCTTATTCAAGAATTTATGTTCAACTTACAACAGTCATAACCATGACATAGTGAAATACTCATTACCATAACAAAGAACAACTATTCAAATCATATACAAGATCAATCCATAATGTAGGATAAGGGAAGGGGTCATTTAAGAGTTCATTTAAGTCTTAGTTCCCATCTCAACGTTTTCGTATTATTAAGTAGTAGGTACAATCCATTCGAAACCATCCAATTGATAATAAACATGCTTCACACAAAAATATATCATTAAAAGTCAAACACTCAACAATACATGCATAATTAACCTTAGAAAACAATTTATTCTAATCAAGAATCATAAATCTAGAGTTAGGAAGAGAATCTATTTTGTAGAGTAAAAACCCTAGTATTTGAATGTCTTGAAAACTTATCTTTGAAAGGACCTATTGGGGAAAGGAATCCAAAGAGTGAAAAACCCATACCTTATAGACAAATAATCCATGGAAATTTTGATGAAAACCTTGAAGTCTTCGTCTTCTTCCTTAAGTTCTTCTTGTTTTCAATGGGGTTTTAAAAAAAAGCATTCTTGAGAGAGATGAGAGAAAACTTGTTTGATCTTATTTGGAATGTGTAAAAGTTGTCTAAAACTGACCTAATATCTGTATATAGTCATCCTATGAATTACCCAAAATACCCTCAACTTAAATGGGTCTTTTTATGAAGTTAAATGACTAAAAATATGATTTTAACGGTTATGGGAAGTGGTTGTGCATCGCGTGGCCAAATCCCATCATTTTTACGAAATTTTGGGTTGAGGCAATGAGGTGTGTGTCAGCCTCGTTTTGCGAGTCTGCCTATCAATTCTTTAGGCAGTATCCTGCTTGCTGCTTGTGCATCGCGCACCTTGCCTCCAATTCTTCCTGTTTGCAGGCTGCCAGGCTGCCTCCGCATCCATGTTTGTGTCCTCCCCCAAGGACCCTTTGGGTGTTCCTTGGGGTGTCGTTACCAGACGTTTGGAACCTTTGTACTACATATTACCTATCCAAGGTCTCTTTACAAAATTTGGACTTAATTTGAAACTTCGATACCTTCATGCAACATAGGGACGTCAACAAGTTTAAATTAGCTAGTTTCTAGACGTCAAGGTTTTTCTTTGTCATTTTCACTCTAACCTTTTCTAATTAAATTATTACATTAATATAAGTCTGGACACATTATTTTGAACATTATTTAATGGATTAAGCTCTAGTGTAAGTCATGACATTTCCCGAGTGTTACAACTTCACATTGTGTGATCTTCATAACCAAACTTTCAAGATACAATTTCCATCAAGGCCACGATCACAACACATAATAGCATAACAATAAGGTAAACACCGCCACCATTGGCGAAAAATACCACACAATTCCATACAAGGCTACAACAACTAGCAATTCTTTAAGAAGAGTAGAGATAATATAGCCAACTTACAATTTCCTCCAAGCTTTGATCATCATTGATCAATTCCCATAATTCAACATAAATACATGTATAAAACAGAAGCTAATGGAACCATTACATAAAAAAATCATACTCCAAACATCATGGTTTCGAGATAACATTAGTTACACTACTTCATCTAGTCTATAGAAAGTATAGAAATATAGATCAATTTACCCAATCCCTTAATCGTGATCATCATTGATCACTCATTCAGCAATTCATATTCAATCAACATATTTAACAATAGTAATAGACAATTCAACATAATTGAAACCTAATTCAATCAACATTGAGTCAAGATAAAAAGACCCACATTATAAGCCAGTTTGAGAATTTAGGAGGATCAGGGGTTCATCATGAAATTGCATTGAATTTCATCTTTAATAAGTAGATAATCATCAATTTATCATAAACATGCTTTTGAAATATATTTGAGAAAGAACCCATGGCTAGATTGGAAATTGAGAATTTTGATCATGAATTCTCTTTGAAAAACATTGAAGGAACTCCTTATATGGATGGATAAATTAGGATGAAGGATCACAGTACCTTATTTATTGAAGACCCGTGAGAAATTTGAGAACAAACCATGAAAATCCACCCCACAACTTGAACTTGAGATTTCCCTCCAATGGATGTTTGAATGAATTTGGAGAAGAAGAGTGATTTGGGATTATTGATTTTCTTATTGGGTGTTGGGGTTTCGGCTTGGAAAAGGGGTTAAATAAGTCATAAAATCAGTTTATCATTGTCCCTTTAAGATACCAAAACACCCCCATAATTATTGTGACTTTTAGACATGTCAAAATTGAAGAGTGGGCTGCGCGTCGCGGGGAAGCCTCCCAATTCTGCCCAAAATAATTTTTGGGACAGTGAGGTGCGTTCTAGGCGCGCGTCGCACTATGAAAGTCCAAATCTTTGCTTGCTCGCTGCCTTGGGACGCCTCTTGTCCATTGTTTGGGTCCTCCGTGGAGGCCCTTTGGGTGGTCCCCGGTTAGTTGTACCCATATGTTTATACCCTTAACATGTATATAAAGTTACTAGGGTCAACTACACTGAATTTACACTCCAAACAACACTTGAAAATAGGTAAAATATACATGGAATCGTTAGCACGTCTAAAGAACAACTTTCGAATGTCTTGGACGTTCATGAACGTTTGACCTCCAAACTTCATGAAACTTAACATGCTGCCTATAATCATAATTATTATTCATATAAGGACTTCATGAGCCCATTACACATATATAAGCACATAAAAACACTTAAGACCTCTTTGGTGACTAGTCGTCGAACGTCTTGGTCGTCCCTTTACGTTTCACTTCCAAATCACCTCAAATCAAGTATACATACTATAAAACACTTAATGAACACGCTTTAAATCTTTTTAGACACATTTGAGGCTCTAATCACCTTAATTCAATTTTAGGGCCTTACATCTCTCTACTTTCTCTCTCTCTATTCATCCTCCATTGAAGAACAAGAATCTTGAGGAAGAGGACAAAGTCTCCAAGTTTTTCACTCAATTTTTGTGGGCAAAGCTTCATTAAGGTATGGGTTATTCACTCTTGGGATTCCTTTCCCCAAGAGGTTCTTTCATATTTGATTTCTAAATCACCCAATTCTAAGGGGTTTCCTCTTCTTTTGTGTTTTCTTCTAACTTGAAATTGATGATCGATTATGATTATTTGTGATTACCCATAGCGAATTAAGTGTAGATTTTTTAGTAATTTATTCTAATTTAGGGAATTTCGTGTGGATCATGTCCCATTTCCCAAATTCCCTAAATCATGGATCTTGCTTATGAATTGATAAGAATTGAAGAATGTATTGATTGTTAGACTAGTTTTATCTATTATAATCCATTCATGGACTGCCTAGGGTAATGTATTGTTGGGATTGAATCTATTTCTTTAAGAATTCATGATGAACCCTATTCCCCTAACCCTACGTTATGAATTAAAGTTAATTGGGATAGTGATGATGCAATTGACTTAGCTATTGTATTAATTACTATTGTGTGATGGTATTACACCAATTATTGGGTTGAATTGTATGGTTGATGGTAAAGCCTTGATGATGGCTTGTGAAGGAGATTTGAGTTAGTCTTGTGATCTCAGTTCTTGACTTTAATTATGATTACTTTTGTTTAGTGATGAAGTTATATTGAAGTATATCTTATGTTGAGATTGATTAGGGTTGGTATGATGTTAAATTGGAATGTCTTGAACTATGGTTTGTGAGTTGTTGGCTAAGATTTAAATGTTATAAGGATGGTGATAACTTACCAATGTGCCTTATAATGATGTAATTATGTAAATGTGCTAACCACACATGTATGAAGGAAAATAATCATGCAATTCTTATTGAGATATGATGATTATTATATAAGGGATAGACTCTATGACCTATACTAAGCTATGATGCTTAAACAAAATACTCTAAGATATTTTAAAAGGGACTCTAGCCTAGAACTGAGTGAACTAGAGTGAGGACTGTCCCTTCCCACATAGGGAAGGTAGGATTACTAATGTACTAATGAGATTGGAGACTATAATGCATGTAGCATAAAGAGGGTCCCAACTACATCTCCTAGTTGTTGAACTATGTTGCCCCCATAGGAATACTAGCTAGTGGATCCACATAGATACTATGTTTATGTTTTGGTACTACCTTGGCAAGTAATCCGCCTTCTTTCCGTGTAGGGTCCCATGACACCGGATTCCATATTAGTTCATGTGGTCAATGTCGGTTAAGGCAAGATGTTCCCAAAAGGTAAAATGAAGTAATGAAGTTAACTCTAACTAGGATGTCCTAAGGGGTTTAGCTTAGTCAAGGTAGTGGTATGGGACTCTACCTATACATTTCTCTAGTTAGCCTTGAGGGAGTCTTAGAAGGATGTTCTTATGTATGTATACGCTTATAAATATAAATTATATGTATATGATCATCATACATGTTGATGATATTATGTGATGTTGGTTTCACTTATAAACATGTGTTTGGTCACTATTGCGAAAGTATGATATGTTTACTCTTAATGATATGGTATGTGAAGTTGGACATTGTTTATGGTTTTTAATAGGTTTACTTGATTAATTAAGGCTATGGGGATTTGCTTAGTCATTTACTCGTTGACTTAATGAGGGTTCATGAGTAATTTTCTTGCATGGCTATGATGTTATGAACTCTTACCCATGCTTGTTGATATTATAACTTGATGATAGAGTTGTCTTGATTATGTGCTCAAATATGTTGATATGCATGTTGATTTGACTAGACTTAGTATTGTTGGTCTTGGGTTGTACATGGTCTTGACTTAATCAATATGTATTATTGATTTGTATTGGTTCTTGAATGCACATAAGGCTTTTCAAAGTAAATTTGCATGCTTTAATAAAATGTCCCTTTTTAGAATGATTTCTATGTTGTATGTGTATATGGTCCTATACTTAATACAAGTGATGTGCTAAACCCATCTCTCCCTTTTTCCCCAACATATTAGGTTCCGGTCGTTGAAGGGTTCGTGACAAGTTTTGAAGAAAGACTTGGATTCTCATTCTCCAAGTTGGGTAGGTCCTCACCAGTTCGATGACAATGCCAGTTTCTCACATTGGATGTTGATCATTCTTAAAGAAACTTTGTTCATTTCCTTTCATTTGAGTACCAAAGATTGTATAGCCTATATGTGGATCTTATTGGTGTATGGGCTATGCCCAATTATTATATTCTTTTTTTGATGGTTATTAGATGAGACATCCTTTTTAAGACTATCTTATATCTTATATATATGGGTGCCATAAAAGTAGAAGACTATTTAAACTTCTTATACGAAGGGTCTATGTATACTCGATATGAATATATTATGTGTATGTGATAGGTCTATGTAAACCTCATGATAGATATAGAAGAAAAGTTTTAAATTTTCCGCATTTTTAACCTATGAATGTTATGATGAATTCTAAGAAACTAGTCCTAGTCCTCTCCGAGGACGACGATGCCGATTACGTCTAGGAGGTTCAACCTGGATGTGACAATGCATGTTGCCTTTATATATGTGAAATGGTTGAAATGTTTCCCTTTTATTTGTGTGATTCTTTATAGTTGCCTTGTGTGGATTAGAGTCTTTTGTATAGGCTTGATCCAAAAAGGTAGTGGCTGACCTTGTAAGGTGATTGTTGAGTATGCTAGTGAATGGGGGTGCAACATTCCAGAAAATTACATGTCTAGTGAAGAACCTAGTAGGTCTTTTAGATTGCGTATTGGGGGTACATAGGCATCCCAATGCCTAATATTGAGAAATATTGGGCATAGTATAGAAAATTGGCTAAGGGGTGTTAGCCAGTTTTTTTATATACCCAAACATAATATAATCCAAGAAGATTTAGAAATTGTACCTGCAATGAAGATCCTAAGCTAAAACATATAAATCCAGAATGCAACGCATCAAGTACTAGGCGTCCAAGTGTCAAGCCTAGTACCATAGCACATAACCAATTAAAATGATCATGTAGATTAAGCAGTGCCCAAGGACATAGTGAGGATCCTTGGGACAATAAGTAAACACTCCAAATGAACCCTCCATAATGTTTAGTTATGAAAGTACACGCAATACATGTGCAAGCACATGTGCAACCGACCAAGGGACCACTCTAACCGATTCGGTTAGAGCGGTTGGCGACATGCGCACATGCGGGTCCAACCACATTAGGCCAAGCTCCCTAACTAGTCCTAGACCCTAACTAACTGACCTAACTAACTAACTAACCTAGGCAAACCAGAAATAACTAACTAAGGGACCCGTCAACCTAAGACCTAGTCGGGTGAGACCAAACCGCATAACTAACTAAGAGACAACCTAGTACCTAACCTAGGATGGTACAAAGGGTTGGTTATGGCCCTAATAACTTAGGGGTACTTTAGTAATTACACTAGCTTACTTAATTAATTAACTTAGCAACTTAATTAATTAATATAAGTGAAAAAAACCAAAACCACAAAGCAATTTCCAGATTTCGGTTAACTCAAGAAAGAGACAACCTAGGATGGTCCAAAGGGTTGGTTATAGTCCTAAAAACTTAGGGGTACTTTATTAATTACCCTAGGTTACTTAAGTAATTAATTTAGTAACTTAATTAATTAATTTAAATGGACAAAACCGAAACCACTACGCAATTTCCAGATTTTGGTTAAGTTAAGAAAGAGACAACCTAGAACCTAACCTAGGATGGTCCAAAGAGTTGGTTATGGTCCTAACAACTTAGGGGTACTTTAGTAATTACCCTAGGTTACCTAATTAGAAAATTTAGCAAATTAATTAATTAATTTAAAAGGCTAAAACCATAACTACTAAGGAAATTTCCAGATTTCGGTTAAGACAAGTAAGAGACAACCTAGTACCTAACCTAGGATGGTCCAAAGAGTTTGTTATGGTCCTAACAACTTAGGGGTACTTTAGTAATTACCCTAGGTTACCTGATTAACTAATTTAGCAACTTAATTAATTTAAATGAATAAAACCTAAACCACTAAGCAATAATCCATATTTCGGTTAAGACAAGATTCTTCTAATCCTAGTCAATTAGGAGGGGCATTTTTGTAATTAGCTAATTGGTCTAACTTAATTAGGTTATATAGTCCAAGTAGAATTATTTAACATTCAGTTTTTAAAGAGTTAGTTTCACGTTATTCATCACAAAAACGCTGCAACTAAAATGATAAAAGAAAAACGTTAGAAACCCTAGACGATTTCAAGCAAGTTCTTCAAGGTCTTCGTGCAAAGTGCAAGGTGATCTTCGTAGATTTAATTATACAATAAGGTATGGGTTTTATCTCCTTGAATTCTTTCTCCAAGAGGCTTTTCAAACATTTTAACTTCAAGAATATCGAAACTAGGTTGTTCCCAAAGAATCGCATGTCATCTCCCTAGTTCTCCCGATTTCTGATTCTTGTAGTATCTAAAGTGTAATTCTGCATGCATGTTGTTTGTATGAGGTGTTAACTGATCATTATGTCTATGTTTTAGTTAATTATATGTCGAATGAAACCTACATGTTAGATCCGCATACTTAGGGTGTTATTTACATGAGATGTTGAATGTTGTAATGCCTACTTGTGTTCGAGAAGATGAAATTGTTATGAGTTTTTCATTGAATTGTTTTATAGGCTAATAAAAGGTTAAAAGTTGGCTTGTTAACACTTTATATTACTATAATGTTTTCATGAAGTAACCAAATTGGCTAGTGATAATATCATAGTTAGATTTATGCCAACAAATTGGCTTAATAATATTATCTCCCGAAATATGTGAAGTCATACTAATCTTAACTCAATGAAATCGTTACATAGGGTATTCCAATCAAGGGGACAAGTCCCAACATACCCTATGAACACAAACTTGTGAACGTAATAGCATTGTATAAGTAGTTATAACTTTCATGGAGAATGATACAAGATTATCAATTAACGTGAACAAGTTAAGGTGACTAATGAAATAACTAAAAGCTTAAGTTATGAAATTGACCTAATATAGAGTGTTAAAAGAAGTGAGACAAGTGTCAAATACACTTAATCTTTATCTAAAAAATACTCACATAAGAGGGTGCTAGAGTCCGTGAGACAAGTCTCACTAGCACCATGATGATAATGCAAGACTTAAGTTCATATTAATCAAGTAAATAAAGGAATGACCAGTCATCGCTAGAGTTAGGTAAACTTTATAACTACAAGTAATCTTCCATAATGTTTGAGTCAACTCTAAAAGATAATAAAGTAAAATAGATCTAAACTTAGCACCGATAGACTAGCAATGCGCTTGTGCCAGCACATGTAAGCCTGATGAGACGAGGTCACCACCCAGGTGGACCAGGGTCTCCAAAAGTCTTCTAGTCTTTGAACTATGTTGCCAGTATGGGGACTAGCTAGTGGAGAAATCCACCTAAGAATGCTAGGTAGTTTTGGTTTCACTTTGGCCGGTGATACCACCTCTTTTCGGTGTGGGGGATACACTGGATTTCATGTTTAGCTCACATCATCTATGTCAGTTAAAGCTCAGGAAAGTATCCGGTTCGCTACATCCGTGAACACCCCTTTTCGGTGTGGGCAAGACACAGACACGGTATCACCTTAGCCGGTGAACTCCCCTTTTCAATGTGGGGTAGACACAGAACTTGGTTTACCTTAAACGGTGAATTACCTCTTTTCGATATGGGGGAGACACTGGATTTCATGTTAGCTCGCATGATCTACTTCCGTTAATGCTAAATGTATTCTTTAAGAGACTAAGAAAGAATAAAGTAGCATGTTCAAAGTGAAAAACAGAGCAAATAAGTAGAAACGTAAGTTCATAGTGAACTAAGTAATGTAAGGACTTAAGAATTTCAATCATTAATGTTGATAAGAATGAAGTTTTAACAAGTTAGTGGTTTATGACAATATTGGAATATAAAGATAATCCCAAGAACTATATATTATGCAAATAATCAAATAAGGGGCATAGCCAATAAAGATTGGCTTATAATATATTCAGAGCCAATCAAAGAAAAATGAGAAATCTAACTTGTTAGTAGGGTAGCCAAATCATTTTCTTAGTCTTGTGAAGTACTTACTCGATTCATTGTAGGTATGGGACTATAATGGATCATTGCACTTGAAAGTGAAACATAAGATGAAAGGAGATCATTGAACTACACAACAGAAAGAAGAAAAAGACTGAAAAATAATCCAAGTATGAGAAGCGTAGCTCTCGGCCTAAGAGGGTCAAAATAATAAACTTTCGTTTAAGTTGTTCTAAAGTTAGGTTCATGATTCTAAGGTCTTATGTTCATCTATAAAATGAGTTGTGTGCATTAATTTCATCAGAACATGTCATATTCATATAATAAATCATAAGTAACTATTTAAGAAAATAAAGTAACTTAACTCTTCAGAAACGGCATGTTGCTTTAGGATGAGCTTTCCTTGATCATGCATAGTCCTTATGTGTTTATGTGCATACACCCATACTTATTAGAGGTGTGTACTAACCCCATATATATTTACTATTTTTAAAGGCGCAGGTTCTCAAGAAGGTTAAAGTTCGACGAAGCGGTTTGGAATAACGATCTCCAGACTTTGGTAGGTCCTCTTGAGTTCGAGGATACTACACTTTATTATTCTAGCTTAGTACATTAGATATAGCTAGTGACTACTATCCTTAGTGTTTCTTTTCAAGTATTTGTTCAACCGTTGTAATAAGCCCAATTGGCAAATTATTATTATTATTATTATTACGATCATTTATTTCATTTGTTTAATCTATTGATAGATGGTTGTTTTGTTTGAGCTATTAGAATATCACTCTGATGCAATACTATATGAAGTCTATGTATACTTCGATAAGAATTAAAAAGTTTTAAATTTTCCGCAAATTTAATTGTATGATTGTGATGAAAGCTAATAAGAGGCTTGTCTGTGACCTTTGAGAGGTTAACGACGCCGGTCGCGTTCGGATTCCTGAATCCGGGTTTGACAAACATGATATCAGAGCATGAGGTTAAATTACCTAGGATCTAAAGCTCAATACAACCACGTTGCGTAGTTTCTAACTTATTGTTTTGAAGTGCACCACAATCATGACTTAGAGACTTTGTGATGTTAGGAATTTTCCCTTCTTCTACTCTTTATCGTGCTATTTAGAGCTTTGACATCTTGTGTCATTCTAAATATTTGACTTCCTTCTTGTGTGCGCGAGTAGAAAGAAGAATAGAAGAATTAGGATGGCCAAGTGGTCTAAGGCACCAGAATCAAGATCTAGCCTTCCCAAGAATGACAATGATAGAAATGCCCAGCGTGAACGAAAGACGTGTGGTAAGTATGGCCGTTCGCATGGAGGTGAGTACATGATAGGTTATAATGCCTGTTAGTGGTGTTAATGAAGAGGAGAAGGCTGAGTTGGTTGTATACCAGTTCAAGGATGTGGTTAAGGTATGGATTTGCTTCATAAATGCTATGCTACCATAGTCTGTCGAAATAGGGTAGTAAGTTTCCAGTTTCCAAATGAGTTAGAGTTAAAATGGGAAGGGCGTGGTTCAAATCCAACAGGACAAATAGTTTCTAATCTTAAAGCCAATAAGATATTATCTAAGGGATACTTATGCCACTTAGTTAGAGTCAAAGACTTAGAACAAGAAGTCCCTTCCATAGACTCTGTGTCTTTAGTAAATGAGTTTCAAGATGTCTTTCCGGAGGATTTACCAGGGATCCCTCCAGAACGTGAATTCGATTTCGGTGTTGACTTAGATCCCAACACCAAACCGATTTCCATTCTGCCTTATAGAACTGCTCAAGCGGAACTTAAAGAGTTAAAGTTGTAGCTAAAAGATTTACTTTATAAGGGCTTCGTCCAGCCAAGCATATCCCCATGGGGCACTCCAGTGTTGTTCGTTAAGAAAAAGGATGGAACTCATAGAATGTGTATCGATTATTGGCAACTCAACAAAGTCACTATAAAGAACAAATATCCTCTTCCCATAATCGATGATATTTTTGATCAACTTCAAGGTTCATGTTTCTTTTGTAAGATAGATCTTCGGTCGGGTTATCACCAACTTAGGGTAACACAAGAGCACGTTCCTAAAACTGCTATCCTTGGCCCCGATATCATATATGAGACTTTCTAAAATGTGAGAATTATCATATATATATTGGCTACTGCTTATAGTCATCAAAAATTATATGCTGATAACCGGAAGAGAGCTCTTGAATTCGAAGTAGGTGATCAAGTATACCTAAAGATATCACCCGTGAAAGGGGTGATGAGGTTTGGTAAGAAAGGGAAGTTGAGTCCAAGGTATATAGGTACTTATGAGATCGTACAGCGAGTAGGAAATGTTGCTTACGAACTAAAATTACCGAACAACTTGGCTTCTATTCTTATAGTGTTTCACGTTTTGATGCTTAAGAACTGTCTAGGCGATCCAGCTTCCATTCTGCCTATCGAGGGGTTAGGATTCGATGAGAATCTTTCTAATGAAAAGGTTCCTGTTGCAATTTTAAGATCGCCAAGTGAAGCAGTTGAGGAACAAGGAGGTTCTCACCGTGAAGGTGCTATGAAAAAACCACCTTTTTGAGGGAGCAACATGGGAGGCCGAGGCCGAGGCCGATATGAGATCCCGTTACCCTTACTTGTTCAGTTCATGAGGTTATATATAGTCTTCCTAATTCTGATTTCGTTAACGAGACTCTAAATTTTAGTGCATTAGGCGGTTGATGTGATCTAAGTCCATAACTGTGTGTTTTATACTTGCACTATATGAGTTAATATGAGTTCATGCTTGAATTCATGTTGCTGTTTTTGTATAGCGTTTGCATGATTTATGTATTGCATGAGTGTGATGTGCATTAAGTTAAAGTAAGATTGAGAAGGAAGTTCCTCAATCTCAGATATGAAGCTTCATATAAGCTTAGAGTAATGTGCATCATCCAGAGTAAGTTGTGAATCAGATATTCACAAAGAGTAAAGTTTGAAGTATGTTAATGTGTTTTTCGAAAATACCCTCTTTGATTTAAAATGATGTGTAGTGTCATTCGGGGCCAAAAATTACATGTCTAGTGAAGAGCCTAGTAGGTCTTTAAGAATGCGTATTGGGGGTAGATAGGCATCCCAATGCCCAATATTGAGAAATATTGGGCATAGTATAGAAAATTGGCTAAGGGGTGTTAGCCAATTTCTATATATACCCAAATAAGCATAATATAATCCAAGCTTGTTTAGACATTGTACCTGCAATGAAGACCCTAAGCTAAAACATATATGTCACGACCCGGATTCTAGAATCTGAATTGCAACCGACGTTGTTGACCTCTCAAAGGTCGCAGATAATCCTTTTCTTGCATTCATCACATTCATATGGTTAAATTTAGCGGAAAATTTAAAACTTTTTGTGTATATTTGAAGTATACACAGACTTCATATAACGCCTATTTGTAAGGATATTCATTGCTCATACATCAACCATCTAGTTATAGAAACATACAACTTGAAAGAAATAGAATCTCATGTCATAAGTAATACTTGCCAAAATAGCACTATTACAAGCGTCTGAATAAAATAGGAAAGAAACGCTAGTGGAACATAATCCACTAGTTCAAACCTACTATTAAACAAGAAATGTAAAGGAAGGCATCCTCGAATGCATGAGGACCTACCAAGTCTGGATGAAATCTCCGAATCCGAACAACTGCAATGATACCTTCAACATCCACCTGAGCCTGCACCTAAAATAGTAATATTGTATGGAATTAGTACACACTTGTACTAAGTATGGGTACATGCAGTAGGACATAACGGTAATGCAGGAATGGCTCTTCCTAATCAACATGCCTTTTTTAGAAGGTCGAGGCTCTTGACTTGCCTAATTCGTAATAGGAAGGTCATACCATGAACATGTCACACATCATACACACATAGGTTCACATAACATACATTTCATGTTTCATATATTATACATTTCATATCCACGAGACCTTGGAATCATGGACGTAGCATTTAGACATCTCAAGTGAGGGCCTAACATATGGGACCTCAACCCGAGGGCCTCCTTTAGCAAACACATAGTCTGCTTCAGTCATTCATTTGTACATCACATTATTCATTTCGTTCATTCATAGGCTGATGTAAACACCAGCTATACCTAGGATGAAGTTTAAGACTCTCATCGGGATCATGAAGTGCAATGACAAAGAATGACCTAATGTCATTAATTGAATCCCGTTTCACCTCATGATTTGTGTTGCACAAACACCTTCGGTATCGTTCATTTCATTATCTTTAATACTTTGAGTAACTTTCAACTTTAACCAACATAGATCATGTGATCATCATGAAATCCGGTGTTTTCCCCAAACCGAAAAAAGCTGTAGTCACTGGCCAAAGTGAAACCAAAACATGCTAGCTTTATGGGTTCGAACCAAGCTAGTTTCCTATGTTGGCAACATAGTTCAAAGACTAGGAGATTTAGGGAGACCCATACCCACCTTGGTGGACAATATCATCCTCATGAGAAATACGTGAACCTCCGACCTTCCTGAAAAAAGGCATCACCACTCATAACTGGCCTATCGGTGCTTAGTTTAAAGTTCCTATTTACATTCAACTCATACATCATCTAAGCTTTCTTCTAGCATTTGGTAGTCATAGCTCATTAGATTATTTCTCATCTCCTCTTTACGTATTAAGTGTGAATTTTCCTTACACTTACATATAGAATGTGATTGAGACTGGTCTCTTAATATTCAACACTCTCCTAGGTGAGTACTTTTGGTGAGCTTTACTTAGGCTTGGTTGAGACTTGTCTCACAATTCATCTTATCCTCTTATCAGGTTGTCTCCATTTTCATTAGCATTATAGTTTAACATAATTACTCACCTCATTACGTAAATGTTCATTTATTCATCCTGCCATTAACTTACATCAAATGCCATGCACATGTCCGTTAATGTACTTTACAGTCATGGTAATACCTCTTTCGGGTTACTCATATATATTTGGCTAAGTGCTTCAAATCATCTAAGTGCATATTGTACAAGACTTATGCATCTTTCACATTTCGGCCAAGGGACCCGAGTTCGATCCCTAGTGGCTGCGTTTTATTTTATTATAAGTAAGACTTATGTGCCTCACAATTTCGGTCAAGAGGACCCGCATTCGAATCCGTTGGGCAGCATATAACTTTTGATCATATGTGAGACTTATGTATCTCACACACTTGGCCTTGAGTCAGGGTTCGAATCCCCTCTCTCACGCTATTTTATTTTCTTTTAATTCAAGGCCTCTTCTCTTAGTGTTAGGACCTTGAGGTCTCGGGTTCCCCCCTCAATGGCAGCATCTCTTTTTCTTCATTTTTACAAGTGGTTAGCCAAGATTTAGTCAATTAGTATAGGTCTTTAGTTCACTTTCTTGAATTTAGCCTAGGCGTTTAGCTTAGAATTTTACATGAACTTTTAACCAATTCGTTAAGGACTTTACTTTCATTTTCTAGTTCATGAACATCACGATTTCTTCTTGCATGTTAAATACACAACATTACGTAACACATAATTCAAAATTTCTTCAAGTAGACCATAACAACATAATCACGGAAAACAGCATACTTGTGCACATGTAACATTCAATATTCGGGTGTATATACCAAAATCATAAACAGTCCGAGAACACACATTGCACACAATCACAATCGTTCCTAAGATGATCTACCAGAAGTCATACCAACGCATGCATCAATCGTTCATAGGATTTAATGTCAGGGGCATGCAACGGGGACAACCTTAGTTTTAAGATTGGATTTGAAACTAGCCTTAGGGGACTCTTGTGAAAGGGACCAAGAAAGAAGAAAACCCATACCTTTTTCAACTTTGAAAACCAGCCACAAACACATCCTAACCCACGCACAAACCTCTCTTCCGAGCCTTGATTCTTGTTCACAAGTGCAGTTCTTTACGTGATTTCTTAAAACACTTAGGCGTACGAATTTTTCTTTTCGTTTTTGATGGATGAATGCCGAGAACTCTTAGAAAAGTAGACTTATTTTATTTTTCTGTTTTTGAATTGCAAGGTAAAGCTGAAAAACGTTTTGTGGATATATAATGAATTAAGAGTGTACATGGAGTACACTCCTAGTTGGAGTCGTGCGCCCCCTTTTCTTGGGGTTTGTTGTTGACTTATTCAACACATTTTAAATGGTAAAAATCAGATTACAATCTATATGTTAAGTTACTATAATGCCCTCCTTATTTTTGTCTAATTTAATTCACTTAAATCGCCCACTTTAATGCCTCCAACTCGGCTCGAACCCGAGTGTGGAGATTCGGTCAAACTCAGGTTTGACCACCAAGCTTTGACCCATTTTGACTAATTAAAAACCTTATTTAATTAATTAAATATCAACCTAGGGTAATTACTATACTACCCCTAGCCCTGAAATTACCTTTTTACCCCTAGAACCCTTAAAACCTAGGACTAACCCTCTAAGTCTGGTTAAGACTCACCCGGGTGAATCCTAGTGTTCGGGGACCTAACATGGCTGGAACCACCCCTGCCTAGATCAACTAACTAACCAAGTTGGTTGGCTTGGCTGGTGCATAGGTCCGGGGTCTGGTTCCACGCGCATCAAGCCGTGTGAACCCGGTCTAACATATGCATTCTAGGTACGTTTAGGTATTACTTAGCATAGTCGTTTTCGGGTTGTTACATTATCCCCCCCCCCCTTAGGAGAATACATCCCCGAATGACATTACACATCATTTAAACAAAGAGGGTGTTTTCAAAAGTTACTTCATCATACTTAAACTTTCTCTTTTGTGAACATTTGAGTCACACTTATTTGGGCGGTGCATACCATTTAAGCTTATCTAAAGCTTCAAACTTGAGATTGAGGAATTTCCTTCTCAACCACACTTAACTTAATGCACAACACAATTCATGCAACACAGAAAACATGTCTATGCTACACAAAAACAGCAACATAAATTGCAAACATAACTTCATTTTAACTCATATAGTGCTATGATGAAGCATACGATTAGTGACCTATCACACCAATTTAACTACAACACTTAGAACTTAGAGTTTCTTAAACATAAATCAAACTTTAGGAAAAGAATATCTAACCTTAGGAACTCAACAAATGAGGATAGCGGGATCTCATATCAGCCTCGGCCTCCCACGTTGCTCCCTCAACAAGGTGGTTCCACCATAGGACTTTCACGATGGCAAACTTCTTGTTCCTCAGTCGCTTCACTTGACGATCTAAAATATCGATTGGAACCTCTTCACAAGAAAGGTTTTCATCAACTCCTAACCCTTCAATAGGAAGGATGGATGATGGATCTCCTAGACACTTCTTGAGCATTGAAACGTGAAACATTGGATGAACAAAAGCTAAATCTTGAGGTAACTTCAATTCATAGGCAACATTTCCTACTAGCTGCAAGACCTCATAAGGACCTATATACCTCGGACTCAACTTACCTTTCTTACCAAACCTCATCACCCCTTTCCTGGGTGATATCTTCAAGTAGACTTCATCACCCACCTCAAATTCTAGAGCTCTCTTTCTGTTGTCTGCATAGGATTCTTGACGACTATAAGCAGTAGCCAATCTATTTCTGATCATTCTCACCTTATCCATAGCCTCATGTATGATCTCAGGTCCAAGGATGGCAGATTATCCTATCTCAAACCACCCAATCGAAGACCTACATCTTCGGCCATATAGTGCTTCAAAAGGTTCCATCCCAATGCTGGAATGGTAGCTATTATTGTAAGAGAACTTTATCAGCAGCAAGTGATCATCCCAACTCCCCTTGAAGTCAATAACACATGCTCTCAAGATATCTTCAAGGGTCTGCATGGTACGCTCTGCTATTCCATCCATCTGCGGATGAAAAGCAGTACTAAGCTTCACCTGCGTACCCAAGTCCTTTTGGAAAGATCTCCAAAAATGAGAAGTAAATTGGGCTCCCCTATCCGAGATAATAGAAATAGGAATCCCGTGCCTTCTCACTATCTCATTAATATAAAGCTTGGCATAATCTTCAGCTTTGTAAATAGACTTCACAGGTATGAAGTGAGCGGACTTGGTCATTCTGTCAACAATAACCCAAATGCAATCATGTAGTTTCCTAGCCTTTGGCAGACCAACCATAAAATCCATATTGATAGCCTCCCACTTCCATGTTGTAATCTCAATCGTCTGAGTGAGACCCCAGGCTTAACGTGTTCTGCCTTAACCTGTTTGCAATTCTTACACTCCTCCACGAATTTAGAGATATATCTTTTCATACCTTCCTACCAATAGACCTCTTTAAGGTCATGGTACATTTTGCTGGCACCTGGATGAATGGAATACCTTGAACCATGAGCTTCTGCCAAACTATTAGACCTCAAATTATAAACATTGGGCACACATAACCTATTTTGGTACCTGAGTACACCATCCCTCCTAGGGAAAACGATTCATTCAACTTACTCAATACGGAGTCTTTCAACTCCATGAGTACTGGGTCGAGATGCTGATTGGCTTTAACATCTACAACAAATGAGGATTCGGAACTTGAGTGAACCAAAACACCCCCACTTGGTGCATCTTCCAGCCGTACACAAAATGTAGCCAATTGGTGTACCTCTTTAACTAGCTCCTTCTTCTCTTCATCAATATGAGACATGCTGCCCATGCTCAATCGACTCAACGCATCAGCCACTATATTAGCCTTACCTGGGTGATAATAAACATTCATATCATAATCTTTGAACAGTTCTAGCCATCTCCTCTAACGAAGGTTAAACTCCCTCTGTGTAAAAACATACTGAAGACTTTTATGGTCAGTACATACATCAACATGTACACCATATAAATAATGTCTCCATAGTTTTATTGCAAACACCACATCAGCTAACTTAATATCATGAGTAGGATAGTTCTTCTCGTGGATTTTCAACTGTCTAGATGCATATGCAATCACCTTGCCATCCTGCATAAGAACACATCCCAAACCTACCAGGTAAGCATCACAGTACACCACATATCCTGCACCACTCCTCGGCAATGTGAGAAGTGGGGCTGAAGTGAGTCGACCTTTGAGATCTTGGAAGCTCTTCTCACATTTTTCAGACCACTAAAACTTTACCTTCTTCTTCGTCAAGGCTGTCAATGGAGCAGCAATAGTGGAAAAGCCTTCCACAAACCTGCGATAGTAATTGGTCAAACCCAAAAAACTTTGAATATCGGTAGGAGTAAGGGGTCTCGTCCATTTCTTCACTGCCTCGACCTTTTTAGGATCAACTTCTACACCTTGATCGGTCACAACATGACCAAGAAAGGTCACTGATCTCAACCAGAATTCACATTTGCTGAACTTTGCATACAATTGAAGTTTTCTAAGTACATGCAATGTCTTTCTTAAGTGTACTTCATACTCTTCTCTAGACTTAGAGTATATGAGAATGTCATCTATGAATACTATGACGAAGGTATCAGGGTACTCATGGAAAACTCTATTCATAAAGTCCATAAACGCGACTGGTGCGTCAGTGAGACCGAATGACATGACAAAAAATTCATAATACCCACATCTAGTACGGAAAGACATCTTAGGGACGTCTTCTCGCCTCACTCTAAGCTGATGATAGCCTGACCGAAGGTCTATCTTGGAAAAGAAACTTGAACCTTGGAGTTGGTCAAATAAATCATCAACTCTGGGATGAGGGTACTTATTCATTATTGTGACTTTGTTGAGTTGCCGATAATCGATGCACATTCTAAGGGTTCCATCCTTTTTCTTTACGAACAACACTGGAGCACCCGATGGGGATATAATCGGCTGGATGAAGCCCTTATCAAGTAGATCTTTTAACTGCAACTTCAACTCTTTGAGTTCAGCTAGTGCCATCCTATACGAGGGAATTGAAATTGTATTGGTGTTGGGATCTAAATCAACACCAAAGTCAATCTCATGTTCAGGAGGGATTCGTGGTAAATCCTCCGGAAAGACATCTGGGAACTCATTCACTATTGAACCTGAGTCTATTAAAGGAACTTCTTGATCTAAGTCATTGACTCTAACTAACTGGTACAAATACCCCTTAGCTATTATCTTATTGGCCTTCAAGTGTGAGACAATTTGGCCGACTGGACTTGAACCATGCTCTTACATTCCCGCTCTAACTCATTTGGAAACTGAAACCTCACTACCCTATTTCGACAATCTATTGTGGCATAACACATACGGAGCCAGTCCATACCCAAGATTATATCGATATCGATCATGGCTAATTCCACAAGATCAGTGTGAGTGACTCTATCAAGGATGTGAATTGGGCAATTTTTATACACTCTTTCTGCTCTAATGTCGTCTCCTATAGGAGTACTTACTAGAATCGGCTCATGCAAGATTTCAGGAAACACATCAAATCTACTAGCTATCAAAGGAGTAACAAGTGATAGAATGGATCCTGGATCTAACAATGCACACATCGGGGAAGTAAAGAGATGCAATGTACCCGTGACTACATAAGCTAACTTCTCTACCTTTCAGCGCATAAAATCGGTTCCTCTTAGGAGGTTCGGCTGCAGCATTTGCATTCGGCCGAGGCTGAGCACCTGCCTTGGCCTCATTCATCGTTTGAGGACAATCTCGGACGATGTGTCCAGTCTTGCCACACCCGAAGCAGGAGTTAGTACCTACTAAACATTCACCTCCATGAGGACGTCTACATTTACCACAAAGCTTGCTTTTTCGCTGGACATTCTGATCGTTGCCCTTTTTGTGGCCAAACTCGTTCACTTTGGCATTCAAATTTCCTAAAGAAGTAGGATTACCTGAATGTCTCTTGAAATTAGGCCTTTTCTGGACTCCAAATGAGCCCCTACCCGAGCTAGAACCAGTCTGATCTGCATTCTTAGGCTTCTTGCTTTCATGAACTCTCCTATTACAGCGGCTCTCCTCCACTTGCTGAGTATGCACCATCAACCTGCCCAGATCCATGCTATCATGCAACATGGCTGCCCGACAATCTTCCACTAGATCCTCCGACACGCGAGTCACAAACCTGCTCATTTCATCCCTGGTATTTGCCACCAGAGAAGAAGCATACTTTGAGAGTTTAATGAATTTCAAGGAATACTCCTTGACTGACATACCTCCATGTCGCAGGTTGATGAACTCTTCAACCTTGGATTGTCATTGCTCTCTGGGGAAGAACCTCTCCAGAAAGGCATTCTTGAGAACATCCCAAGTGATGGGAACATCTCCACGTGCTTGGCCATCAGCCCACATTCGGTACCACATCTGTGCCGCATTCTTGAGTTGATATGCAGTCAACTCAGCCTTCACCTCCTCATCTACTCCCATGGAATAAAGGATCTTGTGGACTTCATCCACGAACTCCTGGGGATCCTCATTGGTCTTAGATCCATTGTAAACTGGGGAGTTCATTCTAGTCAAGTCCCTCAGCCCGCTAGCCATGGTGCTAGCATGAGGGTTCTCTCTAAGCACCCTCTCTCGCAGCTTGAGCCGTGATGGCTTGAGCCTGAGTAGTGATGGCCTGTACCATTTGCAGCAAAGCATTCCTCACTTCACCATTTGTCAACCCAGCTGGATTTACAGGCACTTGATTAGCAGCAACGGGGGCTTGAGGAGGAACTTGATTTCCTCCAGCAGCTGCCTCACCTACCCTCCTGCCTGCATTTCACCTCGTATTCATTATCTACATGTAGATACAAGAATAGAGTTAGATTCTTAATGACACAATTACATCACAATTTCACATAGCATGACAAAGAATACAAGAAGGGAAAATTTTCTAAGCATTATGCAGTCTCTAATTCATGATAGTGGTGCACTTCACTACCATAAATTAGAAACTACTTAACGTGGTTGATATGATCCTGATGTCTTTGATATTTAACCTAATGCTCTGAAACCAAGTTCATCAGGACCCGAATTCTGGAATCCGAATCGCAATTGGCGTCATTGACCTCTCAGTGGTCGCAGACAAGGCTCTTCTTGCATTCATCACATTCATACAGTTAATTTTAGCGGAAAATTTAATAAGTTTTTGTTTATGTATAATTCAAATATAAACAAAAAGTTTTAAATTTTCCGCTAAAATTAACCTAAAAGAAGTAAGAATGATGTATGTAGGCTTGTCTGCGACCTCTGAGAGGTCAACGACGCCGGTCTCATCTGAAGTCTAGATTCCGGTCGTGACAAAGTTGGTATCAGAGCACTAGGTTAAATTGTGAAGATAATAAGTTCACATCAACCACATTGTGTAGTTTCTAAGTCATGGTAGTTAAGTGCACCACTATCCTGGATTAGAGACTGCATGATACGTAGGAAAAATTTCCCTTCTTCTGATCTTATCGTGCTTTTCGTAATGTCTGATTTCTTGGTGTTATGAGCGTGTCTAACATCAATTCTTATTGTTTTCAGAGAATGAATACTAGGAGGAATGTTGGTCCGAGGAGAGGAGGAACAGCTGCTGGGAACAATCAGGTTCCACCCCAGGCTCCAGCTGAAGGAGTGGATATGCCAGTTAACCCAGTTGGGTTGACTGATGCTCAGGTGAGGGCATCTCTGGCCCAGATGGCATATGCCATTACTATGCAGGCCCAGGCTATGACTGCCCAGGTCAACCGGCAGGATGTTCAGAGGGAGAACTGACTGGTTCGTAGCATGGCTGACAGGCTGAGAGACTTCACGAGGATGAATCCTCCTATTTTCACAAGGTCCAAGACTTCAGAGTATCCATAGGAGTTTGTGGACAAGGTGCATATGATTTTGGTTGCTATGGGGGCCACAGATACTGAGAAGGCTGAGATGGCTTCCTATCAGCTCAAGGATGTGGCACAGACTTGGTGCAAGATGTGGTAGGATAACCGAGCTTTGGCCGGAGTTCCAGTCACTTGGGAGCCGTTTAAGATAGCATTTCTGGAGAGATTCTTTCCCAGAGAAATGAGGGAGACCAAGGTTGAGGAGTTCATAAACCTTAAGCAGGGATCTATGACAGTCAGGGAGTATTCACTGAAGTTTGTTAAGCTATACAGGTATGTTACTTTCCTTAGTATGTAACAACAAGGATAAGGTGAGTACTGAAGTTTTTTAAATTATCCAGGTATGCTACTTCCCTTGTGTCTAACAGCAGGGATGAGATGAGTAGGTTCCTCACAGGAATCAATGAACATCTGGAGGAGGAGTGTGGGTTTACTATGCTCCATGATAATATGGACCTCTCCAGGTTGATGGTGCATGTCCAGCAGGTAGAGGACAGCCGCAAAAAGAGGGGTATTCGTGATGCTAGGAGGCCTAAGCCTTAAGATTAGGTAGGTCCCAGCCATGGAGGCCAGAGAAATAATTTTGGCGTCCGTGAGCAACCCAGGTTCAAGAAGGGGCAACAGAGTTCTGGGAACTCTAACTTTCAGAGGAGTACAGCACCTAGAGGAGGCAGACCTGAGACCAAGAGGGGCAATGGAGGTGAGATGCAGCGTCCTAAAAAGAATTGTGCTAAGTGTGGCCGAGCTCAGAGTGGAGAGTGCAGACAGGGCACTAATGCCTGCTTCGGTTGCGGTAAGAGTGGGCACATGGTTAGAGACTGCCCACAAAACAGAGGTCAAGCTGGAGGTAATGCTCAGCCTAGGCCTAACCCACAGGGTGCAGCAGCAGCCGAGCCTCCTAAGAGGAATAGGTTCTATGCCCTGAAGGGAAGGGAGGAGCAGGAGAAGTCCGCTGATGTGGTCACAGGTATGCTGCAAGTATTCTCAACTTCTGTTTATGCTTTACTTGATCCAGGGTCTACGCTTTCCTTTGTAACTCCTTTCCTTGCTCTCACTTTTGAGATATTGCCTGAAGTTCTACATGATCCTATAGTGGTTAGTACAACTTTCGAAGAGAATGTAAGAATTGATAGAGTATACAAGGATTGCCCAATAGTTGTAAGTGGTAAGACTATGTGTGCAGACTTGGTTGAGTTACCCATGCATGATTTTGATGTTATTCTTGGTATGGACTGGCTTCACAGTTGTTATGCTTGTTTTGATTGTCGTAGTAGAGTGGTGAGATTTCGTTTCCCTGATGAAGAGGAGCTAGTCTGGGAGGGGTACAACTCGAGTCGTCCTAACCCCTTTATTTTGAACCTTAAGGCCAATAAAATGATGTCCAAGGGGTTATTGTGTCATCTTGTGAGTGTTAATGACTTAGATCATGACATTCCTTCCATAGACTCAGTGCCTGTAGTGAATGAGTTCCTAGTTGTATTTCCTGATGATTTGCTTGGAGTCCCTCCCCCTCGAGAGATTGATTTTGGTATTGACTTAGAACCCGATACTAAACCAATTTCAATTCCTCCTTACAGAATGGCTCCAGCTGAACTCAAAGAGTTGAAGCTGCAGTTAAAAGATCTCACTGATAAGGGTTTCATTCAGCCGAGCATATCCCCTTGGGGCGCTCCAGTGTTGTTTGTGAAAAAGAAAGATGGAACCCTTAGAATGTGTATCGATTATCGGTAGCTTAACAAAGTCACTATAAAGAATAAATATCTACTTCCTAGAATAGATGATTTATTTGATCAGCTCCAAGGGTCTAGTTTCTTCTCTAAGATTGATCTTTGTTCAGGGTATCATCAGCTTAGGGTTAGGGATGGAGATATCCCAAAGACATCCTTTCGTACCCGTTATGGTAACTATGAGTTCTTAGTCATGTCATTTGGTCATACGAATGCACCTGCTGCATTTATGGACCTTATGAACCGAGTCTTCCGTGAATACCTTGACTCTTTCGTTATAGTATTCATTGATGACATTCTCATCTACTCTAGGACCAAGGAAGAGCATGAACAACATTTGAGACTAACCTTGCAGGTACTTAGACAACATCAACTGTATGCCAAATTCAGCAAATGTGAATTCTGGCTTAGATCAGTGACCTTCCTGGGTCATGTTGTGTCCGATCAGGGCGTGGAGGTGGATCTCAGGAAGACTGAGGCTGTGAAGAACTGGCCAAAGCCTCTTATTCCCACAGACATCCGTAGCTTTTTGGGATTGGCTAGTTACTACCGCAGGTTCGTGGAGGGCTTATCTTCCATTGCTGCCCCATTGATAGCTTTGACTAAGAAGAAATCCAAGTTTGAATGGACGGAGACTTATGAGAAGATTTTCCAGGAGCTCAAGGATAGACTCACTTCAGCCCCGGTGCTTACTTTGCCTAAGTGTGGTGAGAATTACACTGTTTATTGTGATGCATCTAGGGTTGGTTTGTGTTGTGTTCTTATGAAGGTTGGTAAGGTGATAACCTATGCGTCCAGACAACTTAAGGTTCATGAGAAGAATTATCCAACTCATGACCTAGAGTTTACAGCTGCGGTATTTGCACTGAAGCTGTGGAGGCACTACTTGTATGGAGTGCATATGGATGTATTCACAAACCACAAGAGTATCCAGTACGTGTTCACATAGAGGGAGTTGAATCTACGTCAGCGGAGATGGTTGGAGCTATTGAAGGATTATGACATGAATGTTCACTACCATCCAGGTATGGCTAATGTTGTGGCTGATGCTTTGAGCAGGATGAGAATGGTAAGTACAACCCACGTTGAGGATGAGAAGAAGGAGTTGGTGAGAGATGTACACAGACTGGCCAGACTGGGTGTGCGATTGGTTGACTCTACTAGTGGGGGTGTTTCAGTTCATCCTAGTTCTGAATCATTCTTGGTAGTTGAAGTCAAACATGGTCAGCATCTAGATCATGTGTTGATGGAGCTGAAGGACTCAATGTTGATAAAGATGAATGAGTCTTTCGCTTTGGGAGGTGATGGCATACTTAGGTATCAGGACAGGCTGTGGGTACCAGATGTGGATGATTTGCGGACCAGGATTGTTGCAGAGGCCCATGGTTCAAAATATTCCATACATCCAGGTTCCACCAAGATGTATCATGATCTTAAGAAGATTTATTGGTGGGACGGCATGAAGAAGGACATTGCAGAATATGTGGCCAAGTGTCCTAATTGTCAGCAGGTTAAGGCAGAGCATCTTAAGCCTGGCGGTCTGACTCAGATTATTGATGTTCCGACATGGAAGTGGGAGGCCATTAATATGGACTTCGTGGTTGGTCTTCCGAGGACTAGGAGACAGCATGACTCCATATGGGTTATTGTGGACAGATTGACTAAGTCTGCCCACTTTATCCCTATGAAGTCTACTTATAGAGCCGAGGATTATGCGAGACTCTACATTAATGAGATTGTGAGATGGCACAGGATTTCTTTGTATATCATTTCAGATAGAGGAGCTCAGTTTACTTCATATTTCTGGAGATCTTTCAAGAAGAGCTTGGGCACAGATAAAGCTTAGCACTACCTTTCATCCTCAGACAGATGGGCAGACAGAGCGCACCATTCAGACATTGGAGGACATGTTGAGAGCGTGTGTGATCGACTTCAGAGGTAGCTGGGATGACCATCTGCCTTTGATAAAGTTTTCGTATAATAATAGCTTTCACTGCAGCGTTGGGATGACACCGTTTGAGGCACTGTATGGTAGGAGGTGTAGATCTCCAGTTGGGTGGTTTGAGGTTGGAGACTCATCCATTTTGGGTCCAGAGATCATTCATGAGGCCTTAGAGAAGGTCAGAGTAATTAGGGACAGGTTGGCTATTGCTTACAGTTGGCAGAAGTCATATGCAGATAACAGAAAACGACCCTTAGAGTTTGATGTTGGTGACCAGGTCTATCTGAAGATATCACCTATGAAGGGGGTGATGAGATTTGGCAGGAAGGGGAAGCTGAGTCCGAGGTATGTTGGGCCATATCAGATCCTACAATGTGTGGCTGAGGTGGCCTATGAGTTAGCATTGCCTGCGGAGCTAGCTTCTGTTCATCCAGTCTTTCATGTTTCTATGTTGAAGAAGTACCTAGGTGATCCAGCATCGATTCTACCTGTGGAAGGTTTGGGGGTTGATGAAGACCTGTCTTATGAGGAGGTACCCGTTGAGATCTTAGACAGATAGGTCAAGCAGCTGAGGAACAAGGAGATTGCCACAGTGAAGGTATTGTGGAGAAATCATCTTGTTGAGGGTGTTACATGGGAGGCTGAGGCCGACATGTGATCCCGCTACCCTCATCTTTTCAGCTCTTGAGTTTAGACTTCCTACTCTTAAGTCTAAGTTTCCTTATCTCTCCATATTTTGTTGCTATTGCTTGACTGTACGTAGTGATTATGTTATGATCTGACTGGCAATACGATATATAGTGGTAGTGTCATTCGGGGACGAATGTTCCTAAGGGGGGGGGGATAATGTAACAACCCTAAAAATGAATAAGATAAGAAATGCTTAAGGTGTCAAGAATACTTGCGATTAGACCAAGGTTCACACGGATTGATACGCGTAGAACCAGACCTCAGAAACCTTACTACGGCCAAGCCAACTAACTTGGGGAGTTAGTTGAACTTGGAAAGGTTGGAACCAACCATGTAAGTCTCTCGAAAACGAAGATTTAATCGAAGGAGTATTTACCGGACTGAAAAAGAAGAAATTTTACGTTTTAAGGGTCCAGGGGTAAAATGGTCTTTTCCAGGCCAAGGGTAATATCGTAATTACCCTAAGGAATTAATTAATTAATTAATTAATTTAATTAAAGAAACAATTAGGGTTGGGTCGACCCGAAATGATCCATTTCGCAAGGGTCACTCCACCCGAGTTCAAGCCCCATTGGAAGCAACAAATTGATGATTTATTTAGTATTTAAAATCTGATTTTTGTAAGGGCTAAATGGTCCTTTCATGTATAATTAATTATATCAGATTTTAAGTATTAAGGAGAGTCCTAAATTGACTAAGTCATGATCTAATCCTAAACAACTTCACACGTTTCACTCTCTCATGTCTATCATATTTTCACGTTCAACTCTCTTGTTTTCTCTCTGCCTAACAAACGTACAAGAACTGAAATTATATCGAGAGTTCTTCACACTTGAAGAACTCTCATGAAATTTTATGAAAAACAAAGTAACCAAAAACGTTAAGGCAAAGAGAAGTTGTCCCTCGAGTGGTGTGGACGTTGAGGAGGCTTGGACTGATTTTGGAGAGGGTTTTGGGTAGCAAGTTCAACATTTGAACATCAATTAAGGTATGGGTTTCTTCTCTCTTGGTCCCTTTCCCAAGAGACCCCTTAAGATTCAAGATATTCACTCCGAAAAATAGGGTTGTTCCCCGTTGCATGTCCCTGTCACTAGCTCCCAATGATTCGTAGGTTGGGTATGATTGCTGGTAGATTTAGGCATATGTGATATTTTTGTGTTGAATGTGAATATATTTGTGTACGTGAAATCATGAAAATGACAACCCATGTGTGTTCGAAGTTATGTGAAATTGTAAGCAATCTGTTACTTGAATAGGGCCTCGGCTTAGGCTTCGTTTAGTGAAGTTTTTGGTTGTTGCTTACGTGCATAAACATATGTAAATCGTGAATTTTATTGTGATGAAACGTGGTTGATTGAATAACAATCTTCTAGCCAAATAAACCTATGAAAGATGCGCCTAAAAATGTGTTCTAATGGTATATGACTACACCCTATGAATCAAGTAGAAAACGTTGATAAAAATGAATGGAAAAATGATCAAAATTTCCAACAACTATGCAATATTAATTTATACTAAAGTTTAATAGAGAAATATGGAAATTAATGAGTTTTAAAAGGGTGAGGCCAACAGGATTCGAACCTATGACCTCACCCGTGTAGCTACTGTAATTCGCGAAAAAAGAAATGAAAAATGGGACTGGGGGGAATCGAAATCGGCTACTGGTTGGGTAAGAAGAGAACAAATAATTTAAGTAAATAAATGGGAGGCGTGGGAATCGAACCCACGACCTCCAGGCAGCGAATGAAAGAAGAGAAATTAAAGAAAATAAAATGTGAGGCGTGGGAATCGAACCCACGACCTCAAGGCTGGAAAGGAGAAGGCGAAATAAATAAGAAAAATAAAGTGAGGCTGTGGGGGCTCGATCCCAAAACCTCACTGCCAAAGCTCCTAGCCTAGTGAATTTAATTAAAAATAAAATAGGAGGCTGTGGGGGTTCGAACCCACCACCTCACAGCCTCTAGCGAAATTAAAAGTAAAAATAAGGAGGCTGTGGGGGTTCGAAACCACAACCTCCCAATTCCCAACGAAAATTAAGAATAAATAAAAGAGGATGTGGGGGTTTGATCCCACAACCTCTTGGTTTAGGCGAAATGGGATAAAAAGACTTTAAGGAAAAATAAAAAGGGGTTGTGGGGGTTCGAACCCACAACCCTTCGGCCAAATTAAGAGGAAAACCAATTAGAAAACTAAAGATGCAATGTTAATGTTGGGGTTCAATCTAGAGTCCCAATGTCATGGAGATTAAGAATAAAATCAATGAAAAATGTAAATGTTATCCAAGTGATTCGAACTTGGGTTTCCTTGCCCAGTGATACACAAGTCATACGTTAACAAAATATCCAAAAATAATGCCACCTACTTAGATCGAAATCAAGATCTTTTCATATATAAAAGATACATAAGTCTTGTACTACATAATCTTAGGAATGTATGAATCACTTAACGAATTATGTATGAAGCCTCATGGCTTGTGTGTATAGACTCATAAGTCTAGCATACTTTTTAAAGAAATGAACCTAAGATGTATGTAATGAAAGGATGTAACCCTAGAATGGTTAAGTATGAGTGTAAAACACACTAAATGGCCTAGTGCATTGGCATAAGATGAAATGATTATTATGTAATGAAATGACGAAACCCTAGAAGGGTTAAATAAGAGTGTGAAACACACAAATGGCCAAATATATTGGCATATGATGAAATGAACATTCACGTAAAATGGGGTGAGTAATTATGAAGAGTAAATGTGCTAATGTTAATGAATGTGGTGACAACATGATATGAGGCTAATGTAAAAGATGAGAACAATCTCAAATGAGCCTAAGTAAATGTTACCAAAACGTACTCACATATGAGAGTGTAAAGTTAATGAAGAGATCAGCCTCTATGAACACTCTAATGAAAGTATTGAGATTAACACACTTAATACTAATGATGAGAAGAGAAATAATCTATTGAGCTATGATGTCCTCATACTAGAAGCCAGCTTCCATGACGTATGAGTTGAATGTAATAGAACTTTATAATGAGCACCGATAGACTAGCTATGAGCGGTGATGCCTTCTTTCGGGAAGGGCAGAGGTTCACGTAACTCTCATGAGATGAGACTGTACGGCTTACCTGTATGGGTCTCCTTATATCTCCTGGTCTTCGAACCTATACTGCCAATATAGGGATCTGGCGCCTTAAATTCCCATATACGCTAGCATGTTTTTGGGTTACCTTGGCCGATGATTCCACCTCTTTTCGGTGTGGGGGAGACACTGGATTTCATGATGCTCACGTGATCTATGTCGGTTAAAGTTAAAGTTCCCAACACTACAAGAAAAATGACTTTTAACGAAAGGAAATCTGGTTTTTAAAAGTCCATATCCAGTCGTTAAAGGTCTATAACGACCGGAAAAAAATTGGTCGTCACCGATCGTTAAAAGCTCCGTCGTTAAAGGTTAACGACCGGATTGCGTAGACGGTCGTTAGATATTACTTAGCGACAACCATAAATCCGGTCGCCATATTTAGTAACAATGACTACAAATTCCCTTCGTTGATGGTCATTTGGTCGTTAATATGTTGAAGTAAAACCAAAATTTCTAGTCGTTTCAGTGGTCAGATTCTTTCCTTGATTACATTACTTTTACAGTTTCGGGTCTTAATATCTTTGCACAAGCCATAATAAATTTTAATATAAAATTTCTTAACTGTTTTGCCATGAACAAAAACATAATATAAAACTTAAATATAAATATGTGTTCAACACAATATCTAATTAAGAAACATATTCAACATATATAAGATCTAAACAACATAGATGTTCGACATAAATATTATAAAACACACATGTTCGGCGTCTATCGAATCCTAAAATTGAGAAAATAAAATAACTGCAGATATTAAAATGTCTCTAGATCTACACCAACAATAAAAATTTAATATATCTTTCTTTTCAGCTGGATCCACAGTTCTTCAACAAGCTAAGACGTTTAATCTTCATCATCACATTCTTCATCATCTGTTTTAAAAAAAACAATTTGAGGTCAATTCGTCACAAAATGCCGGTTTTCTATAATTTGTAACTTTTAAAACATAAATCAATCATTTATAACAAAACTCAACAAAAACACATGGGGAAAAAAGCATTCTAATCAAGTCTTTTTGCAGATTACTATCATTTAGTCCTCCAAGTGAAGAATATCATTTTTATACGAGACCCAACATGTTTGACTTGTTACAAGTTTTATAAAGAAATTATATCATATAAACATCAATTATCTCTCTCATTTTTAGAAGTAAATGTACAATGTATGTTCCATATTGCTGAAAAGATGATCCAACAATGTCTTAGCATTTGGAGAAAGCCACCAGCAGGCTCTACTATTGAACTATATAGACTACACAAAATTCATTCATGTAACTGTGAACCTTATGGAGATAAAATAAAATCAGATAACCATCTTTCACATTTACGAAATTCAAAAAGTTCAACAAATTTAGAGTTCATTATTCAAAAACTATAACACAATAAAGATTTAACATGCAACACAAATACTAAGGTGAACATGTAGGAAAGGAACTCAGTTCTGAACATAGGAATACATCCTGATTGAGATAAAGATATGATCTATAAGCATGTAGTCTACTTCATCATTGAAAGTAGTACAACTAAAGTCTACCTTCCTTCTAAAATCAACTTATACCATAGAAAGACAGACCACTCATTAGCAAAGCCCTTATCAAAGATGAGCATTTGTTAATGACATCACTAAATTCATTGAAAAGTACACATCATGGCATAGCTAATGAAAAGTTTGCTAACCTGATGGAGGTGATGGACTCTGACGAACCAATATACTTTCAAGGCGATCATATTTACTCTCTAGAATATCAATACGCTTTTGCAGTGATTCCTTTTCTTTTTGAGTTGTTTTCAGCTCTTCCAACAACACTGCCTTAGAAGTACTACCACCTTTCAACTCCTTAGTGGTTATCCCACCGCCAAATCCAACGGCATGACTTTTGCATTGAGGTCCAAAGCAACGTTCCACTACCTCAATATTGGTAAGAGATGGTTCAGATTGTACAAGCTCTTGAATTTCAGCCTATAAAATACAAGAATTGTATAAAATATTTCACTGAATCAATCCAAATTGAAAATGATAAATTAAATTTAACGATAAACATACATATTTTTCATTGGTTTCTGGTTCGACAAGCTCATTTCCCTTTTTACGAGTCTCAAAGAAGATAGTTGCCATGTTTGGTGGATTACCATCTTTGCCTCCCTTAACAACAAAAAGAAAAGGTAAGTACTATAAGATCTTTTATACAAAAAGGAGGTTTCCTTGTAGGGTTTCATGATTTATTTACCAGTTCGTAAATAATCTCTCTTATAGGCTTGCTACCCGTACGATGAGGCATACACAACTTAGACCTGTTGATTGTGTTTCTTGTACTTGAGTTCTGCATTAACATAAGCTAAAATTATCACAAGCTTGTTTAATGGTTCTATTTTTATTCTGAAATTAAATTTTGTAACTACTTAAATTTGCATCCTATTGATCACAAATGAAATAATATATATATTTAATCAAAAGAACTATTCCAAAAGAAATAAAGTGATATTCATAAGCTATGGAATCATACCTTAAACTTATCAGATAAAAAATGTTCCTTGACCAACCATTCCCAATCACTCTTGTCTACTCCTGTTGGAACATCTTTTAGAATCTGGTGCAATGATTTGGATTTCATATTCTTGTGCAGAGATCCTCTCCAATTGTTCCAAAGTTTTCTCATATGTTTCAAAACATTATCTCTTTGATCATTCATGTTATCACAGTCAAACTTTTCCTGGAATAGAGAAATATATCATCAGAACTTTATATCGGGAGGTACTGTCGATCATAGAAAGACACCTCCCATGCTTATTCCTCAGATTCTAAACACTAAGTTTCATGCCAGGAAGGGGTTAAGGACATTGCAATATGGAAACCTACTGAAGCAGGAACCTTCTCATGCACCTCTGCCTGGGAGATGTGCAGAGTTAAGAAGGACGAGGAAATGATTTATTCGCGGATTTGGCATAAGCTTGTTCCATTATTAAGATGTCTTTCCTAGTATGGAGAGCTCTAAGACAAAAACTTCCAACCAATGACAAGCTGATCACTTTCGAAATAGACCCAGCCAAATGTTTCTGCTGCATCAAGCAGGGATGGGATGATGTGAATCATTTTTTTACTAATGGTCATTTTGCAGCCCATATTTGGAAATTCTGTGCAGGCCTCTGGGGAATTATTTACCAGCAAACACACCTGAAGCATCTATTGCTGAATTGGGGGAGTGACAATCATCGAAATGAGATTCACAGAAACATCACCCAAGCACTTCCAATAGTAGTGTGCTGGAATCTGTGGAAAAACAGGTGTTCAGCCAAGTATGGAGGGAAGAAATCTAGTATCTCTAGAGTCAAATACCTGATCCTAGCTAAAAGATATTCTTCACATATTGAATTCTAATTCTAATTATTCACACATTCAATGGCCCTCTAAATGGACAGAGGTCGTTGACAAAGTTGAAAGCTGCAGGCACATTACTACAGTGACCACTGTCTCCTAGAACCCTCCTCCTATAAACAGACTACAACTACTCCTTGGAAACTCCAACCACTCATTCAAGAACTGCAGAATCTTGCTAATCAGTGTGAATACTTCCAGTGTGTTCATGTTTATAGAGAAGGCAATAACTCAGCTGACTTCTTGTCCAAGCAGAGTCATAGACATGATATCATCCAACACTATTATACGTACAACTAAGTACCAAATGCAGCAAGAAATAGCTTTCTTCTGGAAAGAATGGGCATACAGAACTTCAGAAGGAAGAAATTAAGAAGAATCAAACAGCCACCTTGACCTTTGCAAAGTTCAAATTTTCATTTGATTTTTCCTATTCAACTAGGTTTTGTCTATGTTAGATATAGCTTGTACTTATTTTTGTTTATCTATGCTAAGGCCTGGGGGTGTTGCTAGCCCCTGACCCCTCCAAGGGTCGTTCAAATAAAAAAAAATTGCTTAGAAGAAGAAAATGGAAGCAAACACAACAGAAAATCTAGGTAGCAATATGGGATGTAATGATTTACTACACATGGAAAGCAAGGAATTGGAAGATATTAGGGGTAATACTGTAATTCTTACTGTAACAGCTGCCCACATATGCTCAAGCTTGTGCTCTTCGATATCCATCCATGAGTGTACCCGCAACGGGCACATATTACGATCACGAACTAGCAAACCCAAGTGTCTCGTAAATAAGGTGTGATTCGATCCAACGACTCGATTTTGATAGAAAGTGACTTTTAACTTTTCTCCAGGTCTTAATCGCAGAACTTTCTTACAAATGTTTGTTCCCTCACCTTGGTTGTCCTATCATATTCACATGGACCTGTAAATTTTAAATTAAGTCAACTATGCTCTTTGATATAAATTTACTCCAGTACGTAGTTAAGTTTTAGGTGTCAAATTTTGAAAATATTACTCTATACAATGGCCTTGTCTTTTCATATCTATAAGTCCAAATATGCAAAATAACATTCTATCTAGTTTTTGAAAAGTACCCATCAACAGTTCCAAACCAAGTGACACCTAGACAAAATAGGCAGAACATTGCCCATTGCAAGAGATAAGGCCTCAAGTTGCCAAAAAAAATGTGATATAGAAATGGGCAACTATCAGTGACTTTTTATTCTTAGAAACTTTCAATCAAAAATTTACAATTAATGAATTAAGAATCAGTGGAGGTTAATATGGTTAGTACAAGTGAAAAAAAATAATAACGAAGCACCAGATATCTAAAACATATGAAAAATAACTTTTCGGCAGTTTTACCAGTAACATAAAGAAAAGAAAATATCACACCGAAGAAAATACATACTAGTTTCATTTCTCGTAGCATCTTCAATCACTTCAATAACTTTTTTAGCCTTTTTAGACTTTAATAGACCTGCAAGTTATAATATTAAAACAAAATAAAACTTCAAGCCAACTAACAACGACAAAGAATTACACAAAAGAAAGTAATATATACTAGTATCACTTCTCTGAACATCTCGATAAACTTCAGTCATTTTTTCTGCCTTATCATATCCAACAGGACCTGGAAAGTTTAAAGTAAGTCAATTATGCTCTTTGATATAAATTGATCATTAATGCCAAATAAATAAAAGAATTTGGATAATTAATGATCCAGTAGTTATGTTTTAGGTGTCAAGTTCTGAAATTATTAATCTATAATGGTCTGGTCTCTATAAGATTGTAAGAAAAAATATCCAAAATAGGCTTCTCACAAAAGACAGAATGCTGTAATGGAGAATGCAATGTGAGTGGATTTTTGCTAGCATGCTGTGGAGGAGGCTGCTCCAATGGATAAACCAAACACCAGTAGTATTGTTATTGTTGGACATCATTGGATCATATTAAAGACTAAATGGAGGAATCCTCTAGCACAGGCCCTAAGATTGATCTATGAAGAGTATATCTATGCACTATGGAAGAAGAGGAATACAAGAATTTTTTAGAAACATGATACCATAATGGTGACTGTAGCCCCAAGAATTGTTTGTGTATGTTGTCTTAGAGCTAATGTAGCAGCCAAACTATTCCTAGATAAATGTAGTTTTTAGAGTTTGTTATTTGTTTGCTGTTATATTGAGATAGCAAGTAGTGTTTTGCTGGCTTTGCTTTGTAACTATTACTTTGGTGATTAATAAAATACCTAATTACCAAAACAAAAAAATACATACTAGTTTCATTTCTCGTAGCATCTTCAGCCACTTCAATCACCTTTTTTGCCTTTTTAGACTTTAATATACCTGCAAATTATAATATTCAAACAAAATAAAACTTCAAGCCAACTAACAACAACAAAGAATTACACAAAAGAAAGTAAAATACTAGTATCACTTCTCTGAGCATCACAATACACTTCAGTCATTTTTTGTGCCTTATCATATCCAGCTGGACCTGCACAGTTTAAAGTAATTAAGTCAACTATGCTATTTAATATAAATTCATCATTAGCGCTAAATAATCGAAAGAATCTGGAGAATGATCTAGTAGTTAAGTTTTAGGTGTCAAGTTCTAAAAATTTTAATGTATACAATATAATGGTCTTGTCTGTATAAGATTGTAAGACCTATTATCCAAAATACCATGCTATCAGATCACTAAATTTTCTTCGCCTTTGAGAGGTACCAATCCACAGTTCTGAACCAAGGGACAACTAGACAAAGCAGGTAGAACAAATGTAGAATCCTCACAAAAAATAAAATGTGATACAAAAAGGGGAATGGACAACATCTAAGAAAGATGTTGTTGAAGCAGGATACAATTTTCCAGAATGGAGAGTTACTGAGACAAATAACTACTAATATTCCCTTTATTTCGAAGGTCCTTATTCTTGAAAATGCTAGCCATATGCTAACAAAACTATTTCCTAGGAAAGCAAGTCATAGATAATCTTTTTGTTGCTTTACATGTAACAACAAGAAAATACTTACTAGTTTGATTTCCCTTAGAACCTCGAGTCACTCCAATCACTGTTTTTGCTTTTCTAGATTCAAATGGACCTGCAAATTTAAGTGTAAGTAAAAAACAATCAAGACTTCAATTCAACTAACAAAAAAAAGTTGTACAAATAAATTAAAATTGCACTATCACTTCTTTGGCCAACTCGAGGCACTTCAATCACTTTTTTGGACTTATCGAATTCAAATGGACCTGCAAATTTTGATGGAAGTCAACAAAAATAAGAAGTTTATTTCAATTAGTAACAAAAATAATACGAAGGAGATAAAGTAGAGAAAGTTAAGCAGAATTTCTTGATCAAACAGATTAACCAAACTAACTCTTTTGCAAATGATCACTTCTTTGGGTATCTCGAGTCACTTCCATTTCTCGAAAGAGGGTGTCATTGTCTTCCATTGGATAAAAAGCAGGAGGCACAGGGATACTTTTCTTTACTGGCTTATTCCGACTAGAAGTTGGTGTAGTTAATCTATTTTCGCCAATCGTAGTCCTTTTTTCAGCATGAATCCTTATCCTTTGTCCCTGACCCTTTGCATGACTAGTCAAAGTGTATTGATTCATTTCAGCTTCTTGATGGAGGGGAGGATTGTCTTCCTTTTCCTCAAAACAAGGATGCACATGGAAACTATTATCTTCTAGCTTATTCAACTTAGAAGTAGCTGTATAGTAACTTTTATTTTTGATAATCGGTGTCCTTTGTTTAGCATTAACTCTGATAGTGCTCATAGATTTCAAACTTTGACCTAGTCCTTTTGCTAAGGCACCTGGTTGAATGAGTTCATGCTTGGGAATTTTTGAAGCTTGTCCCATTTCATACTTCAGAGCTCTTTAGGGATTCATGTCAACCTAGATAATTATAAAAAAAAATAAGAGTGAAGTCTTCAAAACAAAAGTTCAAATAGGTAAGATCAAGGCAAAATTAAAAACCAAGTGCATTAAACAAATTTTCATAGAAATACTATAAATAATCATTACCAAAAAAATTAATAAAGTAAATGAAAGCATGACAAAGCTCCAAACCTTAATGAGTTCTTTTTCTTTTCACTTGTGTAGAGCTATCTAAATCTTCTAAGTCATCATCTTTTTTTTCCAAATTATCAAAAGAATCACGAGGTTGAACCTTTTGCACTATGTTCCAACCTTTATTGGAATGATCGATAGCATAAAATACTTGTGATGCTTGGCTAGCTAATACAAATGGCTCATTTATTTTCAAATATCGACGACGGTTAACACTTACAAAGCCATATTCATCCATCTTAAATCCCCTCTTTTGATCATACACATCAAACCATATACATCGGAATAAAATCACTCTTCTTCCCCCAACAAATTGTAATTCAAGAACCTCAGTTAACTCGCCATAATAATTCATATGGTTTTGTTTTTCACCGGTCTCACCTACTACAACCACTCCAGAATTTTGAGTTTTTAGATATTGATCATACTCTTTCACATGAAACCTATATCCATTAACAATATGACCTTTGAATCTTGTGACATATGGCATAGGGCCACGTGATAAAGATAGTAAATCTTCCATTCTCTTACTATCATCGTATTTGTATAATCCTGCAACCTAACAACATCAAATAGCTTTTTAGAAAACAATATTTAATTGCATTCTTGATTTAAGAAAACCAGTTAATTTCTACTAACCTTTTTTTGTAACCAACTAATGAATTTTCTATTCCACTCCACATCTGAACTTTGTTGAGAGGTCTCACTATGAATTTGTGAAAATTCTCTAACAAAGAATTGAAGTTTTACATGTTATTTTAAATTAAACATATCCACAAGGTATAAATACATTATTAGATTAAATTAATACTTACTCGAGGAATGGTTGAATTTCATTATAAAATTCTTCAAAATATAATAGTGTGCGTCCTCCAAATCGTTTGAATCAAGTTTGTCTGGTGTGCTACCCTTTAAACTTTTTCCAGGTTCACAAAATATTGCCAAACCATCATCAGATTCAATTACACCACCATCATAATTTCTCTCCGGACAATTAAACTTTGTCTTTACTGTATTCAAATACCTTGAACATAGAGTCATACATTCAACTGCTAAATATCCCTCTATAATTGAACCTTCAGGGTGAGCCATGTTACCAATAAAATACTTCAAAAAGTGTAGGTATCTCTCTATTGGATACATCCATCGATACTGAATTGGTCCAGCAATCTTAGCTTCATCAGGTAGATGAATAGACAAGTGCACCATGACATCAAAAAATGCAGGAGGGAACACCTTTTCTAACTTGCATAATGTTTTTGGTATTTGAGCTTCTATTTGTTCCAAATCCTCTACGCTCAAACATTTTGCTCCAAGCACTTTGAAAAAAATAGACAACTCAATGAGAGGTTCAGACACAGATTTGCAAAGCATACCACGCATGGCAAGAGGTAGTAAATGTTGTAGAATTATATGACAATCATGACTTTTTAATCCTGAGAAATTTTTATCCTTAAGGTTGGCACATTGAGAAATATTTGAGGAAAATCCATCTGGAACCTTCAAATTCTTCAAAAATTTGAAAAATATTTGCTTATCTTCATCAGATAATGTGTAAGGTGCTGCTGGCAACTCATATTTATCTCCATTTTGTATCGGATGCAATTCTTTTCGTATTTTCATTTTTTGTAAATCCAACCGAGTGCTCAAGGTGTCTTTTGTTTTCCCTGAGACATCTAATATTGTCCCCAAAATACTATCACATATATTCTTTTCAATGTGCATCACATCAAGATTATGTCGCAACAATAAGGTTCTCCAATATGGAAGATCAAAGAATATACTCTTCTTATTCCAATTATCACCCCTTTTCTTGTGTGATATTTTAATCTTCTTCTGTGGATCCTTTGTTAATTGTAACCCATCTAAGTCAGCAATCTGATCAAGAATATCATCACCGGACAACATTTCAGGCGGTAGCCTGTGCTCAACAGTGTTATCAAATGACGCTTTATCATTTCTCCATTTGTGATTAAGAGGAAGATATCGTCTATGGCCCATATAACACTCTTTTTGGCCATTTGTTAGCCTTATATGGTGTGTTTTTTTATTGCAACATGGGCAAGCGAGTTTTCCTTTTGTACTCCATCCTGACAAATTTGCATATGCTGGAAAGTCATTAATGGTCCACAACAAAGATGCATGTAACGTAAAATTCTTTCTAGTTGATGCATCAAATGTCTTGACTCCACTTTCCCATAATTCATTCAACTCCTCTATTAAAGGTTGCAGATAAACATCAATTGCATCACCAGGACTCTCAGGGCCAGGTATAAGCATTGACAAAATAAAGTTCTCTTGCTTCATGCAAAGCCAAGGTGGCAAATTATAGGGAATAAGTACCACGGGCCAAATGCTGTACGGACTTTTCGACATTCCAAATGGTTGGAAACCATCACTAGCAAGTCCAAGTCGTACATTACGTGGCTCTAAAGCAAAAGATGAGTGAAGCTCATCAAATTTTTTCCATGCCATTGAATCAGCTGGATGCCTCATTATTCCATCATCAACTCTTTTGTCATGATGCCATGACATCAAAGGAGATATCTTTGAGCACATAAATAACCTTTGAAGCCTTGGCTTTAGAGGAAAATAACGTAAAATCTTGCATGGTATCTTTTTTCCCTTTTTCAATTTTTTTTCCCCACTATGTTTACCATCCTTCCATCTAGATGCACCACAAACTTTGCAAGATTGAAGACAATTATCATCCTTCCAATATAACATGCAATCGTTCTTACATGCATCAATCTTCTTACAAGTAAGCCCAAGATCCCGAATAACCTTCTTTGCCTTATGATATGAATCCGGCAAGTTTGTTCCATCCAACAATAGATCATCTTTCAAAAACTTCAACAACATTGTAAATGACTCATTACTCCAATGACCAATACTTTTAAGGTGAAGCAATTTAACCAAAGTAGAGAGCTTAGAAACTTTTGCACTTTCATATAATGGTAAATCAAGATCTTTCAATAGCCTATAAAACTTTTTTGCTTCAACATTTGGTTCCTCCTCCAGAAAATCATCACCATTATTATTCATATTATCTCCGTTAATATCGGGGTACAAATCTCGAAGCAAACCATCTATTTTATCCTCACCATCATCCTCTTCAATGTCATTATCATCTATTTTTTCAAAATTTGATTGTTCTTCACCTGACATCTCCCCATGGTGATACCAAAAAGTATAACTTGGTATTATCCCATGTACTATTAAATGTGACCTAACCATAACACGTGTTCTAGAAGTTGCGTTACCACATTTAATACATGGACAACGTATCAACTGCGGGTCTCCTAATTTTGTAAACGCATAATCCAAGAAAGTCTCAACCCCATCTATATAAGCAATAGCAAGCCTATCTTTAATGAGTTCCATCCATTGTTTATTAGGCGCCATTATCTCCATGCATGTAAAATATATATAATAATACATTAGTATAACATCAAAGTAGTGCTAATTAGATATAAAATTTTAGAGTTATAGATTCACACACACTAGATGCATATAGTTATGTATGTATTACAACAAAAAATCAAGAAAAAAACATTTAATCTGTACTTCAACAAGAAACACAAATAAATATTCACAAGATGATAATAAAAAGATTATAAAAATTGGCATAGTCCAAATTACATAACAAAAGAGCCTAGCAATTCAAGAAAATCCAACATATAATAGTAAAAGACCAAATATTTCAAAATAATAATTTTTACAGGTACATTCTAAACATCAATAGTAAAAGACCAAATACTTTTTACGTTTATGATTATGTACTGAATATACAAAGCAAGTTCACAATTTTTTTTATAAAATTATATGTACAGGTTAGAGAATTCCTAAAATCCAATCTGATTATATTAAAATAAGAGAATTCAAAGTCTTAAGAAAACAGGTGAACGATTTTATATTTTTTGTTTGTAGCATTTAAATTTTGTTACAGGTGTGCACATTCTTATTACCTATATTGAGAACATCAAAGTTTTGATAGTGTCTGATAGTTTAACATTTTATGATGCTCATACCATAGTTCAAAAATCGGTGAAACACAGTAAAATATCGCAACAAACAATACCTCTTAGAAAATAGCCAATAAAACTGAATTAAAAAACATAGCAAAACAAATGGCCACAAAAATTGAGACAAATACTTGAAATATTTTCAAAAACACATCAGTAAAAAAGAAAGTTTTAGAAAAAAAAACGTACCTTAAAAAAAGAAATCAACAAAAATCCTTCAAAAGAATAGTTTTGGAGACACTTTCAACAATAATAGTAAGCACATCCACCGACAGATTTGGAACCAAATACTACAACAACCAAGAAAGAAATATGTGAACATGAGATACACTTCACAGAAAAGAAAATATGAAATGTAACAAAGACCTTACAAAAATCAACAAGCCACATGAAATTATATAGACATAATTTCAGTATAGTCTTTCCAATATTATTTATTGCCTATTTCAAAGAATTCATCCATTTTCAATGATACTATATGCAGGTGATACTATATGCTGCTTTCGTCATGTCTCTGTATTTCCCTTTTATATTTTCTATTTATCGTATCGCTACTTTCATAAAAGTTAAGCCTAAATTACAGCACCAACTGAGTTGTCTCACATACATATTGGATTTAGAGGATACATAAAATTCAAATATGATTCAATATAAACAAGAAAAACAAAACATGGAAATTGCAAACAGGGTTGAAACAATAACTGTTGCCAAAGAATTAAGCAGATAAAATAAGCACATAAAGAAAGAAGAAGAAGAAGAAGAAGAAGAAAAGATGAGAAACTTAACTTGCTGTCACTTGAAAGAGTGTCATAGCATGAGAAGTGAAATAGAGGGAAATGATTAGAAAGAAGGCACGAAATGCTTTTACGAAATAAAAAAATCCCTAGTTACTATCAACCATAGTTAAGTAGAAAAGCGAGAAATCGCTTCCCCGCTTCTGCACTGCAACACCTGCTTTTTTTTTTGCCATAGTTTCACTTCACTGCAAAAAAGCAATACAGCTTCACTTTGCTTCGCACTTTGCCTTTTGAATTGTAAATATGGCTTAAGCACATCCTTTGTTCTGACATTAATATATTTTTATATTCCATAAAGAAAAAAGATCACTCTAATCTTGGGGCATTTGTTTCTTAGCTCTAGTTCTCTGTAATAGAATTTTAGAAATGAACATGTTCTACAGATAAAAGTAGAGACTATTTTGTGCAGTTAAGTATAAAGGAGTATTATCCAAAAAGATAGTCGAATAAAATTGAATAAGGAACATCAGTACAGGAAAGGGTAGGGAGATCAAAAATAAAGAATCATCCACAAAGATTTCTGAACGAAACCGACTAAGAAATCTCAGTACAGAAAAAAAGTCTGCCTTATCAAAGATAAGACTTCAGAATTTTTTTTTCTCATTTCTTGGCCATGAATTCTATAGGACCTGATGCTTTGTGTTGCAAAGTAAATGTATTTGTGCTCCAGTTTATATTTATAACTACCAACATAGACATTATAGTTCTTTTGAAACTACTTACAACAAACAGTGCGTTATTAAAGTATGCAAGGATTGTTGCAGGATAAGAACTACAGAGATCACATTGGGGAGCTACTGTGTGATCACATCATCATAGAAATGAAAATTGTTCTGAGAGAGATATTAAACTTTTTTTACACCCCTACAATCTTGTGCGTGTTTGTCCAAAACAAGTCAGCAAAGTACAACTGTTAAAAAGACAATATCACACCAATGGTTCTAGCATGTGTTTTGGGTAAAAGTAGAAGTCTTAGAAGTTCTAAAGGTTGTATAAAAGTTAATTTGATAAATACAATATCACACCAATCATCACATTCATTTACACAAATGAATTGTAATTTCTAAAACTTGTGAGAGTTGCATGAAATATTCTTTCTTCTAGAATTGTGTCGAGAACTTTGGGAAGTTTAAAGCAGTGAATTGTGATATATAAGCAAACTGAGATTACAAATATGACTTTAGAAGTGTCGAACCTGAAGTGCAGCTGGAAGTAAACCAACTGCACATATTTCAGAGGTTGTTCAGCCCAACCAATAAAACATAGGAAATCTAGATAACCAACCCTCACTTCTAGCAGTGTTCTAATTGCTTCAAAGGATGACCGAAACACAAAATTTGAAAGTAGTTCTTAAAAGGGCAAG